>JAOTOM010004905.1:192500-580797 GCA_034440615.1 Ashinkailepas kermadecensis | reverse complement strand
CAAAGAGCTCCCTCCAAATGTACTGTGTCACGAGCCTGCGCAGCAAGTCCTCGTACGTTCGGTTCTGGTAGACCATTTTCACCATGGCCACGTCTTCTCCTCCCATCGTGCCACTGACACTGGATGTGTAAATATAAATCGTCTTGGTAGCCTTTTCCCGACGAAAAATGTATCTAGCAGATGGGAATCGGCGTCCACTAAGGGACATTATAACATCCACGGCGTTAAAACTATCTTATTGATGTGTTACATCTGTGCCATTAATATTATAAGTCACATTTATTCATGAACAAAACTTATTGTAGGATGCAGTCATTTTTATAATACATGATAATAATATATATTGATAAAGTAATATAAATGATTAATTTCAAGAGCAAATTTAAACCAACTTATAATGCATGCTATTGCTTATGTGCAAGAACACAACGTTTAGGCAAATGACTTCAACTTCTATCAATACTATTGTTTCTACAACGCTCTTAATTGACCTCCTACCACTTCACCAAATCTCAACTGCTCCCTCGTAGTTCTGCAAATTCAATAACTTCCAAGAACAAAGGTGTGTTTATAGAGAGAAATGGTCAATTATGGTTTCCACCGTCTCATGCTGCTACTATCAATGCATTACACAGTGGGCCGCAGATCACCTTCAAAGTCGCTTTTAATTCGAAGCGCCTGCCAGATGTGGCAATATAGTGTTTTTCTGAGATTCTTCTGTGCGCTGAGTTCAATTATGTTGTCTATTTTGGCGTACCAAGTACTGGTAGCCCGTGAGAATGGGGAGGATCAATTCATCGCATTAGGGTTGTTTGTGAATTGATACACGAACAGATGTCGATTCCAGCAGCTGCTGATCGCGGCTATGAATAGGATATTGCTGTACTTATCAAGGATCGGCTAATACAGTGTATAGTAGTAACAGTACTAGAGTAGAAATGAATTATCTAACATCAATATCGTACCTAAATTTAGCAGACAATTCGTGCAGGCCGCATCATATTTTCGCAGATACATCGTGCAATACTACTCATGTCAACATTAGCATGTATGTGTGCACACAGGTGTGTATGTGGACATGCAAATCATACATGACCTACATATCCAATTAGTCACGTTACCTGTCAACTGATCCCCACCGAAATCGCCAACACTCATATTCAACTTACATTGTCTGGTGTGTGGTGTGTGTGTGCGTGAGTGACGTAAACCTCTTCATTACAGTTCGAGGTCGACAAGGGTCTCAGCTGAGTACGAGTGGGACGTCATCAGTGGCATACCGAAGGGGCATAGGGGGAGTGCCTCCCCTGAGAAGCGTTATGGGGGCCCCGAGAATCCCGCCAAAGTTCCGGAAAAAATTCGCGCCAGACTCCAAAAAAATCCTGCTGGGGCTCCCAAAATCGTTCGGGGGCGATCGCCAAACAGTTGGTCAGTTAACGGTCAGGTTTCGTCTGCTGGCATCCGTTCACTTCAGTTCGAAGAACTCTCACGGACAGGACGTCCCTGCCCCGCTGAAGTGAACGGCCCACTCGTTGGCACCCATGTATGTCCATCAACGTGCCATTCAGCCAATCTTCGTGCTTGGGGACATATCGTTCCATGTGCCGTCCAACCTGATTCAATCAGCTCGTGTCTTATGACGTTATGCAGGTATCATTTGCACTATTTCAATTTATCACCAGATAGTTGTGATCCTCTTTGCAGTCAAAAAGCCGAATTAAGATATCAACTGTCGTCTTGATAATACCCTCATCCTGTTCAATATGCCCAACGAGTTGCTTTCGCCTGAACCCAAACACCAGATATTACTCAGATCAACACGATGGACACCTGTGTAGCGCCGCACGATAATGCTCTCTATTCTACCCGTGGCTTCAAATTGACGAAGCTCACCAGGTGTAATCAGGCGACCTGGATACTCCACATGCGCAGGTCGGGTGACAAGGCTGTCACCGTCACCCGAACCCGTCCGTCTCATATTGAGCAGAGCCTCGCTCTCCGCTAATTTGACACCCATCTCATGCACCGTGGCGACAGCGGAAGGCCGCCTCGGAGGCTGTCAGCTGACTGATGTGCCGCCCGGCTCCAGCACATCCAAACTACAACTGAAATTTACGGATTTAGCGCAAAATGCTCAACTTTGGGCATTGGATCCACGATTTGAAGGCATTGGGTTATCGCTGCGTGTTAAAATATCCGCGGAACTCGGTGGAACTCACTTTATTGTCCCTACACTGGGGATCTAGGGAATTACCTACGTAGAAGGAGTAGGAACGGGCCCCTAGCAGGGCCCTCGGCAGTGCCAGGGACACGTAGAATCTCAAGGAGAGGGCGACCGGCCCAGCCACCCCTTAGCTACGTCCCAGTTTGTGGCACTAACTGCGAAGATCAGCCGCAAGGAACAATTATACCCACCCCTCCTCAGGCTTCTGGCTGCGCCATGGGATGTTTTGCATGTCATGTATGGGCATCTAGTGCTTTACACTATTACAAATTATTTGTTCCAAGCTAGCACAAATAATGGTACCATATACTGAGCGACGTCAAACTGTTTGATCTCGGGAACTATATGAACTCACCATAGAAATATTACTGACGCATGGCGCTTGGCGTAATTGTATAGTTTATTTATGCGTGTTGCGCTCTCTAGTTTTAAGTGGGCTCCGCAAAATATAAATTTTTGTTTCTCCGACAGCTCTGGAGTCGTGTTCTTTCCAGTCCAGGGCCTGTGCTCTGCGCTCCATTCCTCGCTGGCTCCGTCCTCCTGAGCAGCTGGTAGTGTGGTGTGCCATTCTGTGCAGAGGCTACATTGCGATGTGACCTGTGCGTGATAACTGTCCTCGGTAAGATTGGGTGGGTACTGCAGCCAAGAAATGGCTTGCTGTGCGTGATGGAATGTAACCTTTTCTACTATACCTGCCATCACACCGAGTAATGACGCTTCCCGAGGCATTAGCGATGTCACCAGAAAGAGAAAGCTGATTAACCATAAATTAAAGAGTCTCATATCCATACATAAATTGGGGTATCATATGCCACAAATCATGGCTCGCTAGTTTATGGCAGTGGTGTCACCAAGTGTCTCAAACAGTGGGTGCTGAGCTTAAATTGACTTAAAATTAAATGCAACCTCAAATCAAACTCATAACCATTTCTGCTCCTCAAAGAACCTTGCATATCAAACTTATATAAATGGGTGTACGATTTTCGCGAGCTGGGCATAACTCAGCTGGCCAAATCCAACAGGGCTCACACGTTTGGGGAAGGGTCTGCAGGGGTAAATAATTTGCGGAGACTAAATTTCTTCCTCCCACAGGCGATTCGCTAGTTCATGGGATCCAAAACGTCAAACTACGCAAAGCGCCAATGGAAAAGGCAAATTCACACAAACTGATTCGCACGGGCGCACCTCCTCGGATCATCGGGTGACTTCGTAGTGCACATACGACACCCGGTGCTTAGGAGCATAAGTGTAGGAACAGCAAAAACAAACACTCAGCTGCATGGAAGGTGACAAATACCGACCAACACGGGGCCCAGACACAATCATTACTGCGATGTACAAATGATATCGGCCTGACACCTTAATAATATTACGATTCATTGGTCCTCACAACTTTGGAGAGGGGGGGAAAGCACATGTCTCACCTTTTCCTTTTCTAGGCCTGTCTATGCTTGGGAAGTCCAAAGTTGTTCGGGGAGAAGAGGACGATGGATTTCCCAGGTATGTTCTTCTCGATTAATAACATAAAATCATGGCTTGCTTAGCACAGCCTCTCGCGCCCTTAACAAACAGTTCTGGAATCCTCTACATAAAGACGATTTATGGCAGTGGCGTTAGCAAAGAACTGCTAAAGTAGTCGATGCTATCCCATCTCTGTTTCTGTACCCAGAAACGTCAACAGAGTAGCCTTTCCCTGCTCTTACTTCGTCCATCCCGACTGTTCCGTGCATTCATCAATATACAGTTTGCAGTTCAGTGCACGGGCGGAGACCCCAGGAGTGGGTGGGATGTTGGAAATCAATGCAGTGTGCTGGGCTTGTGATCTCCGTTTCGGTGAGAAAACATGAAGCTGCAAACATACAGTTTTCCAAAAATGAGAATCTGGCCATGCAGTGTTGGCAAATTATGGAGTTTTTGATTCGATTGGGCGATCCAGAGGGGCCCCGCTTCTAAAGATGACCCTTGAGTTGAAAGATATCTCCATCTACAGCTTAGTAAACAGCTTATACGTCACACACCGGTGATGGATAATACATGAGGGCGAAGTGGGCCTAGGCAGACCTGTTTCATAGCATACTGGGAGGTCATGTTAATTCAATGGTATGACATATCACGATTATGCATACCGTCATCTTTTTTGGGGATGGGGATCTATTTGAATCATTTAGTGTATATGGATTTTCTTTTCATTACTTTCAGGAGTATTCTATGGCTATTCGGAAGTCGTGGGAATTGACAGACAAAAAATTCAAGTAACGAGATTTAGAGCAGTCATGCGTTTTTCCTCGCATAATTGACAGCGAATCGATCGGTGTGATGTTTTACTTCCTGAACGGGAATGCAATCGCCAGGGGTCGGTAGAAACGAAACAAAGTCTGCGAACACATGTCAGCTGCTGCAAAGACTTGCACACTTTGCAATACAACGCATACTGACTAATTTTGTGAGGGTTGGAATTTTCCATTCTACTTCTTAACGGCCATCAGTATCTGTTTGTTAGAGCTAGAAAACACGGAAGGAATTAGCTGGCAAGCGAAAGCGCTAATACGACGAACTTCCAAACTAACAGAGGATTTCTGAGAGGTGCTGGTCAGGCAATGCACAAGCTAAATGCAGCATCATACCTAGAACATGTTCGTACAATGTTCAAGAAGGATAAGCATGACATAGAAAGCGAAGAAGCAATAACAATATGGTCGTAAAATACATTTACAAAGATAGGAACACTAATCTTGAATGGTGGCTGAGGGTTTTAGGAAATACTGCTGTTTGAGGATTTATAACACATTCTTCAACTCGTTATAGGTTACATGAGGCGAACTATTTTATTTTAATGCTAATTTTCGTGCTTTCTGGAGTCATTGTGATAACTGATGTGCACGTTTGATGGGGAGCATACAACACCTAGAAATTACCAACATAGTTGATGTAGTTTATAAAAATGAGTTATGTAGGTACTTCTTCGAAATTTTCCAAGCATGCCTTATCGTCACTTTTCACACACAATTTGGTCCGACGCGTTTCGCTTTGTACGTCAATAACCAACAATATTTGTAATCGATTTCTTACGTTGCGCCAGGCCCATTTTCTAAGGTCAACTAAGAATGACATCCAAATGATTCTTGGCTTTGGAATATTTTAAAATAACTGGTGAGGGGCGAATGACCCCTCCCTCTCTCTATTCCATTGCACATACATGTTAACACGCGAGAACACCCTCCACTCTCTCCGGAACTGCGAGTTAGGCTTCCCACGATTCCAATGACTAAGGCTAGAGATGTGAGAGCTTAGCATAACCTAAGACGGGCTACTCAGTGATGTTGCACTGATAGTTAGAAGCCGAGGTGAGCATAGATTAGGCTGTACGGTGTCACAGAACGTGTGCCCAGCCGATCCCGGGCCCAGGCTGGGAACGGCTGCAGCTGATCCCGTGCCCGCACCAAGCGGGAACCACGGCTGCACCGATCAGGCACCATGGCTGCACCAAGCGGGCGGCCGGGGCCGCCCGGAGGCACCACCGCGAAGCGGAGCGGACGTGCATGACGAATGTGGCCTGTCGTGTGTATTCACCAATGTTGTGCCATAACTGTGTTGGAAATATACGAGTGAATATGACCCGAAAAGGAGACAAGATAGCCCATGGGTATAGCGCTGGTTTTTCAAGCCAAAGACTGGAGTGTCGTTCGGTCGCTTCTCGCTGTCGCTAAACATCCAGGTGAGCAATTTCCCCGTATAACTTGGAATGGGTTTGTGCGTCGTGAAAGCTTGAATAAAAACGGCAAGAAATTGTAACGAGTGTTTTGAATAGCTACGTGTCGTTTTCTAAATCGATGTTACGTCAAGATATCGATGTCGATACGTGCGCGTGAAAGCTCACTCGTCAAGATATCGATTATATATAATTTTTGTTGCAAAGATGATGCAGGACGAACGTGCAAATTACCTGATCACAGCGAGTTCATTTAGGTAATCTATATAATAATACATATAGAATTAAATCGGGGACTGGAGGACATAGGTGGAGAGCTCTCGAGATTCCAGGGGAAGGCAAGATTTGCCCTCCCACAGGCAACATATCCAACTTAGAATGAAAAAGACATCGGTTCAAGCGTTGTCTCAGCCCCCCTCCTCTGAATGTTGCATTTAGGTTGATTCTTCTTGTAGAGCAAAATTTTCCACAGATGGTTCAATGAGGGTTCAACGAACCCAGGGATGGTCCTGACGCTCTTCCTGGAATGCCAAACCTTCTACTGGAGTGGCTACGCGCCCTGGTTAAATTTAATTGTCCAATGATGTTGGAATCATCGGATCGACTGTGGCCAGCTTCCGCTCTTTGGCCACCAGGTTTGATTTGAGACGCCATGTGCAAAATGTAAATTTAATTGTTTTCTTCAACAACTGACATAAGCTATTATTTGTCCAATGCCTCACTGTAATATATGAAAACTGGCCCTGCATACGTGACAATGTAAACCTGAAAATAAAATGGAATTTCTGCATATTTTTCTGGGTTGCATCTCAAGCAGGTTTTGGGATCGCCTTTGCTATCCCCAACCCAAATTAAATGGCATGTCAGAGCCACTCGTGTGTGCACGCACTATTTTACCGCAATCCACCCTTAACAAATATTCCCGGGCTGTCGCGCCGTGTTTAAACTATCTAGCGTACATCGTAAGCTTGTCTACGACTAATATCCTGCTAGCATGAAAGCCGGAAACAATCGAGCATTATGACCGGAATATAACCCTATGTAGTGCCATGCTACTGGATAATGTCAATTTTTTTGCGGAACCACACACCTAAGTTCCGACACTATAACTACAGGGCTAAACTTAAAACAGGAATATCTGAACTTCAGCTCCAATTTCCGACCACAAAATGAAATGATACTATACGAAAATAGCGAAAATAGCTTTTCATTTTATCGCATAAAGTGTAGCAAGACATAAAGCGTGGCTGCATTCCGCAGAATTTCACCACTGCTGAGCTGATTAATCCGAGGTGCTTTAGATTTACGCAAAATAATCGCACATGAGTAATACATGAGTAATTTTTCCTGAGGGTTCGGAAAGGTGGTTCGAAACTTGAAAACTTTTCGCCTGATTTCCATTTTTCTCTTTTCCATTCCATTTTCTTGAATGACGTGACGGTCATTTCTAAGCAGGTACGCAGAAATCACGTATATCGACCGGTAAAATCTGCATTTATGTACGAAAACCAGACGGGTGGGCGGATTTGCCCTTGCAGGCAGCTCCGGTGACTACCGACAGCCACCACGCCACGGAACATGGCACCCTCCGACCACCGGAACCGGCGCGAGGGGATCAGGTGTCAGACCGGAGGAGAGGTTTGACAGGTGATCGTTCTTTCGAGATATGGTAATGGGCAGCCCTCCAGGGTACGACTATTACCAGGGTACGACTAGCCGACATATTGCGGTCGAAAATGCAAGTATGCGTGAGTATCACCACTAAACAACATTTTAAGCTAGCCATGAAATTCGATACAAACAGGTCTGGAGCGGTGTGTTCGTGCTATGCATCCGCCTTTGCGCCGCATATCAGCTTCCCACGGGACGACAGCCGGTTCCCGAGTTCCCCAGCTGAATAATGCGCGCACACCACACGCGTATTCAATGACACATCCTGCCATCTAGTGAGAAATCCGTCAACTTTCGCGCCACGGACGCTGCGTTTTCTCCGTCCCTTCCCGAGACCGCTGATCAATGGCGTTACCAGGGTACGACTAGCCGGCATATTCCAGTCGAAAATGCTAGTATTGCGTTAGAATCGCAATGTGCTTTGAACATTTTAAGCTAAAGGCCATGAAATCTGGATACAAACCAGTCTGAGCAGTGTGTTCCAGGCATCCGCCACTGCGCGCCGCATATCAGCTTCCCACGGACGATAGCCGGCTCCCGAGGTCTGAAACTACCAACGCGCACACCACACGCATATTCAATGACACATCCTACATCTAGTGAGAAATATTTAGATCTATACTTCAACGTTCAATCGCATGACATTCATTCAATATCCGTTGTTATAAGACCTATACCGTGCTGCTACCTACGATAGCTATCTGAAGTGATGCTTCTAGAAAATAGTGAGCCCTTGAATCTGTGGGAGGCTGGGTGAGCTGTGAGGTTATGAACGCTTCGCAGAAAGGGAGGTTACGAGCTGGGAGGCTACAACCGCTTGGAGTTGTGGAGAGGTTATGACCTGTGGAGGTTATGAACGCTGGGTGGACTTGTGGAGGTTGTAGCTGTGGAGGTTACGACTGCTTGAGTTGTGGTGCTATGACCTGTGGAGGCTAAGAACGCTGCGGACTTGTGGAGATTGTGATGGAGGGTTATGAGAGCGCCTTCGTAGTTGTGGAGGTTGTGAGCTGTGGAGGTTATGACCTGTGGAGGTTACGAGCGCTTCGGGTATATTGAATTCGTGAGGCTATGAACCGTGGAGGTTAAGACCTGTGGAGGTTATGATACGTCACCTATGTGGCAGTCACCATGAGTATGGGTTGACTTTTATCTAAAGCATACATTCTCCTCGTCTACCACTCGGGTGATCGGGACAATTCGGACGAACTGATGCGAACGAGTCGACAAGACAATAGCAGATGAGGTGCATACCCAACTGAGTGAAAGACGGTTTAGCACACTTCCGCAAATCAGTGCACGGCGTCTGTAAGGGCGCTGGGAGCGCGGGTAAGCGTTAAAAGCGCGAGTGAAGCGGAATATCCGTGTACATCTGTCACAATTGGGACATTGGCCGGAATGTTTACACAGTCGCGCGTCTCCAGTGGCAAGTACAGAGCTGGTGTGATTTCGGGTGCGATACAACTGTTGCATTGTTAAATGACCAAACGGCCGGGCAAATTGGCGAACCAAATGGCGCCAACCGTGGCTCCAAATGGCGCCAAGCGTCCTGAACTCGGCACCCCAGGGTGGAAACCGAAGAATTTCCGCGGGCGGGAATGCCGCCGCGATCCTCTTCGCTTCAACACAGCTTAAGCGCACTTCAGAAGAACATTGGGAGAGAATGGGTGCCATGATATTCAACCAAAGTATGACGGAAACACATCGCCACGAGGCCATGCTATCCAACCAACGAATGACGGGAACAGATCCTCATAGACCATGATGCGCAACCGATTTGCACGAGCCCGAAGCTAGTATCCATAATCTTCGAGGCCCAATGCGAACACCAGCATATATTTCTATTCATTACTGTCGGCGCCGAGAGTCGGTTGAAGGCCAACGGAGACCATACTGCAGCGGAAACTATACTCAGGCAGCGGACACCATACTCAGGCAGCGGAGACCATACTCAGGCAGCGGAGACCACACTCAGGCAGCGGACACCATACTCAGGCAGCGGAGACCATACTCAGGCAGCGGACACCATACTCAGGCAGCGGAGACCATACTCAGGCAGCGGAGACCATAATAGGCAGCCGAGACCATACTCAGGCGAGCGGAAACCATACTCAGGCAGCGGAGACCATACTCAGGCAGCGGAAACCATACTCAGGCAGCGGAAACCATACTCAGGCAGCGGAGACCATACTGCAGCGGAGACCATACTCAGGCAGCGGAGACCATACTCAGGCAGCGGAGACCATATTCAGGCAGCGGAGACCATACTGCAGCGGGAGACCATACTCAGGCAGCGGAGACCATATTCAGGCAGCGGAGACCATACTGCAGTCCTTAGACTGGGATGGTTGGGAGAAAGGAGTGCAGAATTCACAGCGAGAGTGAGCGAGCCAGAGAAAGAGTGACAATTTGTTAGTTAGTTATTTTGGCCTTAGGGCGCTTGACCAGAGTTGATCATTCGCCCAAAAAAAGAGTGAGAACGACAGCGAGACAGAGAGAGGGACGGAGGCAGACAGAGGGACAGGAAGAGTGGGGACGAGCGTCAATGGAGGGGGAGCGAGAGAAAGAGAAGGGGGAGAGAAGAGAGTGAATGAGATGAAATTGGAAACATAACCCGGCGAGCAGCCTGGAGGGGAACCCTTCTCTGTGGTCGCTTATCTGCAAGTAAAACCATCCATTTGGCGTCCGCCCGGGAAAAGTTCTGATCTCCGTCCTAGCCGAGCCTACCTCGGTGTTTTGGCAACAGTGCATGCGTGAAATTCGTCTACTTCTGGGAAGCGCGGGCTCAGTGGATTTCTATCGCACCGGCTCAAAACACGGACGGAAAACTTCACACGAGTCCTTGCCGACGAACACCGCACAAATCCGCTGGTCAGTTGACGATCGAAAGCACTAAATGGATTAAAATACGAGCATCTAATCATGACCTTGAAACTCCAGACAATGAACCCTGGACCCTGGTCATGACCTGAAACTCTGGACACTGGACGCTGGATCCTGGACCCTGGCCATGGCTTGGAAACCCTGGATATTGGACGCTGGACTCTGAACCCTGGTCGTAACCTGGAAACCCGGGAACTAGACGGTGGACACTAGATCATGGACCCTGGCCATGACCTGGGAACCCGGAAGCAGTGGACCATGCTCAGAATTCACAGTGAAAAACGACACGTAGCGTGAAAATGTGGCATCGCAGCAGTTTTCCATTTTCTGCATCTTTTACTCAACATCCATGGCATTTCGAGATCCAAGCTTGCCCACAGATAAATTCCCGTCAATGCAGCTAGCGTTGACTTCACTGAACTTCGTGTCTGCAATGTTGCTGGGCATCACTCAGAGCGAAAAAAAAATACTGCTGAACTACATACAAATCAATTATATATACGTACTGACGCTGATATGGCAGCGGTTTGTTCTATTGTCTTCAAACAGAGACACACGCACGCATCGCGTCGTTGCCAAAGCTGGCTGCGCACGCGCAGTAGTGACCGCTTGGGGCTAGACGCAGGGGCCAGACGCAGGGCTAGACGCAGGGCCAGACGCAGGGGCCAGACGGGGGGACTAGACGCAGGGGCTAGATGCAGGGGCCAGACGCAGGCGGTCGCGGCCCCACGCCTCGTCTGCATATCTGCATTTGCGGATGGCACACGGACGAGCGGGTCCCGCACGTGAACAGCCATTTTGTTCCACTTTCACCGGACGCAGGTCGTCCCCGGCGACAAGGGTCAGCGGGTGGCCGTGCAGTGCCTCAGGCAAAGTGGCGTCACCGGCGGACGACCAATCGCAGGCGCGTTCCGCCGGCTCGCTCTTCGGTAGCCCAGTGTGACGCATCTGGCCGTACTGTGGATGTCTATCCACTGGCGGATCCAGGGGGGGGCATTCCGGCCATGCCCCCCCCAAGCGCTTCAAAGGAGGGGGTGGGGGGCATAGTGTCTTTGCCCCCAAAAAAAAAAAACCCAATAAAAGTAAACTAAATTAAAATGCAGTAACCTTCGCTGAGGTTAAAAATAGCTTTCCGGGTGAAATAATCTCCAATTTTAAAGGTTTTTTGCTATGATTGTTTGGAAGCCCAATATGGTAGCATAGTAGATTCTGACGCATCGAGGGTTCTATGCTGTTGAAGTTCTGCTTACAGCAAGAGATGACGAAATCAGCAGTTTCATTATTCCTTCGTCAGATAGGTTCATGAAGTCTGTTTAGCCAGTAACGGGCAAGCGGACCCAGTAAGCCAGATTTCGAAAGCGGAATTTGAACAGGATGTTTTGTGCGAGTGACCAGTTGAGCCCAGTTGAGCAGCATGTTTCGTATGTTGGTGTTGGGGTTGCTAAGATGAAGAGACAGGCTACATTCACTAGCGGATCCAGGGAGGGGCCATTCCGGCCATGGCTCCCGGAAGCGCTTAAAAGGGGGCATAGTGTCTTTGGCCCCCGAAACCAACAGAAGTAAACTGAATGAAAATGCAGTAACCTTTGCCGAGGTTAAAAATATCGTCTGGATGAAAGAATCTCCAATTTTAAAGGTATATTTTTTATAATTGTTTGGAAGCTAATATGGTAGCATAGTACATTCTGACACGCATCGAGGGTTCTATGCTGCTTAAGTTCTGCTTACAGCAAGAGTTTACCAAATCGGATCTGCCAGCGTGTACACGTGCACGAACGTTGACGTGGTACAAGACGTTGAACGTGAACATGAACGTTTTGGTAAACAAGAACAAAAAATTCCGTAACTTAGAAGCGGTGGAGGTAGGCTGGGGCCCCTACACAGGAAATCATGTTGTCATTAATTATTATTGTTAAAAAATGGGTCTATTTGACAAATAGTGGTAGAAATCCGATGCTTTTAACCAAAAATAGTGGGAGAATGGGCACCCTCCAATCCCTTCGACCCCTCCTCTGATGCAATTCCTAAGTACGCCACTGGGGGAGGGGGAGGGGGGCTGACGCCGAAAACCGAAAGTTGGCCCCCCCAAACCGGGGGGAGTTGGATGGAGACATAGGATCGGCTGAAGGGGGCCGTCTGTCATGTCCTTGGGCATACTGTCATGCCCAAGGGTCCCAGCTCAACTGAAGCTGAAGGGGGTTGGTTGGTTATTGGGATTATTGGGGTTTAGGGGCGCATCGACTGCGTCGGTCATGCAGCGCCCTAGCTGAAGGGGGCCGGGGGAACCGAGTACTACTGTCATCTGCAGGGGCTCCGACTCAGCTGAGACTCACGGAGGCCAGGGGAACCGAAGAGAGCTGGTGTAATCTACAAGGGATCCAGGCCGAGCTGAAGCTGAAGGGCGCCGAGATCAGTCGAAGCGAGCTTGGGTCAGCTGAAAGGACCGGGCCGGTAACAATGGGTAGGGTCCACCGAGGGGAATTAGGGTCTACTGGCGGGCAAAGGTCGACTGAAGGGTCTAGGGCCAGCGGAGTCAATCCGGATTGGGAAAACGAGACAGGGTCTAGTCAGGGTCTAGTCATGGTCTAGACAGGGTCAGACAGGGTCGATGGGAGCTAATACTTATCGTGTTGCAAAATAACGAGGCGTGATGGGTTAAGCTTCAATTCAGTACTTCAACTCAGTGCTTCAACTTAGTACCTCAACTCAGTGCTTCAGCTCAGTCATTGGTGGGATGCCAAACAATATCTGGGGTTGGCAGTATACACTAAATGCCCCGAGTCGAGCAAGCAGCTATAGTTGGCTCAGTGTCATCGCCTCCCCTCCCCCTAATCTGGAGTTGGCTCAGCGTCAATTCAGCAGCCTGGACTGGTCTGGGCCGGCTCAGGGTCAAACAAATATCCAAGACAGGTTTGCACTCCGTCCGACCTCCACCTACCCAAGCACAAATCACGGCCACTTCAACTCAGCATCACAAGGGTGCTGAGTTGAATCCGAACATTCTCGGGTTGTGGCTTTACGACGCACTCAGCGGCTGAGGCCATACGGCGTCCACCGCCTCCACCCTGGCAGGAAGGGCGGGCATCGCGGAGAATCGAACCACGTACCTCTCGCGTGCCAGACGCTCAGCTTAACCACTGAGCTACCGACGCCCCACATGTGAGCATGTCGAAACAGGATGGTCATATCTCATTGGAACCCACACCGCCATACGTTAGAGCGCCCAAGCATCCAGTGTCATACCTCGGCGACATACCGCTGCATGGTGTGGTGATGATGTTAGTTGTTAGTTACTTGGGCTTCTGGGCACTTCTCGACCAATTTTTCTTTCTTTCTTTTTTCTTCTTCTTTTTTCTCCATAACTTGTATTCCGGTGCTTCAGTGTCGGCTGGAAACTATTGCCTTGGTGTGCCTTGGTGGCCTGGAATGTGGCCTGGAATCCTGTCGCTGACACGATTCCGACGGAGCAAGCTCCCGGAACTTTGAGTTTTTAGTTTGAGTTCAGTTTGAGCTGAGTTTGAGTTGAGAGTTTGAGTTGAGAGTTTGATAGTTGATAGTTTGAGTTGATATATTGAGTTGAAAGTTTGAGTTGAAAGTTTGAGTTCATAGTTTGAGTTTGAGTTGAGTGTTTGAGTTGAGAGTTTGAGTTGAGAGTTTGAGTTGAGAGTTTGAGTTGAGAGTTTGAGTTGAGAGTTAGTTGAGAGTTTGAGTTGAGAGTTTGAGTTGAGAGTTTGATAGTTGATAGTTTGATAGTTGATAGTTTTGAATTGATTCTGGGAGTGTCGTCACATGTCAAACAGCCCACGTGACGGTCATATAACGTCCTGCACTCGCGCGTAAGGTGCCGGCAAGCGGCTACTAAGTGTCGGACTGCTAGGGTTCCCAGACACTGGGGATACTGCGGCGCCTCCTCCCCACAAAGGAGCTAGCGGTGGGCGGCGTAGGCGTGGACCTGCAAATGGCAACTTCGTCATTTCTGAACCCACGAAGCCCAATATCCCACTTGTGACTTAATTACGTAAGGTGTGTTGTTGGTTTTTTCTGTCCCAGGCCTTTCGCCACTTATCAAGTATGAAACTTGAGATGCCAGAGAAGTGGTCCCTGGCAGGACGTGGGAAAATGTGTGGGCGGGTGTTCCGTGCTGCCGGTAGAGGAGTAGAGTCTGCCCGCGGCGTAGAGTCTGCCGATCGGTACCGCACACCCCGACCTTGCGTTCCCGAAAACACGACACAAACAACTTGCAGCCAACCTTGCATCGGGCAAACAGATCGCATTTGTAAAATGGCGCGCCTGCGAGCGTCTGTCATTGAAAATGGCGCCAAGCGTGAGTAGTGGCCGATCAGAGTACTTCGTGGATTCGACCTGTAATGATATCAGGTACCACTCCCCGCCACCTTTGGAACTGTATCACCTCTAATTTGTGTAGCCGAATGAGAAACTCTGGAGTGCTCGAGTGCGTCTACATCGAAATGTTAAGCAAAAGGCTTCCCTGTGTCACAGAAAACGGCGCCCTGTTCGAGACCCGAGTACTTCCACTTTATTTTCTTCACCAGTGACTACCCGCCGGAGAAAAAGCTGAACGAACGCCTTCCCCCTCCCCGGACAACATTGTTGGATCAGCCAGCGAAACAGTCAACATCTAGTGTTTCGAAATTTCAAATTTACAACAAAAGCAATAATGGAGATTCTCTTTGGCTTCTTGCGAAAAACGGACTTCATGAAATTTCAGAAAATTCAAATAGTTGGTTGGTTATTTGAGCTTAGGGGTGCATCGACTGCGTTGGTCATACGGCTCCCAGAACATTGCAATAGCAGCGACCGACCACCCTCGTCGAACCGACCTTCAACCTATTCAAACCTGGCACGTAGCTGGCATTCTTCATATTTCAACGTCATTGCACAATGCAGTGTTTCCGTATTGCCACTATTGTTCCATATTGTCAACGTTCCCATCTTGCCGATCTTTTTGACGTCATCGAGAGTTTTGACGTCCTAGCTTCATTCGGTCCCCTCTTCGAAGAAGAATTGCATAGCACCAGCGCGCGGCCGGTGTCGCTGGACACACTTGGCACGCAGAAGCGCACAAGGTGCGCCGACGCGCAAGGTAAACAGCTGCAGCGTGGGCTCATCCTACCGCCGGCCCCGCCACAAATAGCCCTGCACATGGGCGTCGCCAGGGCTGTACTCCGGGGAGGCTACGTGGATATCGATGGTGCGTATGACACCGTCATACATACATGCATGGGAAAGCAGCATGAGCTCATCCTACCACCCGCCCCCCACACGAATAGCCTTGCACAGGGGCGTCGCCAGGGCTGTACTCCGGGGAGGCTACGTGGATATCGATGGTGCGTATGACACCGTCATACATACATGCATGGGAAAGCATCATGAGCTCATCCTACCACCCGCCCACACACGAATAGCCTCGCGCAGGGGCGACTCCAGGGCTGTACTCTGGGGAGGATACGTGGATATGGAAGGTGCGTACGACACCGGCATACATACATACATGGGAAAGCATCTTCAGGAAGGCTCGATTGCATCTTCTCCCCTGCTCAACGGATTTCTCAGCCAAATTCGCCCCTTCGGTATGCTCGAGTGCACACCCCTTGCACCCCTCCCCCCGCCCGCTTAACGAACTTGTTTCGGCCGAGCGCACCCCTCCGTGGAAATGCGCCCCTCCCTGTGCTAACTCCTGGCTCCGCCCCTGAGCTGACTGCCTTGCAGGAGCGTCAGTCAATGGCTGACGTCATCGGGCGACCGCCGCACGTCAGAAGTCGCACCGCACACCCGCAGCAAACAAACACCGCCCGGGGCGGCTTGCGGCGGGCAGCACATGCGGGGGAGGGGAGGGGCGGGCGGCACATGCGGGAGCGGCACATGTCTGCTGATGGCGGCACACCGAGCCGTAAACACGCCTGCCTTATCACTCGCACGCCGCGGGTGCAGACGACCCAGGCAACGACAGCGACAGAGATAGAGTGCGGAAGAACGACAACAATGTGCGTGACGTCACTGTCGTTAGCTATTGTGACGTCACTGTTGCGGTGCTGCTGCGCACTCGACCTGATCGCGGCCGGCAGCCAGCAGAGCGTGCAGTCAGTGACGCACGAGGACATCGATAAAGGCGTTAAGTTATGTAGAGGATTTCCTCCCCCGCAAAAAGAAAACGAGCGCGAAGGGACAAAGAACGGTTGATGTGGCGAAAAGGAATGCTTGAACTTTCCAGTGTTTGATCTAATCGCACGTTTCGCACGTAGTTACATCAGGTCATTGACATCAGGTTACATCAGGTCGGTGTGATTGCCTTAAGCCAATGCTGTAGACCAAACACGCTCCTGGTTTTCGGGACAATCGCTGTTGTGTGCCAACTTCGTTTTCATTGATGGCTTGGGCGGGGAGGGATTTCCTTTTCCCCCTATGCAGTTCCACCAGCGAAGGTAGGCATGTAGCGGCTCGTGTGGCTACGTTTTCTCAAGACGTGTCCGTTGGCGAGCTCCAAAGATCCGTAACTTGTCGGTACGTATATCGGGCTTAAGACACACATCCGCAGGCACACATCTACCAGCTACTACAGGCTTACATCCGGCTACATTACTACAGGCACACATCTACCAGCTACTACAGGCTTACATCCGGCTACATTACTACAGGCACACATCTACCAGCTACTACAGGCTTACATCCGGCTACATTACTACAGGCTTACATCGGGCTACATTACTACAGGCACACATCTACCAGCTACTACAGGCTTACATCCGGCTACATTACTACAGGCACACATCCGGCCAGCTGCGCAGCTTTGATCTTGTTCGGGACGTGCACAACAACCGGCGTTAAACATCACTTCTTCTTCACTTCTTCTTCACTTCTTCCATCACTTCTTCACTTGAAGGACGAGGTCATCTATACGGTCAACATCGGTTCAATTCCACGATAAATAGCCTATTAATCCCATTACGGGAGGATGGTGGGATGGTGAGGAACACATATAATAGCCCCTCCCCCTCCTTTCCACTGTGGTTTTTTTTGGTTTGCAACTTCTGAACTAGAGGTGGCAAATGTTCAACATTTCTCATTTCTGCTTAGTCCGTCTGTTAGTCGGACTAAGCAGAGGTGGATGGGCCCGGCCAAAGTGTACTGAAGTCCGGTTTTGTAATAAATGTAATACTTTCTGAAAGGGGCTTTGGGTCCTTAAATTTTCCACCTCTATACTGAACAGGCCTTCGGTCCTTACTTTTGCCGCCTCAATTCTGAATAGCCCTTCAGTCCTTACTTTTGTCACCTCTATTCTGAACGGGCCTTCGGTTCTTACATTTACCACCTCTGTTCTGAACGGGCCTTCGGTCCTTACTTTTTCCACCTCTATTCTGAACGGGCCTCCGGTTTTTACATTTGCCACCTCTATTCTGAACGAGCCTTCGGTCCTTACATTTACCACCTTTATTCTGAACGGGCCTTCGTTTCTTACATTTGCCACTTCTATTCTGAAAGCTTGCAACAATTATCCCGACATTTGGTACCTTTTCTAACTACCCCTTCTACACAAGATCTAACTACCCCTTCTACACAAGATCTAACTACCCCTTCTAAGTCGCAACTTTTCTCGCGGCAGCTCCAGGATAAATTTTTCGGAGGCATGTTCGGAAAGTCTTCTCATTTTTGTTACATCGTAACATGCCTGGCTTACGCAGTATCATATCTTTGATGAATCGTATCTTTTGAATATCTCGTGAAAGCAACAAGCTTATCTCGTGCATACTTCGTGAAAGCAACAATCGTATGGCGTGAAAATTTTGTGAAAACAACGATCGTATCCTGTGAAAAAATCTCGTGAAAGCAACAACCAACAGCGATGCACGTGGAGACATGGTGGGGGTTACCCAACAACCACATTAGGACTCCGGACAGTAAGTAAATGTTCACCCCGGCAACACGTCGGGATACAACAGCATCCACTTCTTGGAGAGCGCAGCAGGCCGCCGGACGGGCAGAAAACAGCAGAATGCGTCGCAGGGTCGCTCCTCATCCGCGACCTGCTTCACAGCCGCGACAGAAAACAAAAACGTACCTTTTGTGATTTAAATAAACTATGCTTCACCACGCATATCAAAACCATGTATGGCAAAACGGGACCGACTTAAAACACGGAAAAAGCATGCACCTATTTCTGCGGCGGTTAAACAGGTGTCCGGCATCTGCACGCCGACTACCCCCCTTCTCCCCGCCCCTTCTTTCCGGCAGCACGTCCGGCCGTGTTCGCGTGTTTACGTCGCCCACGCTGACAGCTGCCGGTTTCGGCCGCACCAATCAGCGGCGCAGGCGGCGGCACGCAAGACAGACGGGCAGATCCGGCGTGTGACTCACGTGACGCCAGGCGTGACGTCACACCCGGCGTGACGTGACGCCAGACGTGCACGTGACAACCTCGCTGGCAGGTGGCAGTGGCGCAGCCAGGCAGCAAACGCAGGCGGCGGCCGCCCATCGCCCCCGAGGCCAAAGTTGCATCTGCTCGCATGTCATTCGTTTTGATCGTTTCGATCGCTTTGTTGCATCTTTTCACACAGCCACCAAACACTGTCCCCTTCACTTGTTTGTTCGTCTATCTATTGGGTGTTTCACGGCGCACTTCATGCACGATCACGGCTAATGGCGCCGGCCGCACTGTATCGCCGGTGGGCCGCGTGATTGGGAAATGTCCCGATTGGTGCGAGTGTCGAACCTCGGACCTTTGATGCCCAGAGCTCAACACCTAAACCACCCGGCCATCCCCGCCCCACTGTCCCCTCACAATTGACTGACTCAAACGCGAAACTAAAAACATGGCTGCGCGCCCAGACGGCTGTGTGCTGCTGCCCCCCCTTCTGGTACCGTCCAATCACAGCGAGGCAGTGACGTCAGCCGGTGATTGCCACCTGTCAGAAGTGCTGAACCACGAGCTGGGGCGGCACACCAAAACACGGCCGCGCCCCGCCTCAGGCACCTGCGGCGCGTGAGAGATGCCACCAGCAGACACAACACGTACGGCGCGTGTCGCCTGCAGACACAACACGTACGGCGCGTGTCGCCTGCAGACGCAACACGTGCACACGACAACGCAGGTCGCGAGGTTACACAGCAGGGGTGCGGCAGTGAGTTCGGCAGGTACCAGGTGATGCTGGACCAGTGATAAATTGTCCGTGAAATAGGGTGGAATGCACCACTTTCTGAACACTCAATCGACGTCCTTCTCCAATTTTAGGTAAACGAATGAGGTCCGCGGTTCAAACCGGACCGAGGGAAGACTTTTACCGACCGACTGGTAAAAATGGCACGTGTCTCGACCGCCACATACCGAACAACAACAGAGCGTACACCGGCAGACGCACACAGCTGCCCAGCTGCCCAGCAGACAGCAGCTGCCCAGCTGCCCAGCAGCTGCTTATCGGTGTGCACTGCGCCAGCACTCTGGAGTTGAAGACTGTCCTCTGCTGGCTTGTGATCGTGCCACTGCCGTGCAACTTCAACGACTGACTTCACGAGTCTCATAAATTCACACCTTTCTCAATTCACTTTTCATAAACCCATCAAGGCGGCCGGCAGCTTCACCTTGAAGCAGCTACGGATCTGCGGAGCCCAAACAGGCCGACACCCGTCGGGATGCCAGGCCCATCTCGTAACCGAAGGGTCGCGGGTTCGACCCTCGCCGACCGCGCACACTTCCCACTCCCAGCGATCTTTCGGCGTCAGGGTCTGGCGATGGTCTACAGCAAATGAATCAAGTGCGTCGTAGGCGAACCCGAGGTTGTCGGGCCACGAGCACAGCACGTGACCCTGGGAGGCTCACGGGCGCAGCGACTGCGTTGGTCGACCTGGAATGTATTTAGATTTACCCTTTACCTTTATCAAACCTACCTTTACCTTTATCAAATACCTTTACCTTTACCTACCATTACCTTTATCAAATAAGAAATGTCGTATTTTGTGTCCTTCACATCCAGCGGTCGTCCGCAGATGAAGCATACGTGTTCCGCCTGCTCCGCCTGCTTCACATCGGCGAGGAACACAAACCTGGGACCTGAGGGCACCTCAGATCCAACCGACAACCTCAGGGACCTGATAGGTTTTGACCCGACCTGACCCGACCTCCTTTCACACCGATCGGAATATGAGAAAGACGTCTGAACCCAGCGCCCAGCCCGGCCAGCCCAGCGCCGTTCGGTAAGAATGAATCTCGGATACTTTCACAGGGGTGCAACTGCAGCATACCGAAGATGCGCACTTTCCTTCGCGAGAATATCGCGCGACCATGTCAAAGTCCGCGATGATTACAAAAATGGAATAGAAATAGACGAATCGGAGCTATATGAGAAGCATAAAAGAACGGGTATGTGAAAAAATTTGCAATTGCTCATCAAAATACAATCATCAAATGAAAAAAGCCGAACATGCCAAACGTGCGACTGCTAGCCATGCTGTTCCAATTGAACGTTGGCGAATTTCGCGGACACAAAATTAGCAAATCATAATTTTCCCCTGATGAGGTCGAAACAAGCTTTAATCAGATGTTGATAGCACGAGTTTGGCAAATGATTCCTCTCAACCACCCATGTATATAATTCCCTCAGGATTTCAATCATGTGAAGCGGGGGCGGGAGTGGCACGGACAGAAAAAAGACCCTCAAGGTTTGTGAATTATCAATGGTGTGCGTGATGCCAACATCCCGTCATTTTCAAACACACTTGTAAAAGAAAAACCGATCCAACGCCGCTGTGTTCAGGTCAATATCAATCGCGGATCGCAAAACGGTGCTGGATTACTTCAGATCTTATCCGACCTTCACGACCGGGCCTAAAACTGTCCAAATGTGTCGCCTCCAATTCCGACTGCCCGGCTCGGTTCCGAAGCGAATAAATGCGTCACCTCCAATCGTCTGGCGCGCCCCGCGTCGACGCCGTTGCCAACATCCGGGACCCTGACAGCCGAGCTGGCCGACGGGCGCAGCCATGACCAGCGTCACCCCCCCACCCCCGTACCCCACTCCAACGGCGGTGGGGTGGGGGGGTCACACGCCCGGTGACCTTTGAGCGACCCCCGTCACATCTCCCGCCAGGGGTCAGACGACCGCGATCTTTGGAGGAACAGCCGATGCATGGAGGGCGGCCGATGCATGGGACCGGACATCTTCTTTTAATTTTGCACCTCACCCGGCCGGGAGTTCCCAGTTACGCACATCACAAGCAAATCAGTGTTTGCCGAGGGTCCTCCCGGTGGTACTGGTGTGTTCCCGCCGATCCCCCCCAGGCGAGTGGATCCGAACCTCCGACACCGCCACCGTCCGAGGGCGGCTCGGGTCACGTGACCACTCAGTGGCAGACACCGCACTCGAATCATCGGAGCGGTGCGCCAACTATACAATCCGCCAAATGTGAGCGCCGGAGAGGTGCGCCAACTATACAATCTGCCAAATGTGAGCGCCGCCCGCAGCGCGGACCAAAACCGAAGCCGTCGGCCGCCCGCCAGGCGGCCGGCCGCAACTGACCCCGGTCAGGCTGACCCGGTGTCAGGCAGGATTGGCCGCTCTGGTCCCTGCTGTCTGAACCAGCAGATTGTAACGGTGACATACCAGAATGTCCACAGCTCGTAATGTCCACAGCTCGCAGTGTCCACAAATAAACATAGCGAGATAATCGGGTAACAGACGATGACATGGGAGGTGTTCATATTTTCCAAAACCAGCCATTCACCACTGCCTGATTTGGCAACCCCCATCTGGCAACACCAGCCCTTCATCACTAAACTAGCAACTATAATCTGGCAACACCAGCACTTTAACACTGGGAAGCGTGTACATCGACGCCGGCGTCGATTTACACAGAGACTCCCCTGTGTGGAAATCAACGGAGATCTGCGTCGATATACACATAGACCTCTACCCGTGTAGATCGACGTCCGCGTAGGCCAATGAACAGCTGTGTGTAAATCGACGCCTGCGTCGATTTACACCAATACGTTCCCCTGTGTATATCAACGCACACCAGTGACGTCATAGATCGTACGGATTTGAAAACTGGCGGTGGTTTCCGGGTAAGCTACTAGACTGCTGGAACAAAGAGGAGCGGCGTTGAGTTGGTGGGTTTTTGAGGGGTTTTAAGGAGGATAAAAACCACTTCCAAGAATTTGAGAGGTGCTGGAGTACTCTAAACGCTGAGTGGCTTTGATTTGCATAACTAGTGAGAATAGTTTGTCGCAATAACTGGTGAGAAGAACAGGTTGTCAGGATTTTTTATACGTCAAACCGTACGGCTGGAGACGCCGACTTAATGTAATTTAGAACAGGTCTGATAAGTAGATAGGTAGGTAGGGTGATCAGCAGTTTTAGTACTATGAAGGGCTGCTTTCAGGGATGTGAGGCAATGTACCTACTAGGTACCTATTGGGTGCTGAACTGGGGTTGTATGAACTGATTTTTTTGGGGTAGCTTTGATTTTGGTGGCATTTGATTAATTTAACCAGTATAACATGTGAAAGGTCCTCCTCAATAATTTTAGAATGCTAGACCAACTTGGATGGATATGCTGGTTTGTGGTGATTTAGGAGATATTTGCATTTGAACATTCATTTTTTTTGTAATTCAGAACATTGACTTCTCTTGAGCATTTCCTTAAGTTCTTGGATTTGAAGGTTGAATGATGCCATTTGCAGGCTTCTGGCTTCAAAGCTGAAGCCACCACAATGATATGTAGCTGAAGCATTGTAAGCTTGAAGGTTGACACTATGAAGCCAAAACCAGTGGCTTTAAATTAAAAAAAATGTGACGTCTGAAGCCAGTGACTTCCAAATTTGCTGGGCAGGCCGGTCTGCTTGCTGTGCAGGTGGGCCTGCTTGCCAAGCAGGCAGGCCAGCTTGCCAAGCAGGCTGGCCCACTTGCTGAGCAGGCCGGCATGCTTGCCGGGCAGGCCGGCACGCTTGCAGGGACGCTTGCAGGGCAGGCTGGCACGCTTGCAGGGCAGGCTGGCACGCTTGCAGGGCAGGCTGGCATGCTTGCAGGGCAGGCCAGCATGCTTGCCATGCAGGTGGGCCTGCTTGCCAAGCAGGCTGGCACGCTTGCCGGGCAGGCAGGCTGTCGGCAGGTTCCCATGAAAAATCCTGGCTCGGACGATGAATGCACGCCTATTAACCTTTCCGTTGCTTAACACGGAACCTGCTCGATGTGTACATTGAGCACGAATTTGGCATGGGATGGGAGCGACAGGAAGGTTTGGAGGTGATTTGTTCCATGCAACGCCATAATTTGCATACGTCAAGTTCACTAGGAGTGGTTGAACTTCACAAAACATTTGACGGGGTGCGCATCCCCTTCGTCGCCACGCCTATAATGACGCAGATTGGAAAGGTCGTTTTGTATCCTATTAATTCCCGGCGAAGCCCATTACGCCTCATATACTCAATATCAACAGCATTCGTGTGGCATATTCTGTACCCGCCCCACAGAGGTGAATGCAGAGTGCACTGGGGGATGTGCCCCTCCCATGGAAATGGGTGGCACCATTCCGGCCGGGAAAAGCGCTCCTTCAGGAAGGCTCGAGGGCACCCTTTCCCCCTGAACGATTTTTTTTTATCTCAGCCGAATGCCCCTTTAACAGCAAAAAGTATGCTCAGCATGAAGCATTAAGCATGTTCGACCCACTTCCGCTCAACGACGCCACTTCAAGGAAATGGCTCCTTCCCGATGGCACTTCTTGAATCCACCCCTTACTGTCCCTCGGCTCATTCTCCACCTATGTGACAGCGTTCCTTCCCAGACATGCTACATTTCCCATTGCTTGAGCCAATACTCGATATTTCTCACCAATCCGGGGGTGGAGATCCTTATATTCAGAACAGATTTCTACATTGAATAAAGAAAATTACCAATTATCACTAGCAGGGTGCGAAAACGTGGGTCCGGACCCCCCCCACACGATCCACCTGGGATTTCTAGCCACATTGCTTTAACACTCGCACGTCCGGCGGTCCGCGCCAACTTCGCATGTCCGGGAGGGGGGGCAGATGTCTGCCCCCCAAAGATCTCGAGAACTATGCCAGGTAGCGACAAACGGAAAACGGCTTTGGATAGCTGGTGACAAGCTCTATCGAAAGTATTTCGGTCATTTTCTCGCTCAGGTCAATATTTAGGTCACTGGGTCATCATGTCAAATTCGACCAGATCGAGTGGGACCCTCAGATATTGGCACATATCTCAGGACCTGTAAAATATAGAAACAAACTGCAAATGCTATTCGACAGCCCTTGAAATGTGCTATCGACATACGCTGTGTAATTTAAGGTCAGGTCAACAGATGGGTCACCGAAACAATGACCTCAGGTCAAGGTCATGGGGTAGAGTAGGGATGTCATGTAATATATCAATCGACACGTCTTGGCGATACAAGCATAATGACGGTAATTTCAGCCTTCTAGCTCAATGCATTGCGATATAGTGCGCAGAAATGTGCTAGTGATTTCAGGTGACCTCAGCTGACCTTGGTGGGCCCACTGAGCAAAAATGTCAGCGATAGCATTGCGAATAGCTTCCAACTACACGCCATAACGTTTGGAGGTCATTCCGAGAGCAAATATGTAACCAGGAAACATTTGTATATTTTTCCATAGGCCTATAATGGGTAAGCCATGGCCACGACCTGACCTCAGGTCAACGCTACGAAAAAAACGTGATATACATATTATAGACCCTGATAAGATCATGACGTGATATAAGTTTGAAATCAATCGCCAAATTATTGTGGGAGTGATGCCACTTAGAACTCGGAGGGACGTTAGGTCACTTCGCCTGACCTGGTGACCTGACTTGAGATGACCCAGGGTCAAACATTTCTGAGGATATGCGGAAAAGACCAATGAGCAGCCATGCGAGGTTTGGCTTTGCTAACCTGATTAGTATGGCGGCAAAGTAGGAAAAACCGCAGGGGGGGGAACGTTTTCGCAGTTTTGCACGGATACCGACATTGTATATAATCATGGTGTTGTATTACATATACTTTTGATGGGCATGCGCCCCTGCCAATAATGTAAAGATTTCACATGGAACCCAAGGGATGCGCCTCCAATCCATTTGGGCTCGTCCATTTCCTCCATGTCATGCCTCCGACCCCGACCCCCCCCCCTCCCCCATACATTTTCAGTTTAAGAAATTAACGCCCCTGACGCATATGCGTATATGTACACATAGACAATGCCCCGTGTACATCGCCGTTGGAGTATTTTGGAGTGTGTAAGTTTACACAGGGATCGAATTATGTGTATATCGACGCACGCACGCGTATGTCACGCGTACGTATATTTACACAGGCATGGGCTTCTGTGTAAATCGACGCACGCGTTGTTCACGTCCGCGTAGATACACACCAGTACCGCCTCCTGCGTATATCAACGCCTTCCTGCGTCGATTTACGCAGGAATCGCCTTCTGTGTATATCGACGCGCGCGTACTTCACGCCTACGTAGACTTACACAGGCATGGCCTTCTGTGTAAATCGACCAATGATAAATTATTCGTGAAATAGGGTGGAATATACCACTTTCTGAACACTCAATCGACATCCTTCTCCAAGAAGCATCGCCATCCTGCCCCTTGATGCATGCTTATGAAGTCTTCATGTCTCCTTTCTAGCAGTATCTCGTTTAAAGTATCATGTTCATGCTCTCGATAAGGAATGGTGATACACGAACATTTCGCAACGCAATTTGAGGTAAAGGGATTGCCTATAATGTGACCTACACCATCGACGCAGATTTCCGTCTGATACATCAAAAGCGTTTCAAATAGCATTAATTCCATGGCAAATTTCGACATCCTACTGTTCTTGTTTCGACATCTCACACCTAACGAAAAACCATTATTTTAACCCTGAAATCGACGCACGCGTAGTTCACGTCCGCGTAGATATACACCAGCGCCGCTGCCTGTGCATATCGACGCCTGCGTAGATTTACGCAGGCGAGCGGCTCTGTGTAAATAACGAGAGATCTGCGTCGTTATACACTGAAGTCACCTTTTGTGTAAATTGACGTCCGCGTAGGTTTACGCAGAACAACAGCTGAGTGTATATCGACGCGCGCGTCGATCTACACGCGTCCTTACCACTGACATGGCAACTTCTATCTGACAACATTAGTGATGAAGGGCCTCTTCATCACTAAACTGGCAACTCCAGTCTGGTAACACCAGCTCATTCCCACTGACCTGGCAACTGCCATCTGGCAACACCAGGCCGTCACCAATGACCTGGCAACAGAGTGGGGAAACTTACTTTCCGGGTTGGGAGTCGGAGTGCATACCGACTTCTTCCGGGGTACATCTTCATGGACATTATTTTTTACTGCATGGAATCTGTTTACCAGTAACCGACCGGAAAAACCTATGTAATCAGTACCTACATAATATGCATATGTTATATGCATTCTCATTTTTGGTCAAATCAAATGTCAAAACATAGGGACAAAGAAGTGAACAATGGATGGCACCGCCCGGCAGTGACTCGTAATAATCAGCACTGTTTCGTCTCTCATAACTCACAGGAGCAATGCGCTTTCCTTTCACTGTTGGTCTTAGTACAAGGCTAGCCATATGAAAAACAAACAAAAATACTTCACACTTCACCTTCAGCTCAGAGCGCATACCCACCTGTGCAGCCAATTTCCTACGTAATACGAACGCAACTCCGCTACCACACAGGCCACGGTTGGATGTGATCAAAGCAAAGGATCAGTCAAGGTCTTGTGTTTGCAGTATGACACTGTTAACCATGTGTTCAAAGTTGCTAATGGTTATGACGTCAAATAAAAACTACCTTGCATTGATTGGTTCACAGACAGACTTCACAACAGAAAACGCTAACGCAGCTAATTCTCATCGGTGGCCTCCGGGACTCCGGAGAACGTCTCTTAAAACTGTCAAACTTTCCCACTATATGGGTGGCAGAAACACAGGTTTTCCGAGACGCGGCTCCAGAGCCGGAGAACAGTGCACTCAGTGCGCATGCGCATCATCTTGCAAGTTGCTGTTGACACGTTGTTATCGGCAATTCCGGTGGTTGAGATTGATGGAGTGTGTTAAGCTGTGGTCCGGCTGCTGACTGCTACAAACAGTGGTTAGTTTGAGTGGTGACTTAAGTGGAATCACCGACGTTTTTTTTAGTGTCGCTCTGTGTTTGTTTTTATTGACATCTTTGTTCCCACATTTGTGTCGGTGTACATGTGAAGCCCATCCTATCCAGTATGAACCCGGAGTGCAAAAATGTTTTCAGAGATAAAATCTCTTCAGAAGTGCCTTAATTCCCACCCTGCCGGGCAACACCATACCATTGCCCCTTACCTGACGACAGCAGGCCATCACCCATGACCTGGCAACACCATACCATTGTCCTTTACCTGACGACACCAGGCCATCACCCATGACCTGGCAACACCATACCATTGTCCTTTACCTGACGACACCAGGCCATCACCCATGACCTGGCAACACCATGCCATTGTCCTTTACCTGACGACACCAGGCCATCACCCATGACCTGGCAACACCATGCCATTGCCCCTTACCTGACAACACCAGGTCATCACCAATGACCCAGCAACACCATACCATTGCCCCTCACCTGACAACACCAGGTCATCACCAATGACCCAGCAACACCATACCATTGCCCCTCACCTGACAACACCAGGTCATCACCAATGACCCAGCAACACCATACCATTGCCCCTCACCTGACAACACCAGGTCATCACCAATGACCCAGCAACACCATACCATTGCCCCTCACCTGACAACACCAGGTCATCACCAATGACCCAGCAACACCATACCATTGCCCCTCACCTGACAACACCAGGTCATCACCAATGACCCAGCAACACCATACCATTGCCCCTCACCTGACAACACCAGGTCATCACCAATGACCCAGCAACACCATACCATTGCCCCTCACCTGACAACACCAGGTCATCACCAATGACCCAGCAACACCATACCATTGCCCCTCACCTGACCACACCGGGCCACCACCACTGACCTGAGACAGGTAGAGCTTGTGCAGCCTCCACTGGCGGTGCAGCGCGTGCAGTGTGACGTCACTGCCCTGGCCGCCCTTGAACATGGTCTCGTACACGTACGCCATGGTGGACACCATCTTCCGCCTGCCGGAGCAGACGACGTCACGCTACAGCCGTGGTGGTGGCTATTGGCGTTACGGCACGTCGAGACCGTTGAGTCACGTCGCGTCGCCAATCTCACACGCCGATTGGCTTCGATTTCGATCCGCGGGCGATCGCGGTCGTCGAGTCGCGGTCGTCGAGTCGCGGTCGAAATCAAATCGATTTCGATCGCGGGCGAAGAGTAGCGACCGGCAAGACTCGAACTCACAATCTTTCGATTGTGAGACATGCAACTTACCCCTAGACTACTCGTTCCCGCGCTAAAGCCGTCATCAGGGTGCACACACATTTGGAATGGTCTGGAGTGTCAGCCCATGTGGATTATACTACACCCGTAACAAGCTTGCTTAACCACGCGCCACATTGTCACGTCCGAATAGAGGATGTATTGGGAAGCAAGTAATAAGCTAGGCA
This sequence comes from Ashinkailepas kermadecensis, assembly GCA_034440615.1. Classification (NCBI taxonomy): domain Eukaryota; kingdom Metazoa; phylum Arthropoda; class Thecostraca; family Neolepadidae; genus Ashinkailepas; species Ashinkailepas kermadecensis. The sequence continues at coordinate 551,694 of JAOTOM010004905.1, read as the reverse complement.
GGTGCGTATATTACTTGAAATCCCATCTCTGCAAGGAAGCCCTAAACTGCTCTCTTGTGTACATGTCAGGCATCGTCTCCCAGTAAGTCCACCAACCTCGGAGTATTGTCAGAGAATGGGCTGAAATTTGGTTCATTCGCTGATTCCTGAGCGCTGGTCATTTCACGCCAGCCGGATGATATTCTGTCGAGTGGGCTTCGTAAACACAGTCGGTTGGTTATTGGTTTTACGACACGTCGACCGTTGAGTCATGTTGCGTCGCCAATCTCTCACGCCAATTGGTCGCGGGCGAAGAGTAGCGACAGGTGAGACTCGAACCCACAACCTTTCGATTGTGAGACGAGCAGCTTACCCCTAGACCACTCGTTCCCTTCGTAAACCCATCACATTATGCTCGTTGTGTACAAAAGAGAAACACGATGGCGTGCTTTGTCATTATCTGCAGTGTTATGGGTAAGTGCAAAAGCGCATAGTAGATGGTAAGCTGGCACTTCCCAAACAGTTCCTCTATCAACAAGAACATCCCTGAGTAAATACAAATAAATTATAGTACCCAATGGTACTATAATTGATTTGTATTTACTCAAATAATAACCTGTTATAGCAGTTGAATACCTCATCATTATGCGTTGATCTAACAACTGCAGACGCATTTGACATAACAACAGTGTAGGATTTCCATATTTTTTCTTGGTAGTGGAGTACATAATTTTTAACTGGAGTACAAAATGTTGAGCTGGAATACAAAAATAGCAATGCACTTGCCAACAATTAACCTTGTTTTAATGGGGCTGAAAACCAATGTTAGCATTGTTGTATGCATAAACATCTTGGCAAACATCCATGTCCAAAATTTTGCTGCAGTAAAAAAATGAAGAGTTGTCCATAATTAGGTAGCATTGCTTTAATGGAATTACAAATCAATGTTAGCATTTCATGCTGTTACATGCTCAACAATTACACGTTTTACCACACCAGAATTTTACATGGGACACAAGTAAGACTCACTGGGCAATAATGTAGTGCATCATGCCTTGAACCCTTTTTAAAAATGGGAATAACTTGTGAGGTTTTCTAACTATCAGGAAGACTTCCAGTAGAAAGATGAGTTTAAAATGATGAAAATGGTTTTACAAGCTCCTCACAGCAAGATACAATTAACTGGGGGTGGACCCCATCAGTGGACCCTGGGAGGGATGGCGGGCACCACGAGGAATCGAAACCCATGACAACCGCCGAGCCAAGGCTTTACACCATTCCACCTTCACCACCAACCTCTGCACCAGGCAAACAAAACCTTCTGGCTGATCTATTTACAACAGGGGAGAAAAACCAGGCGTGGCAAACACCACAGCCAACCCCTACTTCTCTGAACAATGGTCTCTATCGTGCGCCACTTCCTGCCACAATCGCCAGTGTGATCCAAACTTATGGAAATACGACTTCACATCTCATGATGACAATCGACAGAGAGTGAAACCGAATGGGCACACTTAGCTATCACTGCCAGCACACATTTGGGTACCCACACCACAAACCTAAAAAATAATCAACCCACAAACACTCACCAACTCCATCATCCCGTCCCTCCCAACAGTTGTCAAAGATGTACTGGAAAATAGAGCCGGGTCTGATTCGCTTACCCCAGCGGTAAAACTACGGCGGATTACCGGGCCGGCAACAGATGGGTCGGAGTAAAATCGGAACAGGTATTACAGACCCTTCACCGACACTGATGAACTCCAAATGCAGTTATATTTCAAGGCGCACAATTTATCTTAGCACAGATTTCAAAAATATTATTGGACAGTCATTCATAAGTTCACAAATGGCATTGGTTTCTTGGTGTTGTCACCTCGGAGAACTTCATTGCTCCAAAGCCACTTTGAGGAAATATAAAGTGACTTTTTTGCATTGAACGGGCTCATGGTGTCTAAAAAAGTTGTCTCTTTAACAAAATGACCTTCGATTGCGCATTCAAAGCATCTTAATTGCCAAACGGGGCCTGAAATATTTACTCCGGCGATACCAAGTACCGCCAGTTTTGCCAACTAGGGATATTTGCCCATGACTCAGAATAATAAATATTGAATAAATGTTGATTAATATAAATGCATAATATATAACAATAAATATTGATAAATATTGAATAAATATTGAATAAATATTGAATAAATATTGAATAAATATTGAATACATATTTAATTAAATATTAACGATATAGTGACACAAAAGTAGGATCTTCTCACATGACGTCACATGCCGCCAGTTGTAACTGGCCAGCGGAGACGTTTTTAGCGCAACACCGAGAAACATGTCTTGGTATGGCATGCTATACAGGCTGTACGCGTTTCAAAGTTTTGTTATGGTCGACAGGGGTTGTTGGTGAGTGGGCGCATACGGACTGCTGAAACTGCTAGTTGTTTTCAGGTATGGACTTAGAGTGGTAGAACTCAACCAAACAATGTTGTTCTTCCTTTTCCCTTCTGGAGTACAAAATATTTCATTTTGTCCAGTCACAATCCTGGAGTACAAAATTTATTGGTATGCATAACACCAACAAACGCCAGTTTTTCCAACACTGCATAACAATTCGTTTTTAATCGTATTTGTCATTTATTTGCCGTTCTTCCGGGAGAATGTGTGTACCCTTGAGGGACACATTAGGGCATGTTTGACGACGGTGGCGCCGTCTATTTAACGATAGTGCTGCCACTGTGCGGCAGCTTCACAAGTACCACAGTAGTATGTTGGCTGAGAAAGCAGGACTGAAGTTGGAATTGGAAAGCTCGTAAGGGGAAAATCTCACGATACAATCGCATGACAAATGGTGCCATCCACCAATCGATCATGTCAAGGATTATAATTGCACACCATGGTGTATGGTGCATGATATGGTATGATATGGTATAGTATGGTATGGTATGGCGTGGCGTGGCGTGGTGTGGTGTGGCGTGGCGTGGCATGGCATGGCATGGCATGGCATGGCATGGCATGGCATGGCATGGCATGGTATGGTATGGTATGGTATGGTATGGTATGGTATGGTATGGCATGGCATGCTATGGTATGGTATGGTATGGTATGGTATGGTATGGTATGGTATGGTATGGTATGGTAAGGTATGATATGGCATGGTACGGTTGGTATGGCATGGTTGGTATGGTACGGTTTGTATGGTATGGTATGGTATGGCATTGCATGGTATGGTACGGTATAAAGAGCTGTAACTCATTATGGGGTTCAGAGCTGGCTTAGCAGACGCTGTGGCTGGATCTGATTAGGCTAGGGTTATGGTGAAGTTGGATTGCAAATAATCCAGTGATTATCCTGCTGCTTGAATCAGCAATGTGCCTGCGACTGCACACCGTGTAACCCACAGAAGGCACGCGCACTCGGTACGCCGATTTCGCTTAAAATTGAAGCCTACCCCGTTATTTTGCTCGAATTCTGCACTGTGGCACCAAAGCTAGAATCACCGAAACCAGTCATGCTGGCCTCCTGGGCGTTTTGGACCTTTCGGGCGCATCTTTTTGGCGTTCTGGGCCCTTTGGGCGCACCTTTTTGGCATCTTGGCCCTTTTGGGTCCCCTTTTTGCGCGTTTGGGGCCTCTTGGGCGCATCTTTTGGGCTTTTTCAGCCTTTCGGGCGCACCTTTTGGGCGTTCTCATCAGGCGGTCCAGGTCGGGGTCGGTCCACTCGTCGTCACCTTCCTCGAGCTCCTCCAGGGTCCTCTTGAGGCCGCCGGTGGCCAGCGAGCCGGCCGTCTCCACCAGCCGACCGACGACGGCGCCCATCGCGGTCACAGGTCAGCGAGAGGTCACCTGAGGTCACCGGCAGGTCACTGTCACAGCTGTCACGGAGGTCATCGTCGGAGAGGTCACTGGCACAGCTGTCATCCGATGTCACGGAGGTCGTCGTCGGGTCACTGTCGGAGCGGTCATCTGGTGAACTGAAGTAATGTTAGAGGTCACTGCAGATCAGTCATCTGGTGAAATGAGAGCAATCTCAGAAGCCACCACCAGAGAGGTCACTGCTACAGCTGTCATCGCATGTCACGGAGATCACCGTCGGAGAGGTCACTGTCACAATTGTCGTCTGATGTCACGGAGATCACCGTCAGGCCACTGATGGAGCGGTTATCTCGTGAAATGAAAGGTAATCTCAGGTCACTGTTGAAGCAGTCATCTGGTGAAACTAGGGTAATCTCAGAGGTCACCGTCGGAGAGGTCACTGTCGCCGCTGTCATCCGATGTCACGGAGGTCACAATCGGGTCACTGTCGGAGTGGTCATCGGGTGTCACAGATGTCATCACAGGTCACTAAAAGAGTGGTCACCCACCACCACAGAGGTCAGCACACTCATCACATCCAATGTCATCACTGCCCACCTTGTTGCCACACATTCTACAATGGTGACTATCCAGGGTTAAAATAATGGTTTTTCGTTAGGTGTCAGATGTCGAAACGAGCACAGAAAGATGTCGAAATTTGCCATGGAATTACCGTCCATTAAAATGGTTTTGATGTCATTCAGACTCAAATTTGAGCCAATGGTTTAGGTACTAATGGCTGTACCTATATCATTTGTTTTGAGATTCATAATTTCGGAAGAGCTATATTCGGGATAGGAAGAATAATGTCTATGCTATAAACTGGTATTGTATGCCATATCACATTATATGTATTGCCTTTACCTGAAATTGCGTTGCGAAATGTTCGTGTATCACCATTCCTTATGGAGAGCATGAACATGATACTTCATAAGCCTGCATCAAGGAGCAAGATGTTGATACTTCTTGGAGAAGGATGTCGATTGAGTGTTCAGAAAGTGGTATATTCCACCCCATTTCACGAATAATTTATCACTGTGACTATCTGATGCCTTCAGCTTAGCATTTCTGCCACCATCCATTAGAACAGGTATCCCAATGGCTCTACTTTTCCTCTCCCTCCATCTTTCCTCGTCATTTTGCTGCAGGTACCCAGCCGAAGATTATAAACTTGACAGGTACTGCACAGATGTCAGGCAAGCAAGACCAAGCAGAAGCAACAGAAATACTGCTGCAGGGAGCACCCACCCAGGGGACGAGTACTCCAGGGGTGAGTTACCGTCTCACAATCGAAAGATTGTGGCTTCGAGTCTCACCTGTCGCTACCCTTCGCCCGCGGCCAATTGGCGTGAGAGATTGGCGACGCTACATGACTCAACGGTCGACGTGTCGTAAAACCAATAGCCAACCAGCACCCACCCACTATGCCAAAGAGACACAACAACTTCAACCTGCAAGCTGGCTCCAGCAGTTGACACACGTGTCAGAATGTGCAGGGGAAAAGCACTGAGCAAGCAGTACTACCAACAAAGGCGATTGTGTCCGGTGTAGACTGGTTGGTTAGTTATTGGTTTTACGACATGTCGACCGTTGAGTCATGTAGCGTGGCCAATCTCTCACGCCGATTGGTCACGGGCGAAGAGTAGCGACAGGTGAGACTCGAACCCACAACCTTTTGATTGTGAGACGAGCATCTTACTCCTAGACCACTCGTCCCCTCGGTGTAGACTGGCAGCAGCGTCATCATCACCACAAGCACAATCATTGGCATCGTCAGATCAGTCAGCATGCAGCATGCTGCAATTGCCATGCAACAGGGAACATGCCAGAAGAAAAAGAAACTTGGGTTCTTTTTGCTACGCATTCAACTGCTAGGTCGTAGAGCGTCGCCAACCTCTCACTCTGATTGGTCGCGGGCGGACTTGGTAAGCATGCCGGTTGTGGGATGCAACCCACAATCTTGAGATCAAGGTCTGAGAGTCTGAAAGGCTGCCAACTGAGCTACCACGGACCCAGGGAACGTGCCAGCAGCAATGGTTCTTGTTGTTGTTGCTGTTCATGGCAATCCCCCACAGATGCCAGCACCCCTTCTTCAAATGCTTCAAGTGCCTTGAGCAACACTTTTTGACCTGATGATTTGAGCATACTCACTGCATTTCCAGATACACTCAGGATGGTCTGGATGATGTCAATTGGCCACGGGCCCAAATCAACTTGTCTGATGGACCAAATGAACTTAAGAATCATCTATGCAGTGAAACTGTCATCAGACATGTGATCTTGACAAAAAAAACATTCCGATGGTTCTAACTGTGTCCTCTGCCATGAACCATTGCCACCCATGAGTGGTAATTTATTCCTTTGAGGGGGTTCAGGTCCCCAATGTTGGCTTATCTTTAATGTTCTCATGATAATTTTATCTAATGTTCTCTAATGTTCTCATGATAATGTTCTCTAATGTTATCTAATGTTCTCATGATAATGTTCTCTAATGTTCTCTAATGTTCTTTAATGTTCTCAAATGTTCTCTAATGTTCTCATAATAATGTTCTCTAATGTTCTCATGATAATGTTCTCTAATGTTCTGTAATGTTCTCATAACTTAACATGGGTCCCTATTTGTGGGCTATTCAATGATTTTTATCTCCTGAGTCCTGACCAAGTTCAATGGCTTTCCCTGTGTTCAAGGTTGAATTGATACTTCAGAATTCTAGATTTTGATTTTTCTCGAAATCTGATTCACACCTTAACATGCTAATGCACTTTTTGCGTGTTTCCAGACGTTGGGGTACCAAATCCTGTTTCAACATTTTAGAGTAATGAGATTGGTAATAGCTAACAAATGGAATAAAATAAATATGAGAGCTTGAGATATCATAATAGTTTTCTCCATAACTATATGGTATCCTTCTCATGGACTGAAAATATTGGTTTCATGTAAGGTTTTGGTGGGTATCTTTGCACTTGCAGTCTGATATAGCATGCAGAAAAAGTGTTGTAGAAACTTGACAAACAAAAAGTGTAGAAACATGTAGAAACAAACAAAAAGTGTTTCTGAACATGCTCAGACACTGTGACCCTCAATTCATATTTTGTAATGCAGCTGATGTTTTTATTTCAATACAAAATTTTAAGTGACAATTGTGTTTCCATTGTCTGCTCATTTACAGTTTTGACATTCAATATTACTTTTTTCTTCTTTTTTTATTATATCATGTACTTTTCCTAAAAGACGTGATTCACCTAGGTTTGGTTTCATTTGATTTGGTTTGGTATGGCTTCATTTGGTTTGGTTTAGTTTGGTTAGGTTAGGTATGATGCAATAAATAGTTCATTCCCAAGTGAAAAGTGTAAATTTGCATGGGAATTAATGTTCACATCATCTTAATGGCATTCAAAAACATGTTTCTACAATCCTCTTCTTGAAATGCCATATCAGAGGAGAAATATAAATATACATTGTTGTGGCACATTTTACACACCTTTTACCTCCATGCAGCATACAAAGGTGTTAGGTTAGGTTAGGTTAGGTTAGGTTAGGTTAGGGTTTTGTGGTAAGCTATATAAAATCAAATTTTCTTCCCATGATTTTTTATTCAAAAACAGTTCGGCCAAGCTTAGGCTAGGTTTTTTACTTTGAATTTTTTGAAGGTAGAAATATTAGAAATTTTCAATAAAAAAAATAAGTTCCTTTCTGGCATGGAATTGTTAGGCTAGCTTAGGTAAGGTTATATTACATCATTTTTCTTTATTTTGAACATTATTTTTTAGGCAGTGCATAATGATCATACCTCACAGGTCTGCATGCTCTAAGGCTGTTGGTTAATGTTGCACTTCAGATTATTTCATACTACCACATAAGTTGCCTGATGTAGGTACTAATATTTGTATATGGAAGTAAGGAGGGAAAATACTCAATTAAAGCCTGGTCATGCAATGAATGTCCATTTTGACCTCCTGAGCAAGCCAAGATTGATTATGGCCAAGCTATTTGGAGTGGATCCAGGAATTTTCATGGGGCCATTTGTCTGGAGGGGGCAATTTCCTTGGAGGGGCACCACTACAAAAGCATCTGTAGCATGCAGGGTGGGAATTAAGGCACTTCTCAAGAGATTTTATCTCTGAAAACATTTCTGCACTCCGGGTTCATACTGGATAGGATGGGCTTCACATGTACTCAGACACAAATTGAAATGTGGGAACAAAGATATGAATAAAAACCAACACAGAAATACACCCAAAAACGCCAGTTATTCCACTTACTGTCACCACTCTAACCACTTTTTTGTAGCAGTCAGCTCTCAACTACCGATTGCTGAACCTCAATTTCCTCAAATCTCAACCTCAATTGCCGACAACAACACGCCGACTACAACTTGCAAAAAGATGTGCATGCGCACTGAGTACACTGTTCTCCGGCTTTGGAGCCGCGTCTCGGAAAAGCTGTGCTTCTGCCACCCCATAGTGGGGAAGTTTGACAGTTTTAAGAGACGTTCTTTGGAGGCCCGGAGGGCACCGATCAGAATTGGCTGCGTTAGTGTTTTCTGTTACGAAATCTGTCCGTCAACCAATCAATGTAAGGTAATTTTGATATGACGTCATAACCACTAGCAACTCTGAACACGTGGTTAATAGTGTCATACTGTAAACAGAAGACCTTGACTGATCCTTTGCTTTCATCACATCCAACTGTGGCGTGTGCGGTAGCGGAGTTGCGTTCGTATTACGTGGGAAATTGGCTGCGGAGGTAGGTATGCACTCTGAGCTGAGGGTGAAGTGTGAAGTATTTTTGTTTGTTTTTCATATGGCTAGCCTTGTACTGAGCCAAAAGTGAAAGGAAAGCGCATTGCTCCTGTGAGTTATGAGAAACGAAACAGTGCTGATTATTACGAGTCACTGCCGGGCGGTGCCATCCATTGTTCACTTCCTTGTTCCTATGTTTTGACACTTCATCTGACCAAAAATGAGAATGATATTACTTATGCATATTATGTAGGTCTGAGTTAGGTTTTTCTGGTCGGTTACTGGTAAACAGATTCCATGCATAAAAAATAATGTCTATGAAAAAGTACTCCGGAAGATACTGAGTGGTTGTTACAGACAGCCTATTTTAATGCAATATTGCCCAACCCTAAGCCCCTTTTTTGTTGTTATTTTGCCTCATAATTGAAAGGTAAAAATTCACAGAGGAAATGAATGGTCACATCAGCATGCTCATAAACATTGCATTAAACAATTAACTACAAGAAATCAGAAGGTACCTTAAACTGCAAATTTACCCTCCCAAGAAAGCAGCATTTTTTAATGTAAATGGCACAATCTACCTACTTAAGCGGAGACTTATGAGTGAACGACATGCGATAAACACGTTCAGAGCAACACCAATGCTATAACTACCTTGGAAATCAAATAAATGCTGCTAAAACGCCCCTATCCTTACCAGCGAGAGGAGACAATCGGCTTACTGGGTTTCAGCCAAGGCCCTTTACATCACTTTACATAGTTTCAGCCAAGTTGAAATTTCAACAAGGCCTATCCGGTTTCAGCATAATGTAGCAAATGCGGAAAGTCTGCCGCATGTTTGTTTATTCTAGAGCTGCCATATGGAAGGATCCTACCTGTTTAAAAAAAAAACATGGATAATGAGAACTTCATAACTTCGGATAATTTAACCCAGAATGTTCCAACATATCCAACCTTACCAGGGGTGGATAAAGAGGGACGGCGCTAGGAGCATCAGCATGTGCCCCCTCCTATGGAAATGTGACATATTTCCGGCCGGGAAAGGCATTCCTCCAGGAAGGCTTTAGTGCACCCCTCCCACTCTGGACGTTTTTTTCCTTTTGTTACCAAATTACCTTTTTGTAATTCCAACCCTTAATTACCAAATTACCCGAATTATCAAGTTACCTTTTGTTACCAAATGACACATGGTGGGCGAGTGGGGGCTCGCCGGAGCCATTCCCTGATTCTGACATCACAGGATACGGTAACTACACCAGAGCGCGATGCCCTACAGCAGAGGTGGAGATCACGGGAGAGGGGGATCAGGACCCTCCCTGGGTTTGTTGAACCCTCATTGAACCCCCCTTGGAAAGTTTTACTCCACAAGAGAAATGAACCTAAATGGATTGCAATAAATGGGAGGCTTTTTAAAAGTCTTTTTCATTTTTTCACCCCTTTCACCTTTTTAATAAACATCTGTATACAATTTTAAAAGGAATATCGTGTCATGCAATTCGACTTACCATTGTTCTCCATAATTATCTGCACACTTCGGACTGCAGTCACTGTGAAGCTATAGCTGGGAAACTCCAGACAGATTGCACAGCAATGGCAGCCGGACGCCTTTGGAGGAAAATCGACGATGAGTCCAGTATCTATTATCATGGTAGCCGCAACTTGATAAAACTTGAGAGCTGTTTTATTCCCCACGATTTCTCGATAGAATTGCGCATGAACGTTCAGAAACTTACTTGGTCCATGACATAAATCCGCAAAATATGGGTTCTCACTGCCTACAAACTGCACTCATTCAAAACATTGAGTCCGATAGATGTCCTGTCGTGAGCAACCCAACGAACATGTTCTCAAACCGTTTTTCGGTGTGGATAGATGAGGTGTGGCGGGATATCTGCACTGACATGTGGATTGAAGACGTGTGGCGGGACACGTTGTCTGACCTTGGTTACCTTGAACTTCGGTCGGCAGGGAAGCACCCGCATGAAGTGCTTCTCAGTCACGGACTATCGAACATCCTGATCAGTCATGGACCTATCGAAAACTGGCCCCGCATCACGGATGAGTCACTCGACGGGGACTTACCTTATCAAAGATGGAGCAGCCATCGTCGCCCCGATTGTGCGCCTTGCACCGGCGCTGCCCCTACCACAGTGCTTAATACGTGGAGAGTGCCACATCAGCACAGCCAACAACCACAACTACAACTATACCTTGGTGCCGAGCTGGCAGCTCCTGTCGAGCACAGCTAGGCCTTCATTTCCGGTTGCGGAGGCGAAGTATCCTGCCATGATTACTGCGGTGTTGGTGGGCGTGGCGGTGGGGGCGCTGACGGTGGTGACGGTGAAGGCGATAGCGGCGGTGATGTCTGCGGCGAGGCAGGTGGAATCGGCGGCGGCGACGGCGGTGACGGTGATGGTGGTGGTGGCCGTGGCGGTGGTGGTGGCGGTAGTGGTGGCGGCGGCAGCAGTCGTCCGCAAATCGCAATGAAGCAGAACAGCAGCCAGTCAGCCAGCAGCCAAGCAACCAGGCACAGCGGCAAGCCTTCGGAGGACCACGTCGGCTAACGCGGAACCGCGAACTGGCGACGTTTGGAGCATTCGGTTCCGCCGCGAACCTACCGCCAGTTGTCTACCGCCAGTTGCCTACCGCCAGTTGTCTACCGCCAGTTGTCTATCGCCAGTTGCCTACCGCCAGTTGTCTACCGCCAGTTCATAACGGCCACCTCACCGTCATCTGACATCAGATACAGATGCAGATACATACTTTTTATTGAGGTAGTCCACAATGGACGTGGACATAGGCTATTGCAACCTAGTGTTAATTAGATATAACAGCAGAGCAGAAATGGCCAAAATCACAGAACAGCTATGCCGGTGGTCATACATGTCATCATACAAATAAATGGAAAACAAAATAAAATAAAATAAAATACAGCGGGGCGAGCAGCAAATCAGTCCGACACGGGCGGCACTTTAGACAAGTGCCGCCTTAGGTGGCGACCAAAGATCGGCACGGGAAGCCGCGTCAGCTCGGGTCGCAACGAGTTGTACATAATCGTCATCTGACGTCATCTGGAATTGGCGCTAAATGCGCTAAACGATCGCATTTATTTCGTCGATGCGCCCTAAACCGAAACAACTAACCATCTGACGTCACCGACCGCCGGTCGGCCTGGCGCCGATCGCCGGCAGCGTCAAGTTCCGGCGCCTGCAGCATGCGCGACGTCATCGTCGCCATCGTCGCGGCTGGCCGTGCCGTGCCGGTTACCGCGCATGTTGTCATGTCGTCATGCACAGGACGGGCGCTGATTTAGGAAAATTATTTGACCTCTGTCGTGACCTGAATAATTGTGGACAATAATGGGGAGGAGATAGCCGAATTCAAATCAAGTGCCAAACCATCACTTCTCTGCAAAAAGTGTGGGCGGGGGGGGGGGTCGACGACGCCAAGTCACCTGGATCTTTGCTCTATGATGACCTTGGAGACCACACACATGGAAATATGGGCGAAATGAGCTAAACTAACATAATAAAGCTTCCCGGGAGATAACCGACTTGACGCTTCATGCCCATGTCACAATTCGAGAATTCCTGTACCAGGTATGCATATCATATGCGACTTGACATAATACCGACTCCAGCTTTGACAAGCCCATGTAGAACACTGTGACCGTGTAGAACCATGTAGACCATGTAGACCATGTAGAACTCACTATGACCGTGCCGTGCCAGTTACCGCACATGTTGTCATGTCGTCATGCACAGGACGGGCGCTGATTTAGGAAAATTATTGGAGGTGGGGAGGAGGGGGGGGTGCAATGCATGGAAGCAATGGACGGAACCAAGTGGATTGCGGGTGGCACACCTCATAGGGTCCAATCTTAAGAGGTTCAATTATTGTGAGGCAAAGCCAACACGGAGGAGACGCTTGCCCCCTCAAAAGTAAAATGTAATAAAACAATACGCCTATTACACAATACACGCCGGTTGCATTTCTATTGTGTGGCAAATCAATTGCTGACGGATCCAGGAACTGGTTTTCGACTCGTTTTGGAAAGGAAGGATGAGGAAAGGAGATGGAAAGGAGGAGGAAAGGAGATTGCTGAGGAATTTGTTTTCATCCTCGATTTAAATCGCCACATGTGCTGGCTCACTTCAAGATCTTTTGTTTCTTCTCATATAGGTGTGGACTTTGACAAGTCTGATGATTCATGCAGCTTTCATTCAAAACCGTCCATCTCGGTGACAGCGAGCTTCAACTTAGACGGGTCCACTCCTCGATCCAGCAGTAAGATCAGTCACTGTTCATGTTCATGTCTGCCATCAGTCAATTTGGATGCTCGTAGAGGGTATTAGTTATATCAGGATGATGTTATGAAGTCCGCCAGCCGGCCTGACACGCGAGATAGTTTGGGCTGTATCGATGCTCAACAGCTGAGACTCAGAACGCGGCGCATGGAACATCCCCATGTCGATCCTGTTGTCGTTGCTGTTGCCGATCGTGTTGTCCATCCTGTTGTCCATCCTGTTGTCGATCCTGCTGTCAATCCTGTTGTCCATCCTGTTGTCGATCCTGCTGTCGATCCTGTTGTCCATCCTGTTGTCAATCGGGATATCTTTCCAGCCGGGGATGCAATGCAATATATTCCTTGTGATGCGAAGACAAAAATGTCTAGCCTTCGTATGGCGAAAAGTAGTGTAGTCGTTGAGGGAGCTGGAATAAGCTACAATAAATGTAGGGAAACACCTGAGAAAGTTGACTCACATATTAATATATAAATGCATACGCACACACACAACATATGTACACATATATATATATATATTTATTTTGGAAACGAAGTGCCGGAAAACCGAACAGCTTCAGAAAAGTGGGCGGAGGTCGAGGAGGTCTAAGGAGCGGTCACATTTTCAGATGACTGACCCCTCCCCCGCCCTTCTTGAACCGAATCCTGGCTACTCAACTGAATAAAGCCCACCGGGCGGCGACAACGTCCTCCACAGAACCCCCACGTTATCGCGTCACAGATACAGCAGCAGTGTCACTGGTCTGATCAGGGGCCGATATTTGGCAACTCGCCTAATCTGCGGCACGGGTCATTGGCGTAGTGTGTGGTCCTGGCTCTGGTGCAGCTCGTGGTGTGCTGGCGCAGCTACCTTACCCCCTCACGTCTCGCCTTCCTCGGCTCTATTCTCCCGCAGCCACTTTAGACGCAGGTAAAGTCGTCAAGACGAGACCATTCTTAGTCACCGGGTCAGTCAACAAGACGAGGCGATGTTTAGTCGTCGGGCAAGCCATCAAGATGAGACAATTTTTAGTCGCCGAGTAAGTCGTCAGGACAAGACCATTTTTAGTCGCTTGGTGAGTCGTCAGGACGACGCCTTTCTTGGTCGCCGGGTAACTAGTCAGGACGAGGCCATGTTTAGTCGCCGGGTAAGTCGTCAGGACGAGGCCATTTTTAGTCGTCGGGTAGGTAGTCAAGACGAGGCCATTGTTAATTACCGGGTTAAGTAGTCAAGACGAAGCTATTTTTAAGCGCCTAGTAAGTCGTTAAGGCGACGAAATTCTGGTAAGCGCCTTTCACATTTATTAAAATGTAATGGCAAACGGCATATGACTCACATAAGCATTTGTTCTCCGAAATTGACATTCAATATGACGTCCAACCCGAATAGCGATAGCGAATAGCGAATGACGTCATAGTGAAGTCATTTACGGAAAATACAACAATACGTTGCCAATTCGGGAAAATGGCTTTAGCGGTCAAGTACGATATGGTGATACTGATGCATGGAAAATGCTAATGCTGATACTGACAATGGTTGGTTATTGATTTTTACGACACGTCGACCGTTGAGTCATATAGCGTCGCCAATCTCTCACGCCGATTGGTCGCGGGCGAAGAGTAGCGACAGGTGGGACTCGAACCCACAATCTTTCGATTGTGAGACGAGCATCTTACCCCTAGACCACTCGTCCCCATATACTGACAATGGTGACACCGATGAAGCATAAGGGCAAACATATAATAAACATATAATAAACATATTGAAACAAACATATTAGGAACTCCACCGTCGTGATACTAATCGCAAAAATGGCTCCATTCGTCACCACGAGCCCCTGACACACAACACGCGGTTGTCATCGTTACCGAATCGACAACAACATCAACAAATCAACATATATATATATATATATATATAATTTATATATATATATATATATATATATATATATATATATATATATATATATATATATATACATATATATATATATATACATATATATATATACATATATATATCACATGAAATCACTTCGCAGTCACAGGCCTACACAGCCTACACGTCAAAGATACAAAAACAAGGATTCTGAATAAGGCACGCACGCAAACCAGGGGTGAATCCAGGAATTTCCATGGGAGCACTCGTCTAGAGGACGCGCCATATCCTCGGCGGAGCACCACTGTAAAGCTTCCGAAGGGGTGCCTTGGGCCGAATATTCGCTGAGGGAGAGGCTTCACACGAGCATCCTGAAACGGTGTCTTTCCTCTCCGAAAGGGGAAGGGATGTAGGGGAAAGGATAGGCGCCCCTTTCAAAAGGGGGCGCCTGTCCTTTCGAGAGTGGCACCGTTTCCTGAAATATCCGTTCAGCGAGAGGGAGGATGCACTCGAGCCTCCCTATAGGGGACCTTTCCCCGATCGGAGAGGCGCCACAATGCAAAGCGCCACATTGCAATGCAGAGGGAGAAGCACACGCCCCCAGGCTCCCTGTATCCGACCCTGACCAAAATGACCCATCAACAATTGTCCTTAACACTTCAAAACTTATTGAGCTAAAGGCGGTTTGCAAAAGACTAGAATCAGAACACAATCCATCCCTTGTGAACTGGTTCCTGTCATGTCCGATTAAAGCATTGCCCCGCGGTGGGCTCGGGCCGTTTGGTAGTCACCATCGGCCCGAGCCCACCGCGCGGCGAGGTCGTCCACAGAACCCCCCCCCCCCCCACGTTATCGCGTCACAGATACAGCAGCAGTGCCACTGGTCTGATCAGGGGCCGATATCTGGCAACTCGCCTAATCTGCGGCACGGGTGTGCCGCAGATCAGGCCTGGCTGGCTGACTCAGGGGTCCTGAGGTCCTGGGGTCCTGGTGTCCCGGTGTCCTGGCGCAGTGTGTGGTCCAGATTACGGTGCCCCCTCAGACCGGGCCCTGTGTGGTCAAGGACACAGGTGCCCCCTCAGTGGCAAAAGAGGCGCCCTGAGCAGAGAGGGGGACCATGTGACTCATGAGGATCCGGTGTCCTCTGAGGAGTCCTTCTAGAATTGGCCAGTGTCCACTGAGGAGTTCTCATAGAATTGGCCAGTGTCCTCTGAGGAGTTCTCACATGAGTTTCCAGTCTCCCCTGAGCAGCCACAGTGGACCTCTGGGCAATCGTGAGTGGCAAGACGAGGCTTCCACAGGGGCTCTTTGAAGGGCCGGACCCTGCGGGGCATCTTGGAGTCCGACTCAAAGGTCTCCGGAGCGGCTACCCAGTCAGTGTTTTGATAGGACGTCAGCTCGGATGGAACGATCTACTCTGGAACGATCCTTGTTCAAACAGGCGGCGCCCTGCCCCGGTCCGGCCCGGCCGAGCGCTGGGCGGGCTGCCTTCGGCCGTGCCGACCTCGTTTCCGGAGAGCGGTCGCCTCCCCGGTCGGCGCAGCCACAGCGGGGGGAGGTACTAAAATACTGATGTGATTTTTAACCTCTGTGTCACGTGGAGGTCAATCATAGGTCATGAAAGGTGTCGAGCCGGACGTAGATCCGTACGGCGAGTCGAATGGTGTACTTTTTGTTCGGATCGGAGCATATATAAGGGTCGAAAAAGGCTTTCAGTAACTTTTCTGACAGGTACTAAAGCACTGAAAGCTGTTTTTCTTGCATGTTTTTGAAGATATAGTTTCAAGATTCTGCATGCATGTGGAGCTTTCAATGATAATTTCAGTCGTGTAGATTTGATGAGGCTGGGTGCAGTAGTTCCGACGTGAGACGTGTTTTAGTGATAATCGGCCAACTTTCAGTATTTTAGTACCTCCCCACAGGCTTATAGCTAGCGGTGTGCGAACCCACGATCCACCCTGTGACGGTCTGTCATATTGTCTGGCGCTCCGCAACTCATCCACCCGGACACGAAATTTACACAGCTGGGACACTGTCACCGCTTCCATTGGTGAGTGAACACAGCTGGCCGTGGCGCCAGAGAAGGCTGGGAAACCGCGTGGTTGGAGAGAGGGGGGTCGATGGGTTATGGGTCGACATAGGAGTTTGAATGCGTCCGTCACCGGCCAGCTTCGGGTCCTCCTTCGGGTCCTCCTTCGGGTCCTCCTTCGAGTCCTCCTTCGGGTCCTCCTTCGGGTCCTCCTTCGGGTCCAGCTTCGGGTCCTCTCATGTATCGTGATCTGTGTTACCTTTCATCCCTTTCCCACCAGCGATGCCTCCACGGGTCGCCGGACTTTCAAATTGAGGGCCTAGGCAATTATATTAGGTCACAATTTGATAACGATGAGTTTCTGACAGCTGGGTGCGTACGCTGATTTCCAACAGCTCACACTGGTCCTTAACTACCCATAGGTACCCATATTCATGCACGCTCCCACGTAATCCATTCATTTCCATATTCCATTCCGAACATTTACTCTCTACTAAGGCGTGTTGGGCCAAGCCTTTTCCTTCCAGTGGAACGTGGGCAAGTCTTATCTTCTTAGCTCGCCAATTAGGGTCTACTAGCCCAAGGTTAAATGTTAATTACCCGCTCTAATTACACGCGCTTATTACCCGCGTTAATTACCCGCGCTTAGGTTCACAACTATGACCGGCTAGCGAGACAGTTTGCACTGTGTATGATAATTTGGAACAAAGTACGACATCTGATTCCTTCTCGGGTTTCCCTGGCCACATCGTTGCAGTGACTCCACCAGATCGCAAGTTGAATGTGCACAATTTGTTTCTCTTTAAGATTAGCTTCATTTCACCTAGTTCTCGATCAATTCCGGTGGTGTTTTGAGCACGAATGCAGACAAAGCACGACATTTCGCCTTCTGGACGTGGGTTCGGTCCTCAGCAGCTGCAACATTTTCGCCACCAATATTCACGCTCAGTTGATACTTCCTGCGAGAACATTTTCACTTTTAAATGCAATTTAATTAAATTTTCTAGATTCGCAATGCTACGATAATTACTTCCCGACACAGCAACCCAATAATTCATCTCTGAAAGTATTCAAATGTTGTACGGGATTAGTAGGACGCTGAGGGTCAGACAATGCTTTGATTTTTATATCTTCTATTTCATATATTAATTTTTTTTAACGCCTACATATTCAATAACTCGTTGCCTTTTGATGTATTCTTATTCATGTTTATGTGAAGATCAGTGCGCGGTAATTGTATTGCAGAATACAGCAGGTAGTGTGCTTTGGAGGCATTAAAAGAACACGGATTTGCATTGAGCAATGTGATACCTTTTTGGCATTATTTAATCAATTTAATTGATACATCAGAAATGTTTTGGCCAGAAATAATATATCGGTACCATCCACACAAATGCAATAGGTAATTTCTTCGGAAAAGTTGTTGGGTCATTTATGATCAAGCAAGATGATCAAAGTCAACATGATCAAGAGCAGACGTCTCCTCAGGATTGTACCACGAGGGATTGTGCCCTGATTGATGGACTGTGGAGCCGAAATAGTAGCATAACACTTTACTCTTTGAAATATGTTAGCTAGGTACGATTTAGGAACATAACATAAATTATCAGTTATGCATAAATAATTAATGTTATCGAAAATAATCTGTATGCTGATAGCACCAAACGCTTTCTTAAAATCTAAGTAGACGCCAGCAATTGCTCTGTGACCTTTAAGTGAATTTACTGTGCCAATATAAATAACGGAGAGTGGCATGTATAAAATATATCTTTTTGGCCCCCAAGTTGGTAAGCATTTAGGATTTATTTGTTTCCATGCATTTTAATCAAGGCGAATACAATGTTTGTTTTTTGCAGAACTGTATTATGACGACAACAAAGATATAGACCTATAATCAGTAAATGTAATGCTCTCGACAGATTTAGCACAGGCAAATCTAGTGAAGGTTTAATCCAGCCTGAACACGGATTATTTTACGCCTAAATTAAAGAAGTTTATCTATATGCAAAGAAAGTGTGTAGGTACTTCATAGAATACCGGTCATAACTTGGTCCTTCTATATCCATGGGTTTAAAAAATATATTCATCATTTCAATTTTAACAGAATTCGTACATAAAATGTCATTAAACAAGGAGAGAAAGGATACAAATAATCTATTGGACTGGTGTCTGATGAAAGCCATCATTGTGGGCTGGTAAGCTAACCTGTTGTGCATTTTATCAAGTTCGGACATATCACCCCCGCATAAATCCTCCCGAGGGCCGCGACGGCCATTTTCCAAATTGCATCCTGAAACTGGCCTAATTTGAGTAATGGTTTCGGATGTTGAAGCTGATAGCTATTCTCAGCTCAACCGGCGCCGGCCTGCTGCTACTTGTAAATGGTCTTGCACGAGCATATTTGCGACCCAGGAGTGACGCTTATAACTGGTCCAAATTGAGCATAGCTGCGTACGTTGAGACCAATTGCTATTCTCAGTCTGATTGGCTTCAATTACGACAAGAAGATGTTACCATTGCTCAGTCTTGAAAGTATTTTACATGTGTATATTTTCAAGTCTCGAGGAATTGGTATTTTCTGCTGAAAATAGTGTTCTCGGACTAGCGCTTCCAGGGTTCTGGTTTTCAGTGGGTTGATTTGAATAGGAAAATGATGTCTGCTATCCTCAGAGAATATACAACGTTTTCATATTCTTTTCAGCACACTGTCGTCCATTTTCAAGTTGAAGACTAGTCCGCACGTGCAACGGCAGCAGCAGTTTACGATTGATGCGATTCTTCTCCACTTAATATACGAGGCTACCAAAATGTTTCAACACGAATACGACCGGTCATCGATGGTACGTATTTTAACACGGCGGAACGCGACTACCCCAGCATGCGCCGGGGCATAGTCTAATTGTCTTTTAGTAAAAGCTAGCAGCCTGATACCGACGCCTGGCCGATCGAATTCCAATTAGATTGCCGATCTGGTTAGGCATCACAATTTTTCTGAACCCGCTCCTACCTGGAGGAATGTTATTCCTTCCGAAGGACATTCCCGCCCAGGAGCCTCTGGCAGAAAGATTCGAGGAGAGTTCATTCGAGCACACTGAAGCTCGAAGCTCACACTGCGGCCTTTTTCTCTCGGAGCGGCGCTTCTGACTAAAAAAGGGGGGTTCACTCGAACCTTCCCGGATGTGCGCCTTTTCCCGGCCGAAGGAGCGGCCACCTTCCATGGGAGGGAGGCACATGCCGCCAGTTCCCTCCACCCTGCATCTGCCCCTGACTCCTGCATCTGCAAACCAGCAGCTGGCCACGTTCAGGCTATCAGTTCAGCTTTTCAGCTGCTCTCCACCCTCGGGAGAAGACAGACCTCTAGCCGACGCAGACGGACAGTGCGTTTCGGGTGGCTGGAATCCAAGAAGGCAGCACCAATTTCGACCTGCTGGTGGCAAACCTTTCTGTGCCGATCACCACGCAGGTGCGGATATTATCACGGCCCAGACGCCCAGGTCCGTGGCCCTTCTGGACGCCCTGAGACGTAGGTTGGTGCAATCGCGCACGGCCCTCCTGGAAGCCCTATTTCCCCGACAGCAGAGCTAGATCAGCAGCCGTTCCAGCTGCTCCTGCGGATGCACTTCGAACAGGGTGCAATAAGAGATGCAGAGATATCACACGACCGTGAGCTGTCGGAAGACAATGGCTGCCGCAGGCAGCGTGGGCAGCATTATCGCTGTTTACAGAGGAAGCTCCTCTGGGCCAACTGGCCACCGCAGCTGACAGATTCTTGGAAGCCTCGGCTTCAGGCCTGGCATCAGCAATGGCGGCAGTATACTCAGCAGCGCAGACGGTGCCAGTCGGCGCAGCATCTCTTGGCACCAGTACGCTGGCCACACTTCAGGATATAGTCGCAACGTTAACGGTGGCGGTCAGTCACCTGGAAACCGTCCTGAGTGACAGGTCACCAAAGTGAACGAGAGGACGTCACTAGTTTCAGGGCCATCGACGGAGCCATCTGCAGAGCCATCGGCGGGACCATCGGCGCTCCCGCTCCGATCGCAGCCCGCAGTTGTATGCTTTTTGCTGCATATCCATTTCCATTTCATACTTGGGGGGGGGATTCACTATTGGAGGGGAAAATTGAACTTTGCGGGGGCACATGCCCCTCCAAAAGCATACAAAACAGCACCCTGCTCTGGCGACGCTATATGACTCAACGGTCGACATGTCCTGAAACCAATAACCAACCAATCATCTGTGAATAAATCTGACTCAGCCTTCCATACATTGAAAATGGGGTGGAGCCTATTTCCATTTCAGCCTATGATCACGCAGCAGGAATAAAACATAATGGCGGCACCCACGGGTTGCCAGGGTACAAATCGCGGTGGTTCGTAAGATGAGGAACAAAGCTGTGCAAGTACATGGGAAGGATGTTCAGTTGAATACAACGCTGTCTAAATTACAATATTACGATCTGCTTCAACACCTAAGTCGGGATGGAATGCTACTGAAAATGATGGACCGAGCGTCATTTTGTTCAGTGTGTTGATGGTCAAGATCACCAAGAATGTGTTAGACAAGGCGCGAATTCGTGTCTTACGTTCCTACGCTCGTGCATATTCTTCAGCTTTTTATCCGGAGGATGGATGGACAGGATAACTGGATAACAGTAGCATAGCTGAGTACTTGGTGAATATCCTATTAGGGCAGGGCTGTCGAATGCTGAAGCGCTGATATATGAGCGTTTAAATCATCTCATACCGTCCAGACTTAATACAGGAACCTAGAGTTACCACAAGGGCCATTGCATAGGCCCCACCATGCTTGTAAGCCTCTTAGAAAACGCACGCATTGTCCCCACACTGTAAACGACTTAACAAGACTACAAACGTTCAATGGTCATATGAAAAGGTTTCGGAGCAAGGTGGGTGGGGTAATCCATCTAAAATTTCCATCTCACTCTCCACAATAATTTATTAATTTTAGAGACAAGGCGATGCTTATGCCCCGATTAGTTCCGATATCGCCAATGCTGCACGCTTTGGGCGATGCCAAAACGCACCCGCCTGCTAGCTGCTGTGAAGTACAACCCGCCTCCAAGGTCACGGCTCATGTGGGCGGAGCCAATTTTGGCCCGGCCCACAGCACAGCCAGCAGTGAGGCGGGTCTTAACTGGGCTCGTGTGGCGTCTCAACCAGAGGGGCGGGGTATCAGGGCCCCGGCTGCTGACACACCAACACCAATACTTTGACGAATTGTGCATATTAATCCAGTCGTTAACAACTGTTCAGGCTTTCTTGTGGACGTTGTTGGCGTGTTGTGCGTTCCTCGTTCCGGGTGACATAGAAAGACACCAATATCAACACACAGATAAATCGCATACCGAATTCCCACAGCTGTAACGAAACACCGCTGTCTTGAAGCATGTATTGCACATCACACCACCGTGGCAGCGTCGCCATATTGCATTTGAAACACACGGTATGTGGAATAAATACATAACACTGGTAAATGGATGGGTTGAATTCGCCACGTAAAGCATGCAGCGTGGGCGTAAAAAGGCAAGAGTTGATTGTGCCGAATAAATTAATTAAGCTCAGGTCCGATCCAAACCGATGAGCACCACTGGCGTTCACACAGCAGCATGCGGCAGCCATCAGCCCGTGCACTTGTCCACGTGTTTCCTCATGCGACTGGGCGTGATGAAGCCCTTACCACATCTGCCACACCGGTGTTTGTAGTCGTGGGTGTGGACGGCGATGATGTGTGTTGTCATGGTTGACTGCCGTGCGAACCGTGTCTGACAGAACGAGCAGCAATAGGGCCGCTCCCCAGTATGTGTCCGCACGTGGTCAGTGAGATCCATCCGTGTGGCAAACCGCGCCGGACACACGTCACACTTGTGCGGCTTCACGCCGCCATGCGCCTTCATGTGCCTGTTGTAGTGCGACTGAACAGTAAACTGGGCGCCGCACTGTTCACACCGCGCCACCTTCTCGCCGGTGTGGATCCGACGGTGCTGGACAAGATCAGCAGAACATGCACACACCTTGCCGCACTCGTCACATGTGAATCCAGCGCCAGTGTGAAGCACCGAATGTTTGGTCAGGTCGCCCTGCTGAGTAAACGACTTGCCGCAGTCGCCGCACCGGAACGGCCGCTCGCCTGTGTGAGTCACACGATGGTAATTCATGTGACCGGAGTGATCTGTTGAGTAGTCGCACCACTCACACTTGTGTCGGCCGTTCCTGCCGATGTGGCCGTGACGATGCTTGATGTGCGCCTCCAGACGGCGCTGCTCCAGAAACCCGCAGCCGCAGTGATTGCAGTAGTGCATGACGTCACCTGTGGTGCACACCAGCGTCACAAAACTACACACGGCACATCCTGTTAACGGACACTTAATCAAACAACGGCGATTCAACCACGAAATGGATTTCGCATAACCAGCTTATGAGAACTCGATGGTAATTTAACTCCACACTTTGCTACTCAGGTACTAGCTTTGCATGCACGCCAAAGAATGGTGAATATTTTATTGCTATGTGCATGAAGATGGTTTATTGCACCCGCAACCGCGGTGATCACAGCAGTAAATGACGTCACCGGTGACGTACGTCAGTGTGACAAAGCTACACACATCACATTCTGTCAACGGGTATTCAACCAAACAATGGTGTTTGAACCTAAAAGACTGCAAAACCTAGGAAGGATGAGTGGCAATGTAACTCAACAATGGCAACCACCCAACAAGCCGAACAATTGTGAACATTTCATTGCTATACATTATTTTGTGTATTAAAATGGTGTATTTATTGCACACCCCCACTCGGTAGCCACCACCCCATCATGTCATCAATACCACGGCCGCTCAGAGCCGCCAGTGCTAAGTTAAAGCCGAAGCAGTCAGTATGTACAGGTGCTGCCGCCCGGCGACAGCCGAGTGAAACTCGCTCAATAGGTGTCGCTGACGCTGAAGACGGACAGCGCGAAGAACAGCATGCTGCCGCCGATCTGCACGCTGAGCAAGACGTCGCCGTAGTCGCAGCCCCACCGGCCCAGTGATAAATTATTCATGAAATAGGGCGGAATATACCACTTACTGAACAATGAATCTACATCCTTCCTAAAGATGTTTCGTTTCTAACCGTACCTCGTTTATAAGTATTATGCTTATATTCATCATAAATTCGGGATTGTGATACCGAACATCCTGTAGTGCAATATCAGGTAAAGGGATTATCTATGATGTATTATGTTATGCAATATGAGTATATAATATATGTATTTGTATCGTTATCGTTGATATCAGCATCCCAAAATTCGTTTACCTCTGAAAATACACGGCATAGGTAGTTACATGAACGCAATTATCTCAAAACTGGATTTGAATGACTTCACACGTAGCATCATTTCCATGGCGATTTCGACATCCTGCTGCACTCGTTTCAACATCTGACACCTAACGAGGAACCATTATTTCGACACTGCATTGGCCTCCCGTGAGCCGCAGGTCGGTCAGGCAGGCTGCGCCGGCCCCGTCAGGGTAGGCCGAGGTGGACGGCCGTCCCGGACCGACAGACACCGCCGCCCGCCCACCCGCAGCGACACGCAACACGGCTGCGCTCAACGACTGGAACGCGGCGCGCGGCACGCGGAACCCGGCCGGCACGTGACCGCGCCGACTGGCGCACGTGAGGTCCTCGAGAGAGCAGCGTGCAGACGGTGGCAGTGCACAGCTGGAGAGTAACCGAGCGTGCCGTGCAGCTGGTGGGTGAGACTGGGCCGCTACTACAGCAGGGCGGCCACGCTCAGACATTCACATACGTACGCATCATATAACCTCTACTCTCTCTCTCCTGCTCTCTTCTCTCTCTGCTCTATCTATCGGGGGTTTTTCTCTCTCTCCTCTCTCTCTCTCTCCTCCTTCCTTCTCTCTCTCTCTCGCCCAATCTCTCCTCTCTCAATCTCTCTACTCTCTAAAATGTCAGCTATTCAACACAATCAACTGTCAGCACTTCCAGATTTCCTACCTTTGATCACCCTACTAAATAACACGAATCCGGCAGTCGCCATGTGTGCAGTGGCACTCAACCAAGCCAACGCCAGCCCTGGGCAATAGCGATCAGCTGCTGGGGTGTAGGTTTAGCTACACATATGACGCATGTGGCGATTGTGATCGACATCAGGTTTTATCTGAGCGCGCACCAAGTTCACCAATTACAGCACATAATTATTGTGACAATAGAAAGAATAGCTTCCGTGAAAAGCAACCCCTATGCACCACAGCTGTATCTATATTCACATTTCAAATCCTTCCCACGGGAGCGCGCTGGCGTGGCAGCACGTGCGCCCTATAATCGGTCTCAACCGGTGAATTTGCCTCCAGTAAACTCGCCGATGAATCGTAGAGTTCGAAGGCGCTTTGGCGAAAACCATTTGGCTATTTTCACAAAAAAATGCTGCACTGTAATTCGTTCAATTGGTGCGCGCAGGCAAAACAAAACTGATATCGATCACTGTTGTCACACGCGTCATACATGTAGCTAAACGACATCCCAGCAGCTAAGAACCTGGCTCGATTGGCAGGGGGAGCGGAACGTTCTACCTGTGTATAGGCCTTGGCCAACGCCATCAATGTGTAAACAAAACTGAACAGTTCCTCGTGCTGAACGTTGTAGAACAGCCTTGAGCATAACCTTAATCGTCTTCACATCACAAGTTCATGGTGAGAGGGTACATTTAATATGCATTGGGCAGCTCTAATACCTACATGAGAGCACATAACGTTTACCTGATGTACCATCAATAATAACATGTAACATCGCAAATATTTAGTGGATACACAGGTACCGACTTGATTATAGTGATAACCGAATGCTCACTTGATATGCTCCAACCCTTACTTTGCTCAGTTCTGAATCCGGACTACCACTCACCTAATAAAGACACGGGAACCGGTGCCAGTGGGGCCTTCCTGAAGGAGCGCACGTCGATGGCCAGCTCCTTGGCGTAGGCGTCCCCGTAATAGACCAGCAGCTCGGAGCCCTTCGGAATGGCTTTGTAAGTCCTGCAACAGCAAGTGTACTGTGTGCATTTAGCCAGCCAATCGCAGGCTGAGCATCACAACCCATGGTGGAATATTGGACCTTTCAAGACTGACAGAGAAGCAATGTTTCAAATGTAAACAATATTTATGAAATATGTCGGTATATATTTCAATATATTTGAGACTAATGGACCCATGATCTTGCGATATTCAGGTGAAAATCAACGCCCCAGACACCCTCGTCGAACGGAGCCGAGCTTCCCTGAATCGACTTCTATAAAATTGAAAAGTATTCATACGCAATGCAATATCAGAATCTCTCGGCTAGATATCTGGCGTCATCATCACACTTCAAGATACATGCGCATTTTATAAAAACACATTTCAACGCCGCATAATGCTCATCATGTTCTTACCTTTTTCTACGTGCTCCCATGATATCCCAGCGTTAAAATAATGGTTTTTCCTTAGGTGTGAGATGTCGAAACGTGTTTAGTAGGATGTCGAACTTTGCTGTGGAAGCAATGTTGCTAAATACGTTCTTTCAACACAATTTTGACCGAACTCATGCGTGCCTTTTTCGCTTCTTGCCTTAGATACCCAATTTAGGGATGACTATTTTAACGATAACTATACAAAATACCTATGCTTACCAACTGATATTGCATGACAGACCAATATCATAGGTAGTCCTCTTACCTGGAATTGTGTTAAGATATTCATGTACCATGATCCACAATGGTGAGCATAAGCATGCTACTTATCGACGAGATACGGTTAGAAATTAGACAAGAAGACATCATAAAGATTGAGTAAGAAGCACGATGTCGATACTTCTTTGGAAGGGATGTCGATTCCTTGTTCAGAAAATGGTATATTCCACCCTATTTTACGAATAATTTATCACTGATCCCACCATCACCCTATCGCAGCGGGGCGGGCGGCGCGTGGCGCCAGGAATAGCGGGTTTGTGTACCGACACAGTTGGCAGCGCTGGCGGCTCAAACCGTAGCAGACTACAAACGCCGACGCCTTCGTTGAAATTCGACCGTGGAACTCGTCTCTATTTCACTACAACAAACTAGCAACTTCCAAAGTATATTCGCTGACTGCGCTGCTGTAAAACCCGGAGGCTAATCATCCATCTGGACAGCGCAGATCGGTGGGCTTACCTGTAGTACATCTGGCCCTTGTACTGGAACGCGATGACGTTTTGCTCCTGCTCGAAGCGGGCGCAGTTGACGTATCTGAGCCAGTTGCTGCGGCTGGAGTCGCCGGCGTCCACGTAGTGATGGACGCGACGGCACTTCTTGATCTGCGCAAACAGCCCGGCTGTATCAAGCACTTGTGTTGCCATCACAGATAATAATTCATACAAGTCCATATAATTTATAGACTTCAATTAAGATCGACAAGCACCGGGCGCTTGGTCGCAGAAAGCAAGAATGAACTACTAGAGCATAGCATAGGTAATTCATCACGCAAACCAACGACAAATGGTTAGTAACAGTTTCAGCCCCAGCCAAGCGAGCTACCAGTCACCTACACTGTCCACCAGCGACAAGCAGCCCACAATTGATTCCCAAGCAAGCGGCAGGTGGATCAGAACGGCAACACCCGCAATATCACCACTGTGGTACCGTCGTACCGTCGCCACCCAACAGTCAGAACGGCAACACCCGTATACCACCACTGTGGTACCGTTGTGCTCTTGCCACTAAAAATAACCACTAAAGTTAACAGCCAAACAGATGAGTGGTAGGAACAGCTGCCAAACTACGACAGCCCAGCATGTTTCACGGTCCCCAAAATGATTCGGTATACAATACTTTTCTGGAGGTAGAGGGGACACAAAAATGACCGTAGTGGCCTTCCCCGAAACAAAATGTTAGTTAGTTGAGCCCCAGGCTCACTGTTGAAAAGTTGTTTTGATTGGGCGTCGAATAACAACGACGATATTCAATGTTTCACACAAAATATGCAAATAAGATGCGAAACTGTATATATGACATATCCACGCAACTCTGCCCTATTAGTAAATGTAGGCGCTGTCTCCAAAAGAATATAAACCCGCCGCTAGCTTCGCAAACTCGTTAGCCAGCTTGCGGGTTTCGCAGTGGAGTATTTTTTCTCAAAATAAATTCGGAAATGCGAGCGAAATATGGTGAAAGTAAGACCGTGCGCTTCGTAATTTCACGCAGTCTTCTGAAAGCAATCCAGTTAATTCATAACCCACGAACACCAGTAAATTAAAAGCGACGAATTCTTATGCATGTAGCACAGTACTTATATGAAATGTTTGTATAAGAACAAGGTTTTTGTGTTATAAAACAAAGTGAAGAGACACGATGTATTAGTAAAAGCCGGGGTAACAGTGAATAATTGCGTTCCTCTGCGAATCATCTCATATCTGAGTATAAACCAAATCCTGAAAACGTTGAATACTGGCTGAAGCTGCACATATTAAACACTAGTTGTACGTTAAATGTCTGATATTTCTAGATGACTAATGTTATAGTTTACGCTGGTCAAAGATGCATACATGAAACCAAATGTGCTGAATGAGATGTACGAACTTTAATTACGTAGCTTTTCACCAAAATTTCCAATTCGGTGGCCAAGCCTCAGGCGTTAAACTTAAAGGGGCGTTAAAGGTTGCACCCACTGTATGGGGCGGTCAGGATGGTGGTCCAAATACCTATACTATTCGACAGCATTGTGGTGTGGTGACCTCACCTCCTAGCTGTAGCCATATGTGGTGACCTCACCTCCCAGCTATATTCTGTGGTGACCTCACCTCCCAGCTGTAGCCTGATGTGGTGACCTCACCTCCCAGCTGTAGCCTGACGTGGTGACCTCACCTCCCAGCTGTATCCTGACGTGGTGACCTTACCTCCCAGCTGTAGCCTGATGTGGTGACCTTACCTCCAAGCTGTAGCCTGATGTGGTGACCTCACCTCCCAGCTGTAGCCTGATATGGTGACCTCACCTCCCAGCTGTAGCCTGATGTGGTGACCTCACCTCCCAGCTGTAGCCTGATGTGGTGACCTTACCTCCCAGCTGTAGCCTGATGTGGTGACCTCGCCTCCCAGCTGTAGCCTGATGTGGTGACCTTACCTCCAAGCTGTAGCCTGATGTGGTGACCTCACCTCCCAGCTGTAGCCTGATGTGGTGACCTTACCTCCAAGATGTAGCCTGATGTGGTGACCTCACATCCCAGCTGTAGCCTGATGTGGTGACCTCACCTCACAGCTGTAGCCTGATGTGGTGACCTTACCTCCAAGCTGTAGCCTGATGTGGTGACCTCAACTCCCAGCTGTAGCCTGATGTGGTGACCTTACCTCCCAGCTGTAGCCTGATGTGGTGACCTCACTTCCCAGCTGTAGCCTGACGTGGTGACCTCACCTCCCAGCTGTAGCCTGATGTGGTGACCTCACCTCCCAGCTGTAGCCTGATGTGGTGACCTCACCTCCCAGCTGTAGCCTGATGTGGTGACCTTACCTCCAAGCTGTAGCCTGATGTGGTGACCTCATCTCCCAGCTGTAGCCTGATGTGGTGACCTCACCTCCTAGCTGTAGCCATATGTGGTGACCTCACCTCCCAGCTATATTCTGTGGTGACCTCACCTCCCAGCTGTAGCCTGATGTGGTGACCTCACCTCCCAGCTGTAGCCTGACGTGGTGACCTTACCTCCAAGCTGTAGCCTGATGTGGTGACCTCAACTCCCAGCTGTAGCCTGATGTGGTGACCTTACCTCCCAGCTGTAGCCTGATGTAGTGACCTTACCTCCCAGCTGTAGCCTGACGTGGTGACCTCACCTCCCAGCTGTAGCCTGATGTGGTGACCTTACCTCCCAGCTATAGCCTGACGTGGTGACCAGGCTATAGCTAGGCTAGACCTCACCTCCCAGCTGTAGCCTGATGTGACCTCACCTCCCAGCTGTAGCCTGATGTGGTGGCACGACGTTTCTCTGTTGTGACGTCTCCCTCATAAGGACCAAACCTCAGCCGGGGCCGCAGGTCCTTCTCCGTCCAAATGCCTGCAATACGCACGCGGCTGACGCTAGGGTGTGATGTACACGAC
Source organism: Ashinkailepas kermadecensis (assembly GCA_034440615.1). Taxonomy (NCBI): domain Eukaryota; kingdom Metazoa; phylum Arthropoda; class Thecostraca; family Neolepadidae; genus Ashinkailepas; species Ashinkailepas kermadecensis. Next base: position 521,806 of record JAOTOM010004905.1, on the reverse strand, counting down.
AGTAGATAATTTTCTCACGACAGTAGATAATTTTCTCACGACAGTAGATAATTTTCTCACGACAGTAGATAATTTGCTCACGACAGTAGATAATTTTCTGACGACAGTAGATAATTTTATCACGACAGTAGAGAAAATGGCGCGGTCAGACGCGCACGGCGCATGTCGTGGAAACAACGCTGAGCAACTGCATTTCCCAAAGTGCACAGCTTACACCACAATTCAATGCAGGCCGCAGTTGTCAGCTTAACAACCCCCACAGTGCCGGGTTTTATTGCCCCGTGAATTTTACCCATCTCGGTTTTTTTTTGTGGCTCCTAAACCGCTAAAAATGTTTTGAAATTTGGCATACATTTTACAATTTATAAGCGCCCGTCATCCTTCAAACAATGAGCTATAGTTTATTCCGATCAGTCAGATCACGACTCGCCTCAATATGAAGTGACCTTAGGCCGGGCGAGTTTGGGAAACTTATTTTCTGATAACTATGAATAATTAACATTTCTGAAAAATCATGAAGATATGCAATAGGAAATCACATCCTCTAATAGGTTTCAAGTTTGACGTCGATATAGTGGAGGTTATTGGGATATGACATGAACAAAAAATCCCAAGAGAATATCAAAGAGTATACCAAAGGTCCTCTGGAGACTAAAAACGGGCTATTAACAAGTGAAAAAACGGGCAGTTTTGCATGTTTGACTGCAATTGTGCATTTCTGAAGTGATCAGTGTCCCCAAACATCTTTGGGATTTTTTTATGAAGAAAATGTCAGCTTCCAGAAACAAAACGCCTTCCTCAAAATGATGAAAGAAGGGAGGAGAAACATGTGGCTTTACTTTTGTGACATCCACTTCATTTTCCTGAACACCAGTTTCGGAAATGATCAGTTTTACAGGTCATCACATATTTTCATATACTTGACATTGACCTGATCCTCAATCTTGACCTTCGCCCGTGCCAGTGTATGATTACTCTGACACGGGCGTATTATTACTCTGGTAGTGTGCATATCACCGACGTGAAGGACGAAATCGCATTTGCTTCACGAACATTATTGTGAAACTAGTGTCGACTACACTCGGGCATTGACCTGCTTCACCTGACCTATGAGACGAAATAAAAGAGGGAATCTTATGCTAAGTAACTGAAAGTTTAAAGGGTGGAACTACGTCATGATATGTACCGCATCTACATCTAGCTTAGAATAAAAGCACGCTGGTGGTGATGGGACAGGATAGGACAGGACCCACCGTGTCTATTTTCTGGACCATCTGCGGAATGAAATGGGCTACCGGGCTACGCCTACGGTAATCCGCAAACCACTAGCTACCGTATATTAAACATATTAAGACAGACAATACGCTTGACCTTGAAAGTCCACCATAACATAACTGAAGCAGGGGCAGGACTGTAGCACGGATACAAGGACTGCAGTGCGGAGAAAAGGACTGCAGTGCGGATAAAAGGACTGTAACATGGAGTAACAGAACCAGCACGGGAAAACGAGACTGCAGCAAGGGAGGCAGGACTGTAATTAGTTAGTGCTTATAGTGAAAGTATACCCTAAAATTCAGTGCTGCCATATTTTTGTGTTATTTTATGCTCGGATTCCATCACTAGAATCTGAAAATTATTCGCCAGACGGACATGATTCAATCAAAGTGGAACAGGACCGGGGAGGATCGGTACCGATGTTGGCGTCCAGGATCTTGGATCTGCCTGCGCTCAGGAAGTCGGGCAGGGTTTTCAGGTCGCGGTTCGGATCACCGATTTCCATGGATACCTGCAACGATTCAGGTGCACCTTATACTCGCCACGCAAGGAAACAATACCAGCAGGATGGGCAACACTACCAGAACTGTTAAATCGACCTCATCGTTCCTCAGCCGTTGCCATGTATTTTCTGCAGTCCCCATTAACACATTACACACTCACCATCCTGGTTATGTTCCGATTTCTGCGTATTATACGCAACTCTGCCCAACACACCGTGGAAATTCAACAACTTCAACACTTCATATCTGTTTAGGAATTACCACATTAAGCCTCGCTCGATATAGCGACGAGACAATTAAACAAGCGTTTGGTGTGTCCCTGTGCACATGAGCGTATACTTACGCACCGATAAAGCAATCTCTCAGTACATCCAGCGCCGATACCATCAACTTAAATGATTAGCATGGTAACCGTGCTCGAGGTGTAGTGCATTAAGTTGGTGTGTAGCACAAGGCGGATGACCACGAATAACCAATAATATAACTACTATTAAATCAAATGTCCGAAACATGCTGAGTAAACAAAATTCAACCGCACCTGACTGGTGACTGTTAGCACAACCATTGATCAGAGGCGTCACCGCCGTCACATCCCTGGCTGTTATTCCAGCACTCACCTTGGTATCAGACACCACCACCAGAGGCCCGTGGTTGGGGCAGTCTCCTTCCCACTCCCTGTCACACTCGTCACAGACTGGGGACACGCGGGGTCAGGTCAGCGAACAGACTACGGGCTCGAGATCGGGACAGTGTAGCAAACCAGGGGCGTGCGAGGCTGGGTCAGCGTAACAAACAGCGGACAGAAGGTCGTGTGTGACGGACTGCGGATACACAAGGTCGAGCCGGTGTCACACCTTCGTCACACAGACAGAGCGACAGGGCGAGGTCAGTGACCCGACACCGGCACGTCGACAGCATCATCACCGCGGAGGGCGACACCCTTCTCATCACACAGCAGCTGCGGATAATGTGTAATTACAGTCCGAACCGCGGCCAACAGTCCAGCTTGTATGAACGCGCGAGTACAAAAGTCTGGCCAGCCAGACCCATCACTGTGTCGTCGTGGGCCGTAATAAATCAGCGTAGGAAATGGACCACTCACAGATGTAGTCATCATCATCCAAGTCCTCCTCCTCCTTGTAGTTGACCTTCTTTCGGTTGCGTCTCGGCAACGGGCTGTCCGGGACCTCTGTGATGAATACAGCAGCCATTAACCCGACTTTACTGGGTTACTGGTCGAACGCCTGAGAACTGGGGCAGGCGATCGCCCATAGCATAATTCAGCAGCCGATTACTCGATCGAGCTTCAGGCAGCCGTTGATGAACCCGGGTTTTGTGGATTTGGTGAGATTGCTTTGTGTATTTTATGGCACATGTTATCGGAGAAACATGCAATAAAATTTGAAGTGTGCAAGAAGTCTCCAACGCCCATAGCTTGTAAACGTTGTACATTAGAGAAGATGTATGATCGTGAATCTATCAGAACCTATTATGCTCAAAACCTAAAGCGCTTCACTACCTATAATACTAAAAAAATACGTAGCATATATCAGCTGGGGACTATACATCGACGACAATTACGACTATCATTATATGACGACTACAACGCATGCCATTATTTCTTCCCACGGGAGGTCATCACGTTCGACGGCTGTCCACCTGTTCCAGTCGTTGACCCAGACGGGGAACTGGGGCACGTTCCCGATTTTAATGAGCCTCCTTCTCAGAACTGTTTCAGCCGAACGCGCTACATTCATTGAAATTGATGCTTCGTGGGAAGGTCTGCGCGCACCCCTTCGAATTGTCTCCATTAGTGACGCTCCTCCGGGGAAATGTTCCCCCTAGAGCAGTGCCCCTTCCGATCAAAATCTATCGATCCGTCCCTGCTCTGTTCGTGCCAGACTACGCCATGTTACGCTAAGTTAGGCTAAGAGGGGCTAGGTTCAGTAAGATATGGTCGAGTTGCATTCTCCGCTTACGTCCAAATTGATATTCGGATTACGAACAATCATCATTGCTGATTATACGTCAAGCTTCGGGGAAATATGCATTTTCGACTTGCACTAAATCACCGAATCCGAGCAAAAGCACGTGCGTGCTGGACAGATCAATCATATCTTCCGTCCTAGCATTGGTCTTAACGAGCACTGAAATGCTCCGAACAGTTGTTTTCTTCTAAATCTCGTAAACCGAATGAGAGGACCTTTCAACACCATTGGTAAGGGTTCCAGTGTTCTTCTTCAGCAGGGTGGAATAGTATAAAATTATTCCTGAAACGATGATGTTGGAGCGAAAAATTCCGAGAAGAAATGGAAGAAAATGACGAGTTCTTGAATGCATTGCCGCACACTTGTACATGGGAAAGCAACCAGTAAACGTAATGACCGTTCATTTATATGTATCGGTTATCTGCGTTAATGCTCCATCGATGCAACTTTTAAATCAGTTCCCTTCTCATCATTCAGAATTTAACACCCAGCGATAGGAGTGGAAAATATCTAAGTGTGCGGTACCAGTCACGGCGAATTATTGTTAATTTGTTGCATTTCCGCATTTCCGACCGTTGGAGGACTTGGCTATTGGAGTTCAGTGGCGCATAGACCATTTCCAAGCCGAATTCGAAAAGCTTAGCAAACTGCACTGGTGAGAACCACATCACACGACATTCTGTTACGTTATGTTTTGACGACACGAAACCTATTACTCTGCACGACCAGACCACCTTTGTAGACATATACCCAGGGATAAATTGTGAAATAGGGTGGAATATACCACTTCCTGAACACCGACTAAATCGACATCCCTTCGAAAGAAGTGTCGACATCGCGCTTCTTGATGAGTGTTTATATCTGGATTGCATATGTGGTGTGTCACACAATATCAGCTGGTAGCATGGGTATTTTGCATCATTATGGTTAAAATAGTTGTCCCTAAATGATGTACCTGGCAAGTGGCAACAAATGAAAAATGTGCACGTATGAGTACGCTGTCGGATCAAAATTGCGCTGGAAGAACGTGTTCAGCGACATCGCTTCCATGGCAAATTTTGACATCCTACTGTACTCTTTTCGACATCTCACATCTAACGAAAACAAACATTATTTTAACACTGCACATACCCGACGTGCATCACGTGACATCTGCCACCTACCTTCGCCCAGCCTCCTCAACTCGCTGGTGAAGAACTTCCAGAGTTGGTCCAGTTTCATATCCACGAAACTACTCGACCTAAAACAAGAATGGAATCAAGGTATTATGACGAATGCACTGCTAAGGAGTGGGCACAATTAGTTGACTATTGTATGATGGTGATGCAGAAGAAAATAAAATATCCAAACCATGAGTACCGGTCTTCCTATTCTAGTATTCCTATTCTAGTATCTTCCTATTCTAGTAGCTACTCTGGTAACTTCGGATCCCGGACAGTTTTGGACAAGAGACAATTTTTCTCAAGTAGCCTGAGCCAATAAAGGTACAGCCGTGTGCGTTCAGGCATTACAAACGGAGAGGGGACGCACGTTTTGGCGTTTCAAACTTGACCACTAACCAGAGGTTCCAGTCGTGACAGCCCGCTAAAATAGTGACGCTCTCCAATGTCAGTCAGTGAGCTCGATGAGCCCGCAAAAGTGGCCTCGCTCTCTGGATAAAATATAACTTTTAAATCCTGACACAAGATAAAAAAGTTAGGACAAGTCGCCAAGTAGTGTGAGGCTGTCCCAAACAGTTTAGAACGGCGAGCGAAAAGTATGAAGGGCCGCGCATACGGGATGGTAACGATATTGACAAAGCGGCAATATTTAAGTGCAAAATAGCCGAACTAAATGCATTGCAATATCATCACATCACACGCGATTGAAGCTTCTTGGCATATTGATTCCTTTGTCAACAGCGATAGCCTATGCATAAGCAGGCCTAGGATTTTCCATGGGGGGCCCGGACCGAAAGGGCACTTGCGCTCCAAAGGGCATTTTGCGGCCCGGGCCACACTGGAAGGTTTGTTGACCGCCGGGAGGGGGTGGCAAGCAATTTGTTTTAAAATTGCTAGAAAAAAGATTTTGGCCGGAATGTCCCAAATTTAGCCAGAAAATCACCTGCTTTATACGAGGCAGGTGATTTTGGGCTAAATTTGGGACATTCCGGCCAATAGTCAAAAGGGCACTTTGGTCTCATGGGCGGGGGGCCCGGGCCCCGCCACCCGGTGCGCCACTGTGCATAAGTGATACATGATTCTGCGGTTGCGACTGGTGCTGAATGAAATATAATGTAATACTCCAGATTAGAAAATCACCCGAGTCAACCAATATTAAAATGAAAATTTAAGGTGGGCCGCATACCGAGATTCCAGTAGTATTCAATGATGGGTGAAACGTTTTCACATTTCACATTGGATCGAGTGAATACGGCTAAATAGGTAGGTAGATAGGTATTGGTAGGTGTGTCGGATGTTGGTCGATAGTTTCTTCGGAATTTAACATGTGGTATTGGTTGTGGCGTTGAGTATCTTTTTGTCCAGACTGATAGTATCCTCCATTGCAGGCTTAACCCAGATGGGCCCTGTAGCGCTTACTATGTTTAAACACTTCATGCCTTCATTTGTCATGTTTGTTAAAATGTACCCCAAAGTAGGATTTTCTTCTCTTTTGCCATGGCCGGTAGCCAGTGGGAACATGGAAAGGAGCCAGCAATATCCGTTTGGTGAGGGCCCGATGAGCTCTTCGATATCTAACGCCCAATGACATGATCCCATGACCACCATTGTGTACCCGTCCCACTCGTGCACGTCACTCACCGGGCCACCTCCTCGGCGGAGAATCCTCCGAAGTCGTACGGCGGCGACGGCGGCGGCTGCTTTGGTTCTTGCTGCAGCTGCTCTTGGCTGGACACGACGGTTGCCGACGGCTTTTTGGTCTTCTTCGTCGCCTTGGCCTGCAGCAGGGCACAAGACTGTGACACAGCATTTGTGACCAGACTGTGACACAGCATTTGTGACCGGACTGTGACGCACCCTTTGTGACCGGACTGTGACACAGCATTTGTGACCAGACTGTGACACAGCATTTGTGACCAGACTGTGAAGCAGCATTTGTGACCAGACTGTGACACAGCATTTGTGACCAGACTGTGACGCAGCATTTGTGACCAGACTATGACGCAGCATTTGTGACCAGACTGCGACGCAGCATCTGTGACCAGGGCGGCAACAGACGCTGGGGCCACAGCTGGTGGATACGCAGGTGTAGCCAGGGGTGCAGAAATTACATGGTAGAACCTCACCGGCAGTGTCATGCTTGATCACCATTCGGTCGCGACCTGCAGTTCACACATTTCAAAGTGTTCACACTTGAGGGGGACGCTGGGCCTCTTCCCAAATATTTGGCTAATTCTTGGCTACATTCTAACCAGATTAGAAGCGTCACTTTAGTGTGGGTGTGCAGGATATTATCTTTGTGTGGGTGGTGTTAAATGTGGTTTGTCAACAATATATGTTGCTGGTGACTCAAACATTACGTGCGCGGTATGATGGAACCTTGGCGCGGGTGCTGTGAGATGGCGTCCAACACCTCTCTGTTGCCGTCGGCGTCAGCCGTCAAGCATGAGGTGACGGTCGTGTCGGGACAAAGCCCGGCGTGGGCGGTGCCAAACATTACCTTGGCGCAGATGGTGCCAGATGCAGGTGGTGCCAAGCATTACCTTGGTGTGGGTGGTGCCAGATGCAGGTGGTGCCAAATAGTACCTTGGTGCGTGTGGTGCCAGGCATTGCCTTGGCGCAGATGGTGCCAGATGCAGGCGGTGCCAAGCATTATCTTGGTGCGTGTGGTGCCAGATGCAGGTGGTGCCAAACATTTCCTCGGCGCAGATGGTGCCAGATGCAGGTGGTGCCAAGCATTACCTTGGTGCGGGTGCCTTCCGGCACGCCCTCGGCGCGGCTGGACCCAGCCGCCGCCGCCGTCTTGACCGGAGGCCGGAACCTGGCGGCCCTGGCCGGCCGGTCGCACGAGCTGGTGCGCCGCCGAGCCTGTCGCGCCGGCTGCACGTGCCGGGACGGACTCCACTCGTCGCCGCTGTCGGCGGACGCCGCGCGAGGCCGCTTCGGGCGTACAGGTGGCGCCACTGGCGGCGGCTGCATGAACTGCGGCGGCTGGTTGGCAATGCCTGCAACAGGTGTGCCTATGCCGTGGCTTGGCTGCGTAATATTGAAGGCATTGCTGCTTTGAACAATCCTTTAGTGGCAACGCAGTTCAGCATTTCGCATTCTTGGCAACATTCATTTGTAATCGACATATATATATATATATATATATATATATATATATATATATATATATATATATATATATATATATATATATATATATGAGCAGATAGCTTGCACCTCACACTATTCTGATAATTTTCCACTTATGGGATCCAGATGGTAAGATCCTGTGCCTACTAGCCGTGGTCGAATTTGTGGGACCGAAGCATGGATTCATTTCCATTGTTGTACTCATCGGTGTATCCCACAGGTGTACCCACAGGTGTACCCACGGGTGGTCCCATAGGACAGGTGCACCAACATCTCGCCATTTAGTGCGTCACACCATCGAAATGGTCGACGCGCCCTAAAGCCCCGAGAGTGAAAGGCACCCATTCGCTGTCCAACAGAACGTGAGCGCCACACTCACCCAGCTCCATCAGCTTGTCGTAGTTGGCCTTCTTCTGCATGAACGCCGTCTTCTCGTACCGACTCAGCTGTAGCCAGTCCCGTTCGCGGAAGAAGCCGCGAATTGGCGCAAATACTGTGTCCGTCTCCATGACGTGCCGGGCGAGGCGGGGCGGGGCGGCGCACGGGCAGGCGACACTCCTGCCAACGCACAGGCGACACTCGAGTGCGACACTCGAATGCGACACTCGACTGCGACACTCGAATGCGACACTCGACAGGCGCATGCGTACAGGAGATGGAGGGGCGACGTGGCCACTGCAGCGGTGTCAGCTAAAAAGGCAACATATTCGGCGGGCATGGCCGTGGCTGGCTTCGTTTTCGAATGAATTCGAAGAAAGTCAATTCAACGCAACGAAAAACGTGCACTTGCCCACCCAGAAAAACAACTGTTAAGGTAGGCGAATCTGAGAAACATTCGGAGACACAGCGCCCAGAAAACACGCCTATTATAAGACACATTGCGAGATAAACAGACTATTACAATGTGGCACTTCGAACGCGAGGAATAGAGAACATCGCCAAATATTATCTAGCCTAGCCACCTCAAACTTGTGGACTCCTCCTAACCCGGAATTGCGACATGTAAAAAAAACTGACACTGCAGATTTTAACACGTCGCAATTCCGGAATTGATCCACAATTGAAATGCCGTACGTAACATTTCAATTTTTAACAACTTATATTACATAATAATAATTGCACATTACATATCGTTTCTATTACATTATTATTACATTTTATGGTAACCGGACAAATGTAAGTAAAGCAAATGTACGTATGGCAGATGTACGTACGCGCAGATGTACGTATGGCAATTGTACGTAAGCGCAGATGTACGTATGGCTAATGTACGTAAGCGCAAATGTACGTATGGCAAGTGTAGTATGTGCAAATGTACGTAAACGCAAAAGGACGTAAGCGCAAATGTGCGTATGCGCAAATGTACGTAAACGCAAATGTACGTAAGCGCAAATGTACGATGTGCAAATGTACGTAAGCGCAAACGTGTGTAAGCGCAAATGTACGTAAGCGCAAATGTACGTATGCGCAAATGTACGTAAGCACAAAAGTATGTAAGCGCAACGCAAATGTACGTATGCAAATATGGACGTAAGCGCAAAAGTACGTATGGTAGATGTACCTAAGCTCAGATATACGAAAGCGCAAAAGTACGTATGGCAAAGGTACGTAAACGAAGAATGTATGTAAGCGCAAATGTACGTATGACATATGTACCTAACCAAATGTACGCAAACGCATACGTACATTTGCGCTTACGTACTTTCGTGCTTACGTACATTTGCGCTTACGTACAAATGTACGTATACGTACTTTTACGTACTTGTAATATACGTACTTGCGTGTACGTACTTTTGCGCATATGTACATTTGCGCTTACGTACATTTGCGTATGCGTACTTTTGCGCATACGTACATGTCATACGTACATTTGCGCTTACGTACATTAGCCATACGTACATCTGCGCTTACGTACATTTGTTTGCGTACATTTGCTTGGGTACATTTGCTTGCGTACATCTGCCATACGTAAATTTGTCCTCACGTCCATTTGTCCATACGTCCATTTGTCGGACGCCATACGTCCATTTGTCCTAGGATCACATTTTATGACACAATTTGGATCATCTGACCGACGTGCCAGTTGAAAAAAAGAGAAAATTATGCTGCGTTTCCTCATTCGAGCTATCGTCCACGTGCAATATAAAAAAATTGCACATACCCCAAGCAATGGGTTCCAATTTGCCCATAGATTGCAAACTAACGTTCGGCCTGCAGTCCATAAACACAGTCCATAATAATCAGGTACAGTCCATAAATGCAGTCCATAATAATGTACGGCCTGCAGGCCAAGCAAAACGACTTCGGGGCATCAACAAGGCAGAGAGGGAGATGAGAACGGAACGGGAGGGGAATCTCAAGGGCTGCTCTTACTGAGCGCAACGGCGGGTTGCGACACAGGGCTCCTTTTGGTAGGCTTCCTACGCACCTGAAGCGGGGAAGCTCGGCTGTCCTGCATGCTAACGAGCTAAATTGTTACATACTATAAAGCATCTGAACATGAAGTACGTGTGGCTGCTTGTAATCAAATCGGCCGATATAATGCTTGAAGTAGTAAATGAAGGCAGGGGTTACAAACGTCATGCGTATGTGTCCATCACAGGACCAAGGTTAGTTCAGGTCATCAGAGGTCAATCCACCAGGCTAAAGGTGAGGTGGCGCAACGGATTTCAGTAGAATTTCCACTGTATATTCGCACAGCCGGTGATCACACCATGCGCAATGCGAACAGGTTCTGTGCGCCGAATGCGAAGCGTTTTCTGCACAAAAATCAAGTATCTGTATACATGCATTCAGGCAATTGAATATTGCGCCGTATCTCTTGTCTTGCCATACCATTGGTGGATTGTTCCAGTCACCAGATAAATCGGCTGATGAAAGCATTGGGCGGTGATTGGCGTTGCATGGCCGGGTATTATAATTACTAATTACAAAATGTGTCAATATGTAAGCGTGTAATCTCCTATCCCGAGTCAGACAGCCGGCTCCGCCGCCAAGGTGACCCGACGTCACCCCCGGACGTCCCCGGGCGACCCGCCGCAGAGGCACACTCAGGATATCGCACGCGCGCACAAACAACGCTTGCCGCAGCGTCGGCGCAGTTCACGTTGCCGCCGCCAGAGCGCCCGCGCTTCCGGTCACCACCAGCGAACCCACCTCGTCGCGCACGACCGAGCACGGGCGGAGGCAGGCGGAGCACGGGCGGAGGCAGGCGGAGCACGGGCGGAGGAAGGCGGAGCACGGGCGGAGGCAGGCGGAGCACGGGCGGAGGCAGGCGGAGCACGGGCGGAGGCAGGCGCGGCACGGGCGGAGGCAGGCACGACACAGACTCCTCACAAATACGACACCAAACACTAGCAAGATTTATTTCTGCCATGATAAACATATCAATTGATACCTTCTAGTTCGGCGGATACAGAAATTCTGATCGGGCGAGGGAGTATTTGTTCTGGAATACGTCTTGTCTTTGGAGTGGTTGCCTATTCTACTCCCAGGAGCGCCTTTCTACTCTGAGGGGAGCAATCGGCATGTGACCAAGTGGTGCGTAAACGACTGACTTGCAACCGGGCAACCGGGCATCCGGCCGCCGTAGTGTAATGTAATATAATTTAGTGTACCTGGCGTCTACCAGCGGTATCCCTGATTGCTAACGAATTTTGCCATGGTTCAAAACTCATCGGCATATCGCCTGCGATATCCGCTAAGGCCAAAAATTCAAGACAGCGACTTATATTTGCTATCAATAGCTAGGTTGTAGGTCGAGGAAGTTTTGATTGAACTATGGAAAATCTTTCACTGGAGCGAATTGCCCCGGTCCGGCCAGAACTTGACGGTCTTCTTAAACTTAAGTAAAAACTGATCGCAGGCTGATACAGTTTTCAGCAACAAGTGGCACAGTTCTTAACATTTGTGTCGTTTTATTTCCAACGCATTTCCTTGTAATTCGTTCGATCGGGTGCACTTTTACCCCTGTATTGTAGTCAGGGCATTTACGGGGACTGAAGTATTGGTCGCAAAGTATGAGTCGTAGAGGTAAAACTCGGATCATAAGATTGATTTTACAATCGGTAACATTTGCTTCCCTTACATCCAATCGCTCAAATCAATCTTTGCGCGATAGTTGCCGAGAACTGTTAAAATAATCTTCGTCACTGCCACTGGGAAGTAGTAAATGTTTTCTGCGAAAGTGTTCATACTGAAAGTATGAAATAATAAATAAAACTTGTACCGGAAGATAATCCATGTCATTGTCTGCAACATGACTGCAATTAAAAACAACATCGTATATGTTTTGAAATGTAGGTTAGTGGCATTTGGCCATGAGTTCTGCATTATATTACTCATGATGAAATTAATGCACCAATTCATGACCAATGTGTACGATTCGCCTGCTCTAAAGCGTTGACGGCATGTTCAAATGGTCACCTAAGTTTCCACGTAGACGAGAGTGACCAGGTGTCTTGCTTGCTCAGTGATAAATTATTCGTGAAATAGTGTGGAATATACCACTTTCTGAGCGCCGAATCAACATCCTTCTCAAAGAAGTATCGACATCCTGCTTAGTGATACGTCCTTATGAAGTCTTCTTGTCTCCTTTCTAACAGTATCTCGTTGATAAGTATCATGAGCATGCTCTCGATAAGGGATGGTGATACACGAACACTTCGCAACTCAATTTCAGGTAAATGGAGTACCTCCAATGTGATTTTGCATAATGGTGGTATATATCATAGGGTTTTTTCATCGCTATCCCGAATATAGCGCTTGCTAAATTATGAATCTCAAAACAAATGATAAAGGTACAGTCGAAAGTGCGCCATTGGCTCAAAGTTGCGTCTGAACGACATCAAAAGCATTTTAAATGACACTAATTCCATAGCAAATTTCGACATCCTACTGTTCTCGTTTCGACATCTCACACCTAACGAAAACCATTATTTTAACGCTGTGCTTGCTATACGCGGGGCACCGCCGATTCAAACACGTGACATATACGCAGTTCAGTACATGTGAATGCTGGCGGCGTGGACGTGAGGACAAAAATACCCTGCAATTCACATGGGACATCAACTGATTTTTGGAGGTTATGATACATTGGAAATTACGAGCATTGGTATTATTGTATATTGAAAGGTCATGATGCATTGAATGTCTTGAGCATTGGAAGTTTTGATACCTTGGAAGCTCTGACACACTGGAGATTGTGATATATTGGAGGTTACGATGCCTTGGAGGTTGTTATACCTTGGACGCCATGGTACATTGGAGGTTATCACACATTGAAGGTTATTACTATTGGAGGCCGTGAACGCACCAATTAAAGGCTGTTCCGTATATGATACATTAGAGGTTATGAACATCGCAAATTTTGATACCTTGAAAGTTATGAACATTAGAGGCTTTGATTGGAACCCGATTTACCAGAGTAGGTGTATGACTTGTCATTCAAAACGTCTTCTGTGTTCGGGTTGTACCCTAGTGCCACACGAAATTATTAAACTCACTTTCGGGAAACACTCGCACCAATCGGAACTTTTCCAATCCCGCGGCCTACTGTCGAAACAATGTGGGCGGTGCCATAAGCCGTGATCGTGCATAAAGTGCGTCGAGAACCATCCAATGAACAAACGAACTCAATTTTCGGAGGAGTCTCGGTAGTTTGGAATTTCCCGGCGCCAAGGTATCCTGAGCGAAGTGTGACAGGGTCTGCTGGCCAGGGTCTGCTGGCCAGGGTCTGCTGGCCAGGGTCTGCTGGCAGCCTGGCACCGAGATGCATTTGATTTGATTTGCATTTCGGTGTTGATTTCTGAAAATTATTGAGGGGAAAATAGATAAAGGCAATGGACAGGCCAAAATGAATTGGGAGCACAATCAATATGGTCTCATGTTAAAAGTTGACTTTTTGTGCGGGGGGGGGGGGGCAAAGCCAACATCGAGGGGGCACTTGCCACCTCAAAAGTATATCAAACAACACCCCTGCCGAGATGTTTGTTTGGTTGTTTATTGGGTGGTTCTGGACACACTTTATGCACTATCACGGCTAATGGTGCCGCCCACACTGTTTCGCTGGTGGGCCGCGGGATTGGGAAATGTTCCGAAGTGGTTTGAGCGTTGAACCCGGGACCTTTGGCACCCAGAGCTCAACTCCTCAACCACTCGGCCATCCCTGCTCTTCCTGCAGAGATGACTCAGTAGTTGGGTGGTGCTATTCACTTTTTGGAAAGGAATAGACTAAGTTAAGTTATTTTTTTCGAAGTCTAAATTTGTGGATTTATTTTTGTTGGAAAAACATTCTAAAAAAGGTATTATTGTGCTTCAAGGTATTCACAGGACATGTTTTACACACATTTTATCTCCATGAAATAAGGGAAGGGTTAGGTTAGGCTAGCTTAGGTGTTTGTTTTTGTAATTTGTAGGTATTTGGTTGTTAGTTTCGCAATTTTGAATTTTGTAACAAAGAAAAATGATATTTTTGTGTTTCCAAAACCGGTTGGCTAGGTTAGGTTAGGTTGGATTTTTTAAAGTTGAAAAATCTAAATTGGGAAGTATATTATGTCAATTTTGTTTTCTCTCCCTGATATGGATGGTTAGGCATCGCAGTTTCAAGTAACTAAGAGACAAGTTTTACGCACATTCTACCTCCATGAAGCATGCAAAGGTGTTAGGTTTGGTTAGGTTATGTTAGGTTGTTTTCTTGTAAGTTTGCAAAAAAAGTTGAGAAATTTTTTCGGGGAATTCTCCAAAAGATGGAGTTTTTTTTCCAAAAACAGTTCAGGCTGTTATTACAGTTCAGGCTGTTTAGGTTATTTCAGTTTAAAAAAAATTAGCACAAAAATGTTTGTAAATTTTCTATAAAAAAGCCGCTTTCTTGCATGGAAGGTTAGGCTAGGTTATGTTAGGCTATGTTACTTTTTTTTCTATATTTTGAACATTTCATTTTATGTTAAATTACCAAATTCCAAGCCCATTCTTGGATGTTATTTTGCCTCCCAACTGAAAAGTATGCATTTGCAGATGAAATAAGTGGTCACATCATGTTAAGCACATTCATAAATATTGCAATGGAAAAAGAAATTCCAAACAATGAAAAATTATCATGTACTGCAAATTTGCCGGTTAGGCTAGGCTACATTGTTGTATGTTGCTTTTTCTCTTTTTAAACATTAATTATGATGCTGCATTACCAAACACACAACCCTTTTTGGTGATATATTACTTTTCAAATCTGACTACATAATGCCCCAAAATAAATGTTTACCAGTTGGTCTCCAACTCAAAAGCAAGAATTTGCAAAGGGTATTAGTGGTCACATTGTCCTAATTACGTTAATAAACGTGGTAGGTAGGTAGTCATTCCAGGATTTTCTTTTCGTCAAAATCCTGCCAAGGAATAAAATGCAAAATTACCATCATACGTTTGATGCCTAGGTACGTACTACTTAAATAGGTAATACACGCTAGAACGAAACTGTCTGCGACGCTACTTTTCATCCTCACACCATGGCTCTCGCCAAAAAGGGGAGGGTGACAGAGTGGGCACTGGCGGATCTAGCCCACCGGTTTGGGGGGGGGGCAACTTTTGGTTTTCGGCGTCAGCTCCCCCCCCAGTGGCATACCTAGGAATTGCATCAGGGGAGGGATCGAACGGATTTGGAGGATGCCCATTCGCCCATTTTATTTTTTGTTAAAAGCACCGGATTTCGACCACTATTTGGCAAAGGGGCCCATTTTTTAAATAATAATTTAAATTAAAATTAAATAATAATTGACAACACAATTTCCTGTGTAGGGGCCCCAGCCTACCTCCACCGTTTCTGTTACCGGATTTCTGTTCTTATTTACCAAAACGTTCACGTTCACGTTCAACGTCTTGTACCACGTCAACGTTCGTGCACGTGGACACTGGCGGATCCGATTTTGTCAACTCTTGCTGTAAGCAGAACTTGATCAGCATGGAACCCTCGATGTGTATCAGAATCTACTATGCTACTATACTAGCTTCCAAACAATTATATATAAAAAAATCCTTTAAAATTGGAGAATCTTTCATCCAGACGCTATTTGTTAACCTCGGCAAAGGTTACTGCATTTTAATTTAGTTGAATTCTGTTGGTTTCGGGGGGCCAAAAGACACTATGACCCTCCTTTTAAGTGCTTCAGGGGGGGGGCATGGCCGGAATGGCCCCTCCCTGGATCCGCCAGTGCATGAGGGTATGTGTAAAACTTGTCTCGTAGATACCTTAAACTGCAATAATACCCTTAAACTTTGATAGCCCGGTCCTACCACCCGAATCTCCCCTACATGCAAACCCACCAGTTATCTCTTATTCAGGATATAAATACATACCTCCTCTTGCTATTTTTCTTGAAAACATCAGTCAATGTAGCCTGTCTCTTCATCTTAGCAACCCCAACACCTGTATGGCTATATGGCCTTGCCCCAACACCAACATACGAAACATGCTGCTGAACTGGGCTCAACTGGTCACTCGCACAAAACATCCTGTTCAAATTCCGCTTTCGAAATCTGGCTCACTGGGTCCGCTTGCCCGTTACTGGCTAAACAAACTTCATGAACCTATCTGACGAAGGAATAATGAAACTGCTGATTTCGTCATCTCTTGCTGTAAGCAGAACTTCAACAGCATAGAACCCTCCATGTGTCAGAATCTACTATGCTACTATATTGTGCTTCGAAACAATTATAACAAAATACCTTTCAAATTGGAGATTATTTCACCCGGAACGATATTTTTTAACCTCAGCAACGGTTACTGCATTTTAATTTAGTTTGCTTTTGTTGGTTTGGGGGGCAAAAGACACTATGCCCCCCCCCCCCCTTGAAGCGCTTGGGGGGGCCATGGCCGGAATGCCCCCCCTGGATCCGCCAGTGGGAGTGGGACGTGCGCTTCCAAACATCGTGAAATATAGTGTTATGCATATAGGCTGTAGCGTTAAATTGGAAGAACAGATCTAAACATCCCCACCGGCGGATCTAGCGAGCCATGGAACCCCCCCCCCCCCAAAAAAAAGAGGATTTCCACAATTTTTACCATAAAATGGCATTTCCTCGAAACTGAAAGCACTTCATTAGAACAATATTGTCTTCAACGGACTCACCGAACGATAGCTATTGAAACCCTGCATTTTTCTAAATCGGAGAAAAGATGTGAAATTAGACCAGAAACCGGTCGAAATCAGCCGTCTGGATTCACCACTGTGGGGGATCTGAACTGAACTGAACTGAACGCTGACACCCCCAAGACTAATAGCGATGCGAATGACATGATGTAGATGGAATTAATTCCACATTTTCTATCCATATCATGACCGCATGAAGGAATTGGTCATCGCCGTTAGCTATCAGGCAATTCCTAGGTCGATCTCTACATACCCTGGTCTGATCACTGCAGAACTTCAGCGTAAGTCTTCAGAAGGCGTCAGTATCCAGTGCCAGAAATATCAATAACCCAATCTCCCACTCCAACTCTGCACTGCCAGGGTAACTACGCTCTCCAACGCTTTCCGCAACTGGCATTAAACTCCTGTTTCTGCTAAATTTCTGCTTCTTGTTTCTGCTGTCTGCTGCTCGGTTTATTGTTTTATGTAAACTATTGATGTTCGCCTTTCCAATATTTGTCCAATTACATGTAAGTATTCCAGTGACGTCACGACCATCTTTGCACCTCATTGGGTTAAATGTTCATTGCTGTTCTTCCTCCGTAAGGTCGAACAGATACGGATTTGCAACGTTATTTTTCTCCCGCCCTTCAAATCTGGTAGCGAAGTACCTAAAACACCTTATACTTGAGGGGGGAAGTGAAGGAATAGTTGCACGACTTGATGGAGCAAAAATGTCATACATTGCAGTTTGCGAAGATAATTAGAAGTACAACCAGAAAAATAACAAGGGGGATGGCTCAGACTATGGTTTGATACAGGATAAATAATGTGGAGGAAGAATTACTGTCCTCCGCTCTGTAGGGGTAAGAAGAGGAGGCGGCGAAATCATGATGCTGGAACATCATGGAACTGTACCGCTCGCATCCATAAATTGAAGGTTCATACCGTGGCGTTCACTATGAAGAATTTATCTCATCATGGCCCGGTGTCTAAATTCCGATGTACCTCCACCTATGGCATGAAGCATGTGCCGAGTGCGGGGGAGGGTAGTGATCGAGGATCAGGACACCAAGGAACTACATTTAAAAGGTTTGGGCACGGGCGTGCAACCAAGACGTTTCGTTTCGAGCATGGCAGTGAGTGACTGTTACCGGAGTGTGTGTGTATGTGGGGGGGGGGGGCGTGTAGGTGCGGTGTCGTGGATGAAGGTTGGGAACCTACAAATTTCATCCAAAGCATAGATGAGGGGTTTGGATTCCTGGATATTGGCAGCGTCAAGCGGTGAAGGAGCAATGAGCCTTACGTCCAACTTCACGAAACTAAGGATTACGTCCGTGACAGGTTGTTGTTTGATATACCTTTGAGGGGGCAAGTGCCCTCTCAATGTTGGCTTCGCCCCCCAAACATTTCAACCTTCAACATGGGACCCTGTGAGGTGCGACCCCCCCCCCCCCCCCATTAATTGGGGCTCGCCCACTGCCTTAACGTTCTCGTAAACATGCCGATGTCGGTCCACTGTCGGCATGTTTCAGGGGCGAGCCCGGCATGTCGGGTCGCATGTAGGTATGTGCGGGCGTTCAACTTCCCAGCCGACAGCGTGCCGCTGTCGGCATGTTCGCTGGGGTTTACTGGTGTTCACGAGTTTCCCCACATTGGATTTGACTCTCCCCACAGAAACTCTCCACCACATTGGATTTGACTTCTAAAAATTACGAGTGGGGACAATACATGAAGGCACTAGGCGGGCCTAAATGTATTCTGAGCACACTCTATAGGGCCCCATGTTAAAAGTTGAAATTATTGGGGGATGGGCAAAGGCAACACTGAGAGCGGCACTTGCACCCTCAAAAGTAAGTACATCAAACAACATCCCTGCGGCGAACAACAATTTTCAGAAGTCAACTTACGTGGTCTATGGCATTGCAGGCAAGGAACCGACTTCCACAATTCACCCATTTCTCTCTCGAAAATCCATAGCAGTGATTGATGTCGTGCTGAACAAAAATTGCACTCGGTCCATTGGGTGGAGAAGTTTGAAAATGATTGGCGGTGTCCGCATGGAGACAATGAGCTTCCCGCCATTTCGCTTGTAGACAATGAGCTTCCCGCCATTTCGCTTGTAGACAATGAGCTTCCCGCCATTTCGCTTGTAGAGCCCACCCCAATGGGTACCATGATAAGAGAGCAAACAGTTGTTGGTGTCAAGGCAAAGACGGTGGGGCCAAGGCCCACGAAAGGTGTAGGAAGCTCCACCCATGATTAAGTCTACGGCGTACACAATGAATGCTTATTGTAAATTATCTGGGATAATTGTATTATTTTCCGGGAACCTGGGCCAGGGATGTATCTTTATATGCTCTTGGGAGGGCATTTGCCATGTTAGCTGTACCGTTCCAATGATTAGGACTTTTAACATGGAACACTAATATGTGGAATACCCCCCGCCCCCAATCCACTTGAGCCCGCCCATTGCCTTAATGCATTGTGTCCAACCTATAAATTTCAAAAACCTAAACCGACTGAGCGTCTCTGAAGTCCTGCCGATTTCCGAACATCCCTGCAGTTTAACATAAACTATTGGAACAGAGGCGCAGCCAGGGAGGTGGGGGTCGGGGGCCCAGCCTCCTTGCAACCAAAGCACAAGATGTAAAGTAACGATGAAACAAGAAGTTTAGGATATTTACAACGTAAAACGATAAATTTTCGGCCCACTTCGCGCCGAAGGTGGTCGCGTTTTCTTTTAACTTTTTGGATGGGGCCCCTTTAAGAAAATCCTGGCTGCACTCCTGCATGGGAGGGTACTTCTGAAAATGTTCGGGGTCGGCTGTAATCAAGGGAAATTCCCCTGAAAATGAACCCAATTGTCCATAAATTGCGTATAGGGGTGGATCCAGGAATTGTCATGGGATCACATGTCCGGAGGGGCGCCAATCTGCTTCCAATGGACACCTCTGACTGTAAAATTCGAATGGGGTTGCACTCGAGCCTTCTCGAAGGGGCGCCATTTCCTCTCGGAGGTCCAATCTGGCAGGATAAAAACGAGGAGGTGCGCTCAGGCTTTCTCGAAGCGGCGCCTTTCCTTCCAAGGGGAACCTACGTGGCGCTACCTTCCCATGGGGGAGCACATACCTCTCAGTGCCCTCTTGCACTCGCCCCGCATGGCGTTCACTAGATCTTACACCTAAATTAAATTGCGCACCGCAAGCATCTACAAAGAAATCCTCCATCAATCACGAGTATGCCGGCTGAAATTCTTCTTACGCCGAGGACATTTCAAGTTTGCGTCAATCTATTCAAGCCTGACAAGTGATGGGCCCAGTGATCTAACCCCCCTCCCCTCTTGCTCTACCTCACCCAATGGGTGTGCTCATGGGCACGTATTCCAGAATCACCAAGCCAAAAAGCTGCTGAACCTGAAACCTACCAAATTGATCATACTTCTCATTTACCCCGACCTTGATAACTAGACGGCCGACTCGCCGCCCGCCGCACGCTCCGCGCCCTATTCCGGCCGTTCCCGGCTGGAGGCGGCCGAGCGGCGGTATATGGGCAAACGATATGGCGCTCCTCCCGCTCCCATGCATTTCGGCTCTGGAATGAAATGTTGCAAAATGAAAAGTTGTTGATAGATTGTGATAAAAAGTAGTGCAAAATGATGCTGGGTTCATGATCAGCAGATTGAAATTGAAAAAACCGTAAAATATTGTCAAAATGATGCTTAAAACCAACTGGGTTCATAATCAGCAGATTGAAAATTGCCAGAAACATTCGGCCTATCTAATCACACACGAATAACTGTGACTGTCCAAATGCTTTGCATATAGGTTAATAAAACAAGACCTTGCTTCGCCGTGTGAAAAGCATGTTTGATCCTCATTGCAGTTGATACATATTTCAGCAGAAATGGAGAGTACACCTTTATGCAATCGTGAGTTTTGTCACCATCAAATCCACAAAATATTTTTTGGGGCCGCCGCTGGAGGCGGCAATAGCATACAAAGTATAGCATACAAAGTTGTAAGTAAGTAAGTAGCATACAAAGTTGTTGTAATATAGCATACAAATAACATTGAAAACAAAGAAAAAATATGTAACATAACCTAACCTAGCCTAACTTTCCATGCAATACAAATCTGTTAAAAATGGATAATTTGCAAACAATTATTTCTTTTAAAAAAATTGAAAAGAACAAACCTGACCAAATCTAACCTAACCCAGCCTAAACTGTATTTGAACAAAGAATACTTTTTTGTTTAAATTAATGGCCCATTTTTTCCAAAAAAGCATAACTTGCAACAAAAGCCTAACCTAACCTAACGTAACGAAAACTAATCCCTTTGTATGTTTTATGAAGTAGAATGTGTGCAAAGCTTGTCTTGTGGTTACCTTAAACTGCAACAATACTAGTTTGGTTAGGTTAGTTTTGGTTTCATAAGCGGAAAGTGTAAAAAAAATCAACAAAATTCTCAAAACAAAATTGGAAACTGTTTTTCTTTCAAAGCATATTATGTTAGGTTTCATTAGGATGTGTTAAGTTTTTATAAGTTGGGTAATTTGAAGAAAACATATTGTTTGAAATCATCCAGTTTCCTTCCTTGATTTTTGTATTCCAAGGGAGGTCAGGTTATGTTTAATTGTTATTTATATTTTTTTAAGCATTCACCTTTTCACTGTTACCTGACTCAAAGCTTCTTTTTAGTGGTATTTTGCTTCTAAACTGAAAACAAACATTTGCACCGAAAATGGATGGTCCCATCATCTTGGTCATCTTCACAACTATTGCACTGACAAAAATAAGGTCCAAGAATAAAAAATACACCTTCCAAGCACAAATTTACCATGTTGTCTTGGCTCGCTGCGGTAAGATAAATTTTGTTCGAAAAACGTATTCGTTGCGATTCATTTGATGTTGGATTCATGTTAATCGGTCTAATGGTTCGACAGCTATGCCTATTTTAGTGTAACATTTGTTCTTTTCTCATCATTCATTCATACATCAAGCGAATTCCCGCTCGCTTCGCTGATCGAAAGACTGCAAGCGCCTTCGGCCCTTGCTTCGCTGCGTTAAGACAAACAATTTGAAACTCGGCACAGCTCATCACACATCGATTGTCTGTCACGTGTCAAAATTTCAAGCACGTGCGACCCATCGTCGAACCTACACAGGATGGCACTCGACGCAAGGACAAAAGACGACAGACAGACAGACAAACAAACAAACAAACAAACGTCAATTGCCATACCCCATCAATTGCCAAACCCCGTCCATTGCCATACCCCGTCAATTGCCATACCCCGTCAATTGCCCTCAATTTCGGACCCCGTCAATTGCCGGACCCGTCAATTGCCACAACCATACCCCGTAAATTGCAAACCCCGTCAATTGCCATACCCCGTCAATTGTCGGACCCGTCAATGCCATCCCCGTCAATATTCCGTCAATTGCCATACCCCCATGCCATAACCCGTCAATTGCCATACCCCGTAAATGGCGTACCCGCCAATTGCCATACTCCGTCAATTGCCATACTCCGTCAATTGCCATACCCCGTCAATTGCCATACCCCGTCAATTGCCATACCCCGTCAATTGCCATACCCCGTCAATTGACATAACCAGTTAATTGCCGAACCCCGTCAATTGCCGGACCAGTCAATTTCTAAACCCCGTCAATTGCCATACCCCGTCAATTGCCATACCCCGACAATTGCCATACCCTGTCACTTGCCATATCCCGTCAATTGCCATACCCCGTCAATTACCAAACCCCGTCAATTGCCATACCCCGTCAATTGTCGGACCCGTCAATTTCCACACCCCGTCAATTGCCATACCCCGTCAATTGCCATACCCCGTCAATTGCCGGACCCCGTCAATTGCCATACCCCGTCAATTGCCATACCCCGTCAATTGCCGGAGCAGTGAATTGCCATACCCCGTCAATTGCCATACCCCGTCAATTGCCATACCCCGTCAATTGCCATACCCCGTCAATTGCTGGACCCCGTCAATTGCCATACCCCGTCAATGGCCGTACGCCGTAAAATGCCTTACCCCGCCAATTGCCATACCCCGTTAATTGCCATACCCCGTCAATTGCTAAACTTCGTCAATTGCCATACCCCGTCAATTGCTAAACTTCATCAATTGCCATAACCCGTCAATTGCCATACCCAGTAAATTGTGGGGCCCGTCAATTGTCATACCCCGTCAGAAGCCATGCCCCTTCAATTGCCATACCCCGTCAATTGCCGGAGGGCTGAATTGCCATAGTCTGTCAATTACCATACCCCGTCAAATGCCGGACCGGTGAATTGCCATACCCCGTCAATTGCCATACCCCGGCAATTGCCGTAACCTGTCAATTGCCATACCCCGTCAATTTTGCCATACCCAGTCAATTGCCGGACCCGTCAAATGCCATACCCCGTCAAATGCCATGCCCCGTCAATTGCCGGATCCCGTCAATTGCCATACCCCGTCTATTGCCATACCCCGTCAATTGCCATACCCCGTCAATTGCCATGCCCCGTCAATTGCCATACACCGTCAATTGCCAAACCCCATCAATTGCCATACCCCGTCAATTGTCGGACACGTCAATTTCCATACCACGTCAATTGCCATACCCCGTCAATTGCCATAACCCGTCAATTGCCGGACCCCGTCAATTGCCACACCCCGTCAATTGCCATACCCCGTAAATTGCCAGACCGGTGAATTGCCATACCCCGTCAATTGCCATACCCCGGCAATTGCCGTACCCCGTCAATTGCCATACCCCGTCAATTGTCGGACCCCGTCAATTGCCATACCCCGTCAATTGCCGGACCCGTGAAATGCCATACTCCGTCAAATGCCATGCCCCGTCAATTGCCGGATCCCGTCAAATGCCATACCCCGTCAATTGCCATAACCCGTCAATTGTGGGGCATAGCAAAGCATATAATATTGTAATTACTATGTTCACATTTTGCAACAGAAATCCCTCAATAGTACTAACTAGTACTAACATTTCATGTTCCATTGTAGGTTCATGTATTATTTCAAAGAAGACATTTTCCTGAAAACAAGTCATGAAACTTCTTTCTGATTAAAACAGTCATGGAATGCTTCTCATATGCCATTATTCTGCAGCTGCAGGCTGCAATCCCATTGGCCCTCAAGACCAAACAGTAGCGCTTAGAGTAGATTTGTTTTATGTAATTGTGCGGAATGTTATGCTGCCCTCCGTCGCACTGTGTGTTCACCGGAGTACATTATGCAGCTATGTGATATTGAAATGGTTTTCCAGGCAGTCGGTGCCGTCGAAGCAGCAACGATGGGCAACATTGCAGTTGTTGCTAGGTCTTCTACCATGCACCAGACTGCAAATGCCAGCGGTAGTGTGAGCGACAGCCGGTGAGGCTGCGAGCGCCGGCGAAATTATAGCCTTTCTGAACCTTGCGTAATTTTGCGAGAACTGAGGCAGGGGCCCCACCAAGCTCTAGCTTGTTTCTTTAGCCTGAATTAAGCCGATGCTGGAAAAAAAACATTCACGACTATCCAACCAAAGAGGACTTTCATACCACTCGCATTAAATTGTCGGAATATGCCTATGACACTTTATTTGCCCTTAACGGCCGGATGGAAGATATTTACCAGATATCTGGTCTGGAAACAAGTTAGCACAAAACATCATATTTAACGAGGTAAAACACGCTAGCAAATTATAAAAATGCAAGGGTGTAACCAGATGTCTTTGGATTATCTTATTTCTATATAAAATATTCCGCCATAGTGACCAACAGCATACCGAACTTTAACCTCAAATGGTTCCAACTGAGTGAAATCCTACAGGACAGCCAACAACCACCATAGAGGGAGGACAAGCGCCAAAATGAAAGTACGCAGGCATCCCATCTAGTGTGAGCACGGGACGAGGTGTTTTCTTACTTGATGGGGGATGTCGAATAGTTATAAGTAATGTGATATGTCATTTACTAATCGGAGCAAGAAGTTTCTGCTACAGCAATTGGCTTGGGCGACTCACCCTCACACAGCGCGCGGAAATTTGAAATTGTCCTGATCCATGTCCGCTGTTTTTCCCGCCTCGGTCCGTCATCTCGACAGCGCACGCGCACCCAAAATTTCGCCACTGAAACTACGCATCGCTGCTTGTTCGCTGTGCTTCACCTTGATGACATGCTCCACAAAAAATAATGCCCGGCTAGATTCACCTTCTCACATACATAGAGCACATTTTGCAGGATTGTGTGCCAGATCAGGTGTGTCGGTGTGTGTACACCTAACTTGTAGATACACCTGTCGGTATGTTTTCATAGCGTCCAGAAGTACTGCGAGGACATTGGTTACGTGTGTCTATGAGTGCGTGTGATTGGATTCTTTTCATGAATCACACTCGCAAGCTGACACGGACGGTCGTGGCCCGCGCTGTGACGGCCTTATACCCTACCAGTGCACCAGGTTCTCCCTTTGCACGCTCTTTCGGGTATAATATGCGTATGAAAGGTATTGGAGATCCCTTCCGGGACTATGACGCGCTAAGTTTTGCACCTAAGCTTTTTAAACCCTCGTTTTCTCTCCCGTAGTGTACACACGTTGCGTATCTTCGAAGCATGTAAGCGGCTGGCCCATGTTAAGTGTGTACCCCTGATGACGTCATTTAAGGACCGGCGCAAAAAGCTGCGCAGTAGGGATGACGCCACCTGGTATATATCGCCTTGGGCTGTTGCTTGGGATAACTGGTGCGCACCATACCACTGACAGATCTATGATTTTTGACGTCACTTCCCTGACTCCTGTGACGTCACTGGTTCCCACTGTACACCTCTTTACAAATCACTAACCTCTGCGGTATGTGTCGGCCGAAAGGTAAAGATTACCGTGAAAACATATGCAATTTCTTCAATCTTTCCTCATATGCCAGGTTGCTTATACCATTAACAATTTTTGTTGCCCTCTTTTGTACTCTCTCTAAAAGCCAACAATCTTTCTCATGACTAGGGGACCAAGCTTGGACACAGTATTCCAAATGTGGCCTGACATGCACAGTAAAGCTTCCTGATAACCTCACTTTTGTATGATACATTCCTATGTATTGCTCCAAGCATTCTTTGTGCCTTCTTCCTGGCTTCTTTGGTCTGTTCTGATGCCCCCAATTTTGTGTTCAAAATAACGCCTAAGTCCTGATGGGTTACAGATAGTACTTGGCCACCCATCAAGTATGGAGCCTTCATATGCTGCCTACCTACATGCATGACTTTGCACTTATCAAAATTAAACTTCATTTGCCATTTTTCAGACCACTTCACAAGCCCGTCTAAGTCTTTCTGCAGCAAGACCTGCTCATTGTGCCCTGTTATTGCTCTAAAGACCTTCAAATTATCTGCAAATTTCAAAACCTTACTGCTTAGGCCACATTCAATGTTATTTACAAATATAATGAACAATAGTGGCCCCAGTACTGACTCCTGGGGGACTCCACTAAGAACATTTTGCCATGATGACTTTGTACCATTTAGTACCACTCTCTGCTGTCTATCTGAAAGCCGCAACTCTATCCATTTTAGGATGCTACCTGCAGCTCAGAATATTTGGAGGTCCATCACTTGCTGGACCAAGGACAATTTGGCTTCAATAGTCGGTTTTACAGCGGAAATTTGCTCCCAGGTCACGTGGTCTCAGGAACAAAATAGAGGGAGAAGATCTGGCTTAATGATCCGCATAAATTAAAAGCGACCAGCAAATCTAATTCTCATATCAGTTTTAATAACGAAATAGTTTTTACTATCGATGCTGCTGAAATAAGTAGAATTAAACTTACGAACATTAGCAAATAACAATAAGCTTTTTGATTTCTGTGGAGCCTGCACCCAGCTCTACGCTATCTGGCAGCCGACGAATGACTGCCAGATGACAAATTGGCGCTATTGTTAAATTAGTGAAGGATGCAGTTATAAGCCAATTTA
The DNA here is from genome assembly GCA_034440615.1 of Ashinkailepas kermadecensis. Lineage (NCBI taxonomy): Eukaryota > Metazoa > Arthropoda > Thecostraca > Neolepadidae > Ashinkailepas > Ashinkailepas kermadecensis. The sequence continues at coordinate 494,649 of JAOTOM010004905.1, read as the reverse complement.
CTGAGCAACGGTAGAGAAAATGATAACAAAATTATACTTAATCGATGTCAACCAAGTTTATAAATCGATACCTGATACTCCCGACATGCTCACACCACATGACTAATAGATATTCACAACACACCCAACGAGTAGGACGCTCATGCACCGACTGATCCGTTACTTGCCGTCTATTGGGATATGAGTTTCGGAATATAAAATGGTTTAAGGAAAATTATACTAAAACAATCAGTCTAAAATCGTTTTATTCTCACCACAAAGAAAAACAAGTGAAACCAATTCTTGTTAATAATAAATGTTTGTCGATGTACTATTTTAGTTTGTGTCTGGAATGTTTAGTTGAAGCAAGGAATGACTTGGAAGGATGAAAAGCGACTAGACGGGAGAGCAAATTGCCGCTGTAAAACCGACTAATCATGGATGTTCCGTAGAGGATCAACTACTGCTAACATATGAGACTGTCTCTACCTGGCTAGATGTGGGCTATATGGTGGATGTAATTTTCTTTGATTTTTCAAAGGGATTTGATGTTAATCATGTCCTGCTACTAACAAAACTCCTGCTACTCATGGTATGCACTCCCAGTTCAAGGTTTTTGCAGATGACCTAAAGATATACATGAAACTGAAGTACAAATCTGTCACAGATCTGCTGGCTGGCATTTCACAGGGCCAAAAAGACATTGATACACTGGTTAGTACTGCCAAGTCATGGGGACTAGCAATGAACTCCAAGAAATGTGCAGTTCTCAAAGCACACCATGGCTCATATGACTGGAAAAATATTGGCCCTTATGCACATTATTACCCAGATGGATTTCAGGTAAGCTTTGTTGAGATGCATACTGACCTAGGCATCACAGTAGATAAAAACTTGCGTTTCCATCAACACATTGCTGGTATAGCACAGAAAGCTGGAAGTCTGGGCCAGCAACCTGCTAAGTTCTACTTTATGTCGTTCTCCTGAATTTATGAGAACCCTATACAGTACTCGTGTCAGGCCCCTTTTGGAGTTTGCATAGTGTGTTTGGAATACAGGTTACATAAGTGATTTAAGGCGACTAGAATCAGTACAGAGAAGGTGGACATGAAACATAGAGGGGATGGAAGGTCTGGATTATGGTGCCAGATTACAGAAACTAGGTTTGTACTCGGTGCAAGGTAGATTGATTCGAGCAGACATTATCAAATGTTGGAAGATTTGTCATGGCCTTTCTGCCATTAAGATCCCTGACATGTTTGTGCTGGCACCATTGGTGAACACACATGGACACTCACTGAAATTGGCTCACAGGCATGCATCAGTGGATTGTAGGAAGATATTTTTTAGCCTCGGATGCTGTGCCACCTGGAACTCATTGCCTGATGATGTAGTAGCCTTAAATGATGCAGCTTCAGGTCCATGGTATTGCAGGTAGCATCCTAAAATGGATAGAGTTGTGGCTTTCAGATAGACAGCAGAGAGTGATGCTAAATGGTACCAAGTCATCATGGCAAAATGTTCTTAGTGGAGTCCCCCAGGGGTCGGTACTGGGGCCACTATTGTTCATTGTATACATGAATAGCATTGAATGTGGCCTAAGCAGTAAGGTTTTGAAATTTGCGGATGATTTGAAGATCTTTAGGGCAATAACAGGGCACAATGAGCAGGTTTTGCTGCAGAAAGACTAGACGAGCTTGTGAAGTGGTCGGAAAAATGTCAAATGAAGTTTAATTTTGATAAGTGCAAAGTCATGCATGTAAGTAGGCAGCATATGAAGGCTCCACACTTGATGGGCGGCCAAGTACTATCTGCGACTCAGCAGGAGAAAGACTTAGGTGTTATTTTGAACACGAAATTGGGGGCATCAGAACAGACCAAAGAAGCCAGGAAGAAGGCACTAAGAATGCTTTGGGCAATACAGAGGAATGTGTCATACAAAAGTGAGGAGGTCATCAGGAAGCTGTACTGTGCATATGTCAGGCCACATTTGGAATACTGTGTCCAAGCTTGGTCCCCTAGTTATGAGAAAGATTGTTGGCTTTCAGAGAGAGTACAAAATAGGGCAACAAAAATGGTTAATGGTATAGGCAACCTGGCATATGAGGAAAGATTGAAGAAATTGAATATGTTTTCACTTAGATATAGAAGGCTGAGAGGAGATCTCATCGAGGTTTTTAAATTTGTTCATGGTCAGGAACAGGGATATCTCAGGGAAATGTTTGAATTTAATAGAAATGATGCAATTAGAGGTCATCAATTCAAAATTAAAGTTAATCACAGCAGGACAAGGTTAAGACAGTCTTTCTTCACCAACAGGGTAGTAGAACGCTGGAACCAGCTGCCAGCAACCATTGTCAGTAGCAACACACTGAACATCTTTAAAAATGGCATAGACAATCATTATAAGAATAGGGGGCTTGTTTTTCTGTATTCCAGGGAGGGTTGATCGACAGGGAGGAGTTGGGAGTTGCGAGGAGTTTGTAATTGTTGAGTGTGTTATGCAATAGCAAGTGAGTCTCTTATTAAGTCTAAATGCTTTATAACTTTATATAGGGTGTACCTAGCAGTGGATTCAGCACCTTCCTTCGGGATGTGATACTGATGAGATTGTCTATGGTAGCACAATGGGTATGATGGGAGGAGTTTGTAATTGTTGAGTGTATTATGCAATAGCAAGTGAGTCTCTTATTAAGTCTGAATGCTTTATGAATTTGTGTGGGGTGTGCCTAGCAGTGGATTCGGCACCTTCCTTCGGGATGTAATGCTGATGAGATTGTCTATGGTGGCACGATGGGTGTGATGGGAGGAGCTTGTGATTGTTGAGGGTGTTATGTGGTAGCAAGTGAGTGGTGCTAGATAGGCTGGGATATATAGCTTCCTAGGAACTTGGGGTAAGGGATTGATTGGGGTGGGAGTATGTACATTTCTAGTACCTTTTCTAGATAGGCTTAACCCAGATGGGCCCCTGTGGCTCTTATTAAGCCTTAATACTTTATGACTTTATGACTTAACAGACCTGGGTGCATTTAAAGCTGCACTGCACTCAAATCTGCACATTGTTGTACAAATATACTGAATAGATTAACCATGATAATATACTAATCAAGCTTGAAGAGTAGCTTTACTTCTCTATATTCAGAATATAGAGATCTCTATATATCTCTATATTCAATCTCTGTATTCAATCTCTATATTCAATCTCTGTATTCAATCTCTATATTCATCTCTATATTCTCTATTTCAGAAATCTTGACTGACAACAAAATATTAGCAGATGTAGTGGCTACTCTAAGCATACAAATTCTGCTTAAGGTGCAAATTCTGCCTAATGATACCACAAATATATCCTAACCTATCCTAATCTAGCCTAGCCTAACCCAAAGAAAACAATTTGTTTGAAAAAATTACAACTTAGATTATTTTTAGAATTCACAAATCTAGCCCAATATAACCAAGCCTAACCAATGGAGATGGGAGATAAAGTGTGTATAAAATTAATTATCTTCATGGAGATAAAAGGTGTAGAAAGGTTGTCTTGTAAAGTATGTTAAAGCCTCAACAATGAATGCCTTAGATCCAATAATCCTTTTTTAATTTTCAGATGTGCAGTGGGGAGGTGGGAAATTGGGTACATAAAGTTGGATTTATGTCCTGGGTGATTTATATGATTGGTCACAAATAAGTGGGCCATGTCATGTTAACTACATTAATAAACATTGCATGTGAAAAAGAAATTCCAAGAGTTCCAAAAATACCTTAAGGTACAAATTGACTGCCTAACCACCCATGTAAGAAGTATTTATTTATTTATTAAGTATTTATTTGTGAAAAAGATTATGCGAGCAGGGGTGCTGGGTACATGGTTTCTTTAACTCAGCACATGTTATTGATTAGGGTGCTTCTCATGCCTGAACATCATTGTGTGTGTCATATTGTATCTTCCCTTTATGGGCTCAGATGAGCCTCCTATTAAGCACTTCAAGACTTCATTTTCTGCCATTAAGCATTGCTTTTAGCAGGTGCATCTTGCTTTCAGTACATACAAAACTGCACTATCTACATAGAGCAGGTAACCTTAGTGCATCCATTTCCCATCCTGGTAGCTCAGCTGGTTAGAGTGCTGGCCTGTATTGGTCTCTCCTGTCCTGGCTAAACGGGATCCAAGTCCCTCCATATGCTCACATTTAGCTCCCAGCCAGGAGCATCAGTTGGCAATTGGCCCTATAAGGCTGGGGGTTGAAATACCCCCAGAAATTTTGACTGTGTCAGTGTGCTGATGCCACTCTCAGTCAAAATTCTGCAGTTGAGCTGGAGTGATCGGATCGGGTGGTGGGACCAGGGTTCACACAGCAAGCTCCGCTCAGCGATGGACCCTGGTCTGTATGGCCAGCTCGGCAATAATTGCGACCGACATTTCTTTCTCAAAATAATTCCAACTCCTTCACAAAATGCTGGGTAGCTGTTGTGATGTGTAACTAGAGATGTGCCATGATAAACAATAACATGATGAATAATTGCATAACATGAAAAATAATATCTGGGTAATTCTGAGAACTCATGCTATTTAATCAACACTGGCAGGTCTAGGGGTGGGGGGTGGTAAAGCCAAGCCCTTGCCCCCCCCCCAAGAGATTGGCTTTGATTAATTTGTTTTCACTAAAATGTTTTTTCGTCTTCAAATCTAAGAACATCTTGACATGTATGTTGTCTGAAATAGGCTAGATGACTGCTAGCTGTTGAAATTTGATGAATTATTAAAAAGGTGGATTTATTATTTTGCGTCCCAAGACCAGCTTCTTGATTGTTCCCATGTCAATAGATAGCCAAAAAAAAGATGGCGTTGGAATGTTTATTGGACAGGTAATGAGAAAATCTATGTTTTGAAAATTCGGTTGGAGCAGGCTTAGCACAATGCTGGCAAAAACTAGTTTTTGCCATGCCAGTGGTATTGATGGACAAAACCATTTGGCATACTGGCAAAGACTGTTCAACCCACACCAGACCACCATAACTCATATCTCTTGGATCCAGAGAACCTCCAGATCCAGTCATAGCACCTGTTGTGCTCTCCTGCACATGATTTATATGTCTTGACAGTATTTTTTTTTCTTCCCTGGTTTGAGTATTCCAGGTATTGAAACATCACACATCTTGACATAAATGGTGGCCTCAGGCAGTTGCCCATGGGCTAGCATTAGTTTGCAATTCATAAACACTCAAGATACCCTTTTCTTTCTTTTGATGGCAGCTTCACCCATGTTGCAATACGTCTTTTTAATCTGTGGTGTTGTGCTTAAATCCAGCAATTGTCACTGGTAGTATTCGAATCACTGGTAATATTCGAGCCACCACTGAACTATGTAACGCAGTGCATGGGAATGCACACCATCCTTTTCGTCAGCTAGATTGGGATACAGCTGCATTGTTGAACTTCATGCAGGTACCTGGAAACATTTGCCTCCACCTCTTTTAATTCATCTTCCAGATTACATCAAGCCATTGCCTCTGTACAGTCACAGGTCCTAGACAGGTCACAGTCACAGGTCCTTGACAGGTCACAGTCACAGGTCCTTGACTTGTGCAGTAAGACAATGCTGGCATTCGGCTCAGGACTACTGCAGCACAGTGATAAATTGTTGGTGAAAGAGGGTGGAATATACCACGTACTGAATGCTCAATCTACACCCTTCCCAAGGAAGTATCAACATTGTACTTCTTGATGCATGCTGATGGCTTCGTGCATCGTTTCTGACAGTGTCTTGCTTATAAGTAGCAGGCTCATCCTCACCATAAGGGATTGTGATACATGAACATTTCCCAACACAATTTCAGGTAAAGGGATGTGATCACATCACCTGTGATGTGATCAGGTATGCAATACCAGTTTATAGCATATGTATTTTTTCACTATCCTGAATATAATTCTTCCTAAATGCTGTATCTCAAATCAAACAAAAAGGTACAGTCGTAGGTACACTTGGCTGAAATGTGAGCTTGAAGGACATAAAAAGTATTTTAAATCACACTAGTTCAATGACAAAATTTAATATTTTATTGTACTCGTTTTGACATCGCATACCTAACAACAAAAAATAAACATTATTTTATAGTGTAAATAGTGTAATGTATGACGAGGTAGGATGTTTTAGTTCATGGTGCGATTTTACCTGCTCTGAGTAATTGGGTTCCTCTACAACGCATCCGACTACTGGGCCATATGGCGTCGCCAACCTCGCGGTCGCGGGTGGACTCAGTAATCCCGCCGGTTGTGGGCTATCTGCTCTGGAGAACACCTTGCATATTTGATGAATACTTCGTATGAAGCATTTTGGAGGAGCTTTTGAACTCCCCAACCAATGGGTGCTTGGGGGACGAGTGGTCTAGGGGTAAGATGCTCGTCTCACAATCGAGAGATTGTGGGTTCGAGTCTCACCTGTCGCTACTCTTCGCCCGCGACCAATCGGCGTGAGAGATTGGCGACGCTATATGACTCAACGGTCGACGTGTCGTAAAAACCAATAACCAACCAATGGGTGCATGCTAAAGCCACCTATTCTGCAGCTGCCAACTCTGGTGCTGCATCTGTTCCAGCATCAGCTACTGCGCCACTCGTCGCAGACGACGCTGCCGGCGCACCGCCGTGCCGACGCGCCGGAATGGCGCCGTCGCGAGAAGCAGAAGAGCACGGCTGTCACGGCCTGGCGCTCGTGCCGGTCCACGAGCGGCCGGACCTGACGGACGCCGCGGTCGACCTGCTGAACGCCGAGTGGCCGCGCAGTCGGACGGCGCGCCTGCGCACGCTGCACGCGTCGTGCGACGCGTTCCCCACCTGCCTGGTGCTGACGGCCGCCGGCCGCCGTCAGCCGGTGGTCGGCCACGCCAAGCTGGCGCCGGTGCCGGACGCGTCGGACGCGCTGTTCGTCGAGTCGGTGGTGGTGCCGGCGGCGCTGCGCGGCCGCGGCCTCGGCGCGCTGCTGATGCGGCTGGTCGAGACGTACGCGGCGCGGCGCGGCTGCCGCCGGCTCTTCCTCACCACCCACGACAGGCGGGCGTTCTACGCGCGGCTCGGCTACGCGCCGTGCGCGCCGGTTCGCACGTTCGGCGGCTCGCGCCTGTTGTTGACGGCCGCGATGATGTCGTCGGACAGCAGCGGCGACAGCAACGGCTCCGGCGTCGGCAGCGGCGAGCGCCAGCTGCCTGGCGGTGGCGTGTGCGGAGGTGCGCCCACCTGTGTGGCGACGCGCCGCCATCAAGGTTCTGGTCGGTGTGACGCTGAAGGTGTGACGCCGCCATCGTCTCGGATTTGTTCTACACCGCCGCCACCTCCATCGTCACCTGACGCTCTCCCTTCACCGCCACCGCCGCCTCCCCCTCCTCCGCCACCGCCTCCCCCTCCACCGCCACCTCAGGCTCCCCCTCCACCGCCACCTCAGGCTCCCCCTCCACCGCCACCTCAGGCTCCCCCTCCACCGCCACCTCAGGCTCCCCCTCCACCGCCACCTCAGGCTCCCCCTCCACCGCCGCCTCCCCCTCCACCTCAGACTCATCCTCCACCGCCGGCTCCCCCTCCACCCCCACCTCAGGCTCCCACTCCACCGCCACCGCCGCCTCCCCCTCCTTCACTTCAGGCTTCCCCATCTTCGCCGCCACTTCAGGACCCCCATCTACCACCTCTTCAGACTCTCCCGCCACCGTCTAGTCAGCGCACGGAACCCAACCTAATCAATCAGGTCACTAAGGTCTTCATGATGAAGTTTTTGCCTGTCGCATGACGTCACTGGAGTTGTGCGTGACGTCAGTGGTAGTAGACGTTTTGTTGTGCCAGCCATTAACTAAGGTGCCGGAAGAACAGAAGCGGAAGTGCCTTCAAAGACGTGTGCCGTGCGTGCGGCGACTAACAAGTGTGCTGTGAAATATGTGCAATCTGTGCAGTGATAAGTTGTCCGTGAAATTTGGTGTAATTTACCACTTTTGGATTACTCAATCGCCATACTTTCCAGCGATGAATCGTGCCTCTTCATGTGTGTTTATAACCTTTGCATTTCAGATTTATAACCGTATCACCGTACCGTTTATAACCGTACCTTCCATGAAGGTGCAAGTAGCATGCTTGTGCTGACCATTACGGATTGTGAAACGCGAACATCTCGCAACGCAATTCAAATTAAAGCAATTGCCTTTGACGTCTGTTGCTCAATACCAGTTTTTCGTATTTGTATTTTGATTGCTGTCTTTAGCACTGGTATCTTTTCATAAATTAGGTATGCCAATGTGTGGAGCAAAGGGGAAAAAGATACCCCTACAGGTACTCCGTCGGCTCAACATTGGGCGTGGAAGACGCGAAGGTACATTATTCATCAAAGGGACACTATGTCATCACTGAAAATGTCACTAAAATTGCGTTATCAGTGCGAATTTCAGCGTCCTACCGTACTCGATTCGACTGCTCGCACTTGCCAATCGGCCATTAGTTTAACACTGCATCTGTGTGCGATTTTGTATTGTTGTGGAGAGCCCGAATTCGTGTGTTGTTAACAAGTTGCGTGAAATAAAAAACATTCCAAAAATCAACACTGACAGGCTGGTTCCAATACATCAGCGCCGACGGGCTGGCAAGGCGACGTGAACGGTTGAACACGGCTGTGACCGCCACATGAGGACAATCCGAGGACTGCCGCGTGGCGGACGACCACTAGACAGTGACGTGAACGGTTGAACACGGCTGTGACCGCCACATGAGGGCAATCCGAGCACTGCCGCGTAACGGTCGGCCACTAGACAGTGACGTCATCAGACGACCGGTGGCTGGCCGAGCTTGTTGCCGTCACGACACGCGCCAAGGCGTCCGGCTGCCACCCGCGGAAAGCATCTAAAAAAGGCGCAGAAGCGTCTAAAAAAGTGCACGTGGGGGTGGTGGCTGAAGTTGATTTTGAATTTGGTTCTTACCATGCAACGCCATAGCATTAATGTTAGGCTTTTATGAAAAGTGCGTGGCCATGCACGCTGCCCCTTGTTCCTACACCTGTGGTTTGATCAGCGCTTCAAGTGTCTGGGAGCTGAATCGTTGCGACAGGGAGCATAGCGGATGCAGTAATTTTTTTTGGGGGGGACATTTGATATGAAGTGATGACATTTTGTCGCCGGAGAAAGTGACATCGAATGAAAAACTCGCTGAACGGGAATGTGGACGTGCGTTGCTAGAACGCGCAGAAGTGGCGCCATTTTCCAGTCGAAGGTGCGCCACATGGCATCGAGGAGGCGTGCCCCTGGATCCGCCATTGACGGAGTACGGCCACGAGAGCACTGTGGTTTGACAGGTCAGTTGAGCTGCTCGCTTCACCGTGTGTCACGGCGTGGATTGTGGATCCTGCGTGGCCAACGCAGCCCATGCGCCCCAAAGCCCAAATGGCCAACCAATCCGCATGGATTTATCCGACAGATAGGATGCCTTGCTCCCTCAACCTCCCTCGATTCTCAACCGAACATCGTGAGCTCCGGAGAGTTTCGGTGGTTCCCTTGTCACGTGCTATGGAGTGTGCCGCCAAATCATTTTGGGCCTGCCCATTGTCTTAAGGCATTGTGGCATGTTGGCAACTCCCGGTCCAAATAATTCACAGAAATCAACGCCCTTCGGCTGCACAACCATTCCAAAGGTAGCAGATATGTAATTGAGAGGCCAGAAAGACAGGCAAGCACATCCGTCGGGCCCGCCGCGGGTCGTGGTGGCATTGACCGCGACGAAGACCTGCGCCCCCCTCCCCACGGCGGACCGGTGGCGTCACCGTGGGCCGGGTCCATACACCCGATTCAGGGGTTGCCTGATGCAAAAACTGGCGAAATTCAGGAAGATGCCGTATTTTCCTGAACTTTTCCAAGTGGGGTCAGACCATGCCGAGACATTCTCAAGTTCGTTCGGACCCCAGGGACCCCAGCGGTGGCGATGCCCACACGTAAGCGCATGAAAGAAGTGCCCTCTTAAATCGTGACTAGGTTCGGCTACCGTGCTGTCCAGAGTCGACTTCTCCGGCTCTGAGCTGCTACCGGCACCTATCGGGAGCTAAGAACATTACTGTATGGATGCGGGCCGCTAGAGTGCACCACAATTGTACAAAAAGCGTGCTTGATAAAAGCCGTACTCGGCGCAGGAATCGATCTGCGCGCTCAACAGGTGTCACCAGGGTCTTCAAAAGAGGCCGATGTAAACAATTCCGGCTGTAGACGTTCGTGGCTCGACTGCGCCACTGCGCGGAGAAAGTTCATGGTGGTGGGTTGTGGGCGTGCTCTCGTGGGATGAGCCAGTGAGACGGTGCGGTGCCGCGTTTCCTGTGTGCCGGTGCGAGTGTGGCCGCGATGGGCAGTGTGGAGGACCTACAGTCGCTGCTGGTGAAGCGGGATGAGACAATTTTCCAGCTCGAGGGCCTGCTCAATCGGCGAGAGCAGGACATCATAGAGCTGAAGTCTCAGCTGGACAAGTACCAGAGTGTGTTCTCCTTCCAAACGATGGGCTCGGGAAAGAAGAACACCAACAACCGGCGAAAACAGCGTGCCCAGGGCATCTCGGCCGAGCCCCAGAACTTCAAGACAATCCAGGACCTGAGCTCACTGAGCCAGCAGAAGTTCCCGGAATTCCCCAAAAATGAAAGGTCAGTCCTGAAATTAAGAGTGGTTGCTGGTGTAGATTTTGTGAAATAAACGCCATCTCTATGCAAGTCACCCAGGGTCTTCTAATCTGATCAAGTCAAAGTGTAGTAATATTGAGTATGTAGGTAGGTACAGGTTAGGTACAGGTAGGTAGGACCTGGCTAAGTAGGTACCTACCTTGGTGCCTACCTGCCTAAGTACCTACCTGGGTACTTGTTTTTTTTAAAGGAAAAATCAAACACATAGGTAGGTAGGTAGGTAGCTATCTATGCCAATGTATCTACATTTGTACCCACCTACTTCCATTCTGGAGTAATATTTAGCTTTGCTTGTAAGCCTAGGTATTATGTAGTGTTGGTGCTACCATCAGAGGTGAAGCTTCACCACACCAATTTTGGGGGAGACCTCAAGCCCCAAATGTTGCTATTCCCAAGGACAAACATGGAATTTATATTTGAGTAGACTGGATCAAACCAAACTGGAGGTTGCTTGTCACCCCCAGTTACTCAGTGAATCGGGTTCTCGCATGGTACCTAGCATCTTCAAATTTATTTTAAGTTGCCATTTGGGCATCTTCAATGCATGCATAGTTTTTGACAATAGCAATGTTTAGGTGAGAACATACCTGCATCATTGTGGTTTACAAGGAAACATCTTGCTGCACCATTTGCCACCACTTGCTACAAGCTTGATTTCATTTGTTTTGGAGATTATTTGTATTCATTTGTAGTGGGAATTAACCATCTTCCTCTCTGTATCTCCACACAAATATTTGCATGAATATCACCTTTATGCAAAGTCTAAGATTTTGTATATTCCACATCCTCATAATGTCCAAGAATATTTTGGTCCTCCCAATCTATACCACAAAGCCTAGTTGTAAATGGCTTCTGTAGGATACCAGTTATGGCATCAGTCAGAAGGCCTCAGTATTTTGAAAATCCCTGCACACAACTTGAATATGCCCTGTCTCCAAAATGACCAGTTTTGATGGAAAATTGTCATTACTTCATTTTCAAAGATTGATGCTTATTTAAACAAAAGACATATACATGGTAAAACAATCATTACATACACTGATATGCATGATATAATTAGGATGTTTAATAAAGTAAAAAAATGGTGCCAAAGTGAGTTAAAGCTGGGCTTTACTGGATCTGCCAATGTGATAGCTATGTTTGTAAAAAGCATATATGTCAATTTAACTTAATACCTTATAGCAAGCAGGTGGTCTCAGCACTGGAGGGAGAGGGCCAGTCATTGCAAGAGCGAAGCAATTGCTAGTGCTTTGTAGCCTTTAAGAGAAAGGACAAAATTGACTGTATGGGTGGGATGAATGTCCCCAGTTCACTTCCTTTTGTTTACACCTCCCATCTGTCTGTGCAAGCTTTATTGCCAGTGACTCTGAATGTTTCCCACTAAAGTAGGCGTGGCTTCGTGTTGTGCTTCAGATGGGCGTTACTCCTTGTTTAGCCCCACGCCAGCATTCCATTCATTTAATCCGAGTGCCTTGGATGGAATTGCCCCCGGGCATGTTCAGAGGAGCACCCCTCCATCTATTTTGGTTTGCTCCCCTTCAGAGGCGCACCCCTCCACCTATATTGGTTTGCTCTCCTTCAGAGGCACACCCTCCACCTATCTTGGTTTGCTCCCCTTCAGAGGCGCACCTCTCTTCCTATCTTGGCTTGCTCCCCTTCAGAGGCGCACCCCTCCACCTATATTGGCTTGCTCACCTTCACAGGCACACCCTCCACCTATCTTGGTTTGCTCCCCTTCATAGTCGCACCCCTCCACCTATCTTGGTTTGCTCGCCTTCAGAGGAGCACCCCTCCACCTATCTTGGCTTGCTCCCCTTCAGAGGCACACCCTCCACCTATCTTGGTTTGCTCGCCTTCAGAGGAGCACCCCTCCACCTATCTTGGCTTGCTCCCCTTCAGAGGTGCACCCTCCACCTATCTCGGTTTGCTCGCCTTTATAGTTGCACCCCTCCACCTATCTTGGTTTGCTCGCCTTCAGAGGAGCACCCCTCCACCTATCTCGGTTTGCTCGCCTTCAGAGGGGCACCCCTCCACCTATCTCGGCTTGCTCCCCTTCAGAGGCGCACCCTCCACCTATCTTGGCTTGCTCCCCTTCAGAGGCGCGCCCTCCACCTATCTCGGTTTGCTCGCCTTCCTGCCCATGGGGCCTGTCTCAACGATCTGGCCGTCGAGCCTTTTGCATGCGACACATCGCACACTGCACACTGGTTCGGTTCTGCAGCTGGGTTATGGAAGGAATATTTCAATCCCCAGCCCGCTCCCCCAATACCCATGAAATGTACGATCGTGCTAGCATAACCGAAAGCTTATTCCCCCTTTATACTAACGTGCCAAGTCCAGGTTCAGGGTCAACTTTTCTCCAAAGGTATGGTATGAGACCAAAATTTTGCACAACGCGCACGATAAATGAACGATTTTGGCTGCTCGGGGTTGACTTGAGCCGTTTATAGTGCTTTTATGATGCCTTTTTAGTGCCGTATAGTGCCGTTTAGCATGCCGTCGCTTCCTGTTCAAAATAAAGGTGTAACAATAGCGACTGGACAAAATCCGCAATCTCCTTGGATGCACACAGTAGGTTTGTCGTTGCACAAAACAGGCGCACAAAACAGGTGCACAAAACAGGTGCGCAAAACAGGTGCACAAAACAGGTGCACAAAACAGGCTCTTGGGTGCATGAGCTCCAATTGGGAGAAGCACGGCTGCAGTTCTGCCTGTGGATACAAACCGAACCTTCAGAGCACACCACGTTATACCGGGAAGTCAAACTGTGTCGGGGCAGGTCAGCACCTCGACCCAAGGTACAGCGGTACACCACGCTATCCCGGCAGATCAAACTGTGTCGGGGCAGGTCGGTACATTGACCCAAGGTACAGCGGTACACCACGCTATCCCGGCAGGTCAAACTGTGTCGGGGCAGGTCGCCACATTGACCCGAGGTACAGCGGTACACCACGCTATCCCGGCAGATCAAACTGTGTCGGGGCAGGTCGGTACATTGACCCGAGGTCAGCGGTACACCACGCTATCCCGGCAGATCAAACTGTGTCGGGGCAGGTCAGCACCTCGACGTAAGGTACAGCGGTACACCACGCTATCCCGGCAGATCAAACTGTGTCGGGGCAGGTCGGTACATTGACCCGAGGTCAGCGGTACACCACGGTATTACGGCAGATAAAACTGTGTCGGAGGAGGTCGGCACATTGACCCGAGGTCAGCGGTACACCACGATATCCCGGCAGGTCGGTACCGTAACACAAGGTCGTTTTATAGTGCATCTGAGTGGGCCATTGCCCCCACAGTGTTGGCTTTCCTCCCACTTCTTCCAGATTGCACTTGGTGCCCTTCCTAACGTTTGGAAGTCACTTGTCGAGTACGTGGATCTCGTAATTCCCACCACGGAGTGCCTGCTCAGGTAGCACTTGATCACGGCTCCTGACAAAATGCTCGCTGTTACGCGCAATGTTAATTCGTGCTTAAAGTCGCCTGTGCGTCATTTGGTGTCAGCAGGTGACCTTTCCTGCCGGCCCGTGTCGGTGGTCGAGTCGTAGAGGTGTGGCTGCCGGTGCTGGCGACGGCGTCGTGCCAATGTTCCCGTGTGTTCCCGTGTGTTACCGTTGCTGGTGGCCAGGCTGCGACTGAGCCAAGGGGATTTTAGGTGGGAAAATTTGGGAGTATAATTCTCCAGTCGTGAATTGTTTTTCCTGCGACAGAAGTGCCCGTTGTTGGGATGCAAAGTGGTTAGAGCGAGGGACCCTGCTCCACGCGTAGTGCTCATCTGGGCTGAGGGATAGTTCTGCCGCTGTATTCCAGGTTTAAGTTATGCCCTTTTGCCTCCATTCACTCTTCCATTCAGTTGCTCATTTACTAACTCACTCACCGAGCAAATCACTCACTCACTCACTGACCACATCACTCACTCACTCACTCACTCTCTCACTCACTTACTCAGTCACTCAATCACTCACTAACTCACTCACTGACCAAATCACTCACTCACTCACCGACCAAAGCACTCATTCCCTCACCGACCAAACCACTCACTCACTTACTCACTCACTCACTCACTCACTCACTGAACAAATAACTTACTCACTCACTGATGAAATCACTCACTCACTGACCAAATCGCTCACTCATTCACTCGCTCACTCACTCACTCACTCACTCACTCACTCACACCAGCTGACCAGCCTGAGGCCGGTCGCATTCCGTTGTGAAATCTGCTCGGCACCGTTGCCCTGATTGAACTATCCTATAAAAGGCGTAGTGCACGCCATCTATCTGCAAGGCATGGCCCGCCGTTGTCGGTGGCAACCGCCGTGAATACTAAGCGGCGTGCGACGCTAAATGGCGCGTCGCGTGCAGAAACTGGATCGGCATCCTCCCGCCAACCGGACTCTGGATTCAAATGCACCGGAGGAGTTGGTGCGGTGGCTGCTTGGCGTGTCGCGCGCCCGACATCTGTGCCGGCGCGCCGCAGTGTTCCGCTTCGCTGCCGCTTTCGATTCGCGTGCCAGCGGAAGCTCGCCGAGTTCTAACTGTGCGAGCTGATTGCCCGAAGCGTCGCACTAATTCACGACTCATTAATCCACAGCCCGGCAGAACTGCAGGTGTAATTTCCATGCAAGAACCTGGCAAATGTGCTGTTGTGCCGGCACCGGATCTGGCACAATGGTCATTGGGTACAACGGTCATTGGGCACAATGACCGTTGTGCTAGCGTTTTATTGTTTTCATACTTAGGTACTCCGCCACGATTTATTTTGGCACGCCCCGTAATCAATCCGAAGCTTTCGGCTGCTATAACGTTTGAAATGAATGGTAACAAAAGCCAGTACAAGTTTTGAAGTCGATTTGTTTTCTTTTTCGGCAAACATGATTTGTTTGCTTAATTAAGACCACAACAGCTCCTTTGTGAAATTCGCAAGGCCTGTGGCCTCTCTCTATGACTTTCATTCCAATACAGCCACGGTACACTAAGATAATTGAGAAACCTGAGGATGCATCACATGTGTTTGCATTTGTTTCAGTGTGTCCAAGTGCATTTTCACTTGCGTGTTAGATAAGTGTTGTAATTTTACCATACAAGATGTAACAATATCAGATTATATATATCTGACTTGTATGCAATTTTATAGCACAATTATGAGCCTTGGTTCTGCCCAGCGCCACTTCAAAAACATGGAAGCAGTACATGAATATCACTCATGCCAGGCGTACTTTATTATCAAGTACTTGTAGATTGGGTGCACTGATGCAGCCTAAAAGATGATGTCAACGAATAGATAAACATCTGACTTGGGATGGTAATATTTTTCCTATTAAGTGATGTTTTCCACCTAAGTTGACAAATTTGGATGCACTGTTTTTTTTTATCGCTTCCCTCACGTATCACATGATACATAAACTTGGCTTTACAGACGGAAACTAATTTTTTCCCTCAATGGGGAGCTGTACGTACTGGGAAATATTCATGTCCAACTCAAAATTTCGGTAGTTGTGGTCTTGAAATCCTGAAGTTCCAAGCCTAAGTGTTCGTAACAGTATGGTATCCAGTCCAAATTGCGGGGGGGGGGGGATTTCGACCTCCCTGGGGCCCTTTGGAACGGGAAGTCACTGCTGCACGTGTCGTAGCATATATCCAAATGCTCCTCTTTTTCGGTGGATAAATCCAACCTTGAACTCGCCCGTTGCCCCTTAATTACCCATACTGTATCGAATCGTATCTTATACTTTGCCCGTACTGTATCCAATCGTATCGAATACTGTACCCGCGCTTATCCAATCGTATCGAATACTATACCCGTACCAAAAGTGTATCCAATTGTGTCTAAAACTGTACCCGTATTGCCTCCAATCGTATCCAATACTATACCAGTACTGTATCCAATCGTATCCAATGCTATGCTGGTACGGCATCCAATCGTATCCAATAGTGTATCTGTATAATAGTGTATCTGCAGTCTGCACGATTGGAAACTGTATCCAATCGTTCCTGCATCTGGTCAAGAAAAACGCACTTCTTGCAAGCCGAGGTGCCGTAGGGTTAAACGGAAATTCCACACCGACCCTGGATAGGCATGTTCGGTGTATAGTAAAAACATATAAGGATATGCTGTTATATGTGTCATATAATCCAACTTCTTTCCAAAGAAGTTGTATTGTGCTGACACAGATCAGGCCAGATATATCGGGCCAAGTTGACTGTTGAGATCAAATCAGCGGGTGTTTGTCGGATAACGGAAGTGGTTGTTGTTCTCTAAAGCCGAATATCTTAAAGCTGAATACTGATTGAGGGAAAATAACGTGATTCGTTCTGGCTCACGTATGCTGTATGTTACGTAACATTGAATTTCCTCAACTCATGGAAGTGGTCTGTGATCGGATTGTTTTGGTCAATGCAAGCACTTTTCACCTAAAATGATTGTGGCAAATCTGGCCAGTTGTCCGTTTGATTTGATGCTGAAATCATGGCGCGGAAGCAAGTAGCACGCTTCTCACAATGGAATTACTTTGATAGGAAGAAAAAAATGTGAATTGGAATAATGGGAGATAATGGGAAGCATTCGAGAGTTAAAAATAAGTTTCGTTTTCATTTTTTTCGCTTTGCGTTTTCGTGAACTTTCTCGGTTTTGAGCAGCATTCTGTTTCTCGCACAGCTTTCCCTCCCATTCGGGAGACGCTGCGACGTTGTATCATAAAGTCATAAAGTGTTAAGGCTTAATAAGAGCCACAGGGGCCCATCTGGGTTAAGCCTATCTAGAAAAGGTACTAGAAATGTACATACTCTCACCCCAATCAATCTCTTATCCCAGTTCCTAGGGAGCTATATATCCCAGCCTATCTAGCACCATTCACTTGCTATTGCATAACACACCCAACTCCTCAAACTTATACCTGTTACTCCTCAAACAACTTACAAACTCCTCCCATCATACCCATTGTGCTACCATATACAATCTAATCAGTATCACATCCCGAAGGAAGGTGCTGAATTCACTGCTAGGTACACCCTATATAAAGTTATAAAGCGTTTAGACTTAATAAACTCGACGAGGACTAAGTGGCTTCAGCAGCCCCGCACCCTGCCCCCCCCCCCCCCGCTGACCGCGCCCCTAATCACGTGCTGGCCGCGATGGGCGCCCCCGCCGCGGCCGTGATCGACTTCGTGACTTACTGACGACTTCGTGACGGCGTCCTGCAGCCGCGGTGATCGGCTCGGTGGCTCCGGCTGCCGGCGGTGGCACGGTGCTGCCGTTGTCGAGCGGTAGTCAGGGTCACAACAGGTTACGACAGGCCATGGGGTCACAACAGGTCACGTAGTTGTCGAGCGGTGTCAGGGTCACAACAGGTTACGACAGGTCATGGGGTCACAACAGATTACGACAGGTCATGGGGTCACAACAGATCACGTAGTCACGACAGATCACGGGGTCACGACAGGTCACAGGGTCGCGAGGTCACGACAGGTCATAGGGTCACACCAGATCACGGGGTCACGTGGTCACGGCAGGTGACGATGTCGCGACAGGTCATGGGGTCGCGACATGTGACGAGATCACGACAGGTCACGGGGTCACAGCAGGTGGCATGGTTACGACAGGCAGCGGGGTCAAGGTGGGTCACAGGGTCATGCCAGGCCACAGGGTCACGGCAGGTCACGTGGTCACGGCAGGTCACAGAATAACGACAGGTCGCGGGGTCACAACAGATCACGGGGTCACGACGGATCACGGACGTCAGTGGGGTCGGCCGGTTACCATGGCTATCACATGGGCGATAGCCATGGTATCACCCATCACATGGGTGGGGTTGGCGCAGTCGTGAATCGGGGCGGCGAATGACAAGTGGAATATCTGCCCCGTCGAGATTTTAGTGGTCCATTATGCTGTCATCCCCAAATAAATATCCTCTTGTTGTCGATGCTGGAAAACGGAGTGGTGTTGTTTGACGGTGAATTGACTCGAGCTTACTGTTCTTTCGTCAGATAACCACATTCTGTTCTGGCATAAATAATTTGTAATGTTATACTACTCTCAATTGTCATAATTTGACATCAAAACTATGACGTCATCTCGCGCGCTTTCGCTGTGATCTGCCATGCGTTCGTTATTCGTAATTGCCAACCAGCATCAGGCACGTCCGTGGAATATGTAAGTAGGATTTCCAACACAGGCAATTGTCCTCTCTGAATTGAGTTCACCGGAAGCTATGCTCCCCAAACCCAGAAATTCGAAGCATAAATCCGGCCACGCGTTAGAGTTGGAAGTTTGGCTGGCCAATGTGGGGAGTTGTATGCTGGATGTAACAGGACACTGATGGCCGATATTTATTTATTTATTTATTTCACGATACATGCCCTCCACGTATAGTGGCTATTATGGACAGTCTGATAGTTTGTAGCCACTAGACAGTAGACATTAGATATTAGACAGACATTAGTCATTGTAGCCATTAGACAGTTTGTAGCCATTAGTTTTGGATCGCGCCGTGCGGAACTTCATGATCATTGCGTACTGTGCGTCTCCCCATCGAAACGCTGCTTCTCCGAGTCTTGGTGGTGAATGTGCGAGTCGAGTGATAGCCTCGGAGACGCTCTGGCCCCGGCTCTGGCCCCAGCGTGACCTTCGGTTGACGACCGGTCAGGTCATCTGGTCCTGCGGGTATTGTGTCTCGCCTCGCCTAGCTGGGTAGTCGGGATGTTTGGGAAGAGATAAGCGATCGCGTGCACGTAGTGCACTTCCTCCTGTGCTGTGATGTCGACATGTACACCGCTCGTGATGAGTACAATCTACTCGGTAGTACAATCTACTGGGTAGTACAATCTACTCGGTAGTACAATCTACTCGGTAGTACAATCTACCCGGTAGTACAATCTACTCGGTAGTGCAATCTACTCGGTAGATGGAGTCGGCTGACGTTAAGCAGTGCTAGATTATAGAGTGTCACCTCTACTCTGAAAATGGAGCACGCTGACGCACTGCAGGGAGGTTGGACCGGCGCGTCGCTCTCAAGGCCACCTTTTGACTGGTGACCGCGACGCCGACCAGTGTGTTGTGACACCAGGTGTGCGGTGATGCGCCCAGATGCGTCCGATCCCATTAGATCCCATTAGATCCCATTACGTGCCTTGATTTCGCCCCGCAACACCGGCCAGTCATTGATTCAGTGATCACGGGTCCGACTGCACCCGGTATGGTAAGCGGCGGAGGATGACACGGCCGGCCGTCGTGCCTCTTTCGATTGCGTCTCTTTTGATCGATCGTGTGTGTGGGCAAGGGGCGTGGAGCAGAATTTGTTCAGGAAGCGGCTCGGTCGGAGCGGTGACCTAGCCTGACCTGGCGTCGGCGGAGTTGGTAGTTGGGCGGCGGTGGACATCAGGGGGGGGTAGATTTCCCATCGCGAGGATGGGGTGAGGGGATGAGAGATGAGTGGGGAGAGACCGCATTGGCTCCGTTCGGGTGATGGCGTGTCAATTGGGTTGTTGTGGTTTGTATCGATTGGGTTGTTGTGGTTGGTATCGATTGGGTTGTTGTGGTTGGTATCGATTGGTCATGCTGCATGGTGTTCAAATTCAGAAGTATTGGTGGAGAATGCCACGTGACAAGAAAAGTATCTACATCTGATGTCAGAAGTTTTGTTTTTATTTACATCTTTGATGGTTCATGGTGGTTTCATTATATAGGTTCATGTTGTGCAAAATACAGATGATGTACGGATGTTTCAGCTACATATTTGTGTAGTTCTACTTGGCATTACGCCGACTTGAAAATTTATGATGTAATGTTATGGAAGTAATTGCATTTTCCAGTTTAAGTTTCATCTTTGGTGTCACGATCAGTATATCTAAATTCACATTCCACTCTCACGGAAAACGAGTTTGGGCACACTGGTACGCCGTTGTTGGGAAGCTTCGATTTTGGGACCAATGTTTTTGCAGTTATGATTTTTGCTACTGATGTTCCGGGACATTTTGGTCCCAGCATTGTGCGTTCCGTCGGCTCTCATTGTTGGTTTCGGTCAAATCCTTTTCCACCCGTGAAGCGCACACTGTTCTCACGCCCGCGACGCGGCATGTGGCATGCATTGCGCGTGCCGCATGCAGCATGCCGCATGCCACATGTCACATCCCACGTGCGACATGCATTGCATGCATTGCATGTATGCATTGCGCCTGCACGCCCCCGTCGCTGTGGGCCGCACTGCTGTGACCTTTTAGCTGCGCATGCATTATCCCCTCCCCCTCTGAAATCACTACATTCCTCCCAGGGCAATTCCCCGGTTCCACGGTCGAGAACTCGGTCCATAAATCATACAAGTGGGACAGCATTCCGTTCCTGCAAGTCCGCACGTGCTACATCCGTGCACGGCCCAGGGGTGTAAGTGACATTAAGGACACGGTCCAGGGGTGTACGTGACATTAAGGACAGGCAATGGCCACTCCCGGGGGTACATGAAATCCCATCGTCGGCCGGGCGGCGAGAATCGACGGCGGACTATCGCTGGGCATCGGACGTTAGACTACCCTTGAGTGGGCCTTGTCGGCTTCATTCCCACACAAAGTAACAAGCTATGTTGATGTAGGGTAGGTAGGTAGGTACTTGGGTTCTTTTACGACGCCTTCGACTGCTGGGTCATATAGCGTCGCATGGGCGCTGTATGACCAACGCAGTCGATGCGCCCTTAAGCCCAAATAACCAACCATGTAGCGTCGCCAACCTCTCACGCTGGTTGATCGCAGGTGGACTCGGTAATCCCGCCGGTCGTGGGATTCGAACCCGCGATGTTACGATCAAGAGTCCAACTCCCCCATTATGTTGATGTAGGGGGTAGGGGTATTATTCCCCTGGTCCCTCACGGATATCGGAGGTTGTTAGACGTGTTGATCGACAATCCCTGCCTGTGTCGTCAGTTCCTCGTCATTATTTGCCGTGAACCACGGGAATGTTTCCGGGCCATATGGCTGTGTGCAGCGTGCGGTGTGCAGCGTACGGTGAACTGTGGCTGTGGTTGTGGCTGTGGCTGTGGCTGCTGCTGTTGCTGTCTCAGCCAAAGGCGCTCCCCCCCTCCCCTCCCAGGTGCTTTCGCAGTGGTGTCCCTCCGAAGGAATGACACCCCCAGACAGGCGCCCCCTCCACGCGGAACAACGGGGTTTGAATCCCACAACTGGGGGAGGGGGATTACCGAGTCCACCCGCGACCAGCCGGCGCGAGGAGTTGGCGTTGCTATGACACAGCAGTCGGCTGCGTCGTGCACCACCATCTGGATCCGCCCCTGCTGCTGAGCACATCCAGCGGCAGGTAAAGGTCACGGAAAGGTCGCGGGCGATGTCGGTGAAGGTCAGCGACAGTCAGCCGCGAAATGCTGACTCGGCTTCGGTCGGTGTCGCCCTCGTCTGGTTACATTACATTACTTAATACAACAATACAAGAATGGCTCTTAGATGCTCCTGGGTTTTAGACATTGCGTGTAAATAAAATATACAACCTTCAATATACCAGGAGGTGCTGAGTTGACATCAAAAGTAACGTTAAGGATTATACTTTATTACTCAAGTTTCGGCCAGGGGCCATCGTCAGGAGATAAGAAAATGTCAAGCTTAACAATTAAAAAAAGCACGCTGGAAAAAAAGCGTGCATAAAGACACGTGGAATGCAGAAAAGCCTCCTCAGTGGTGCAAACACTTAAAGAAACTCCAAACCAGAAACAAACTATGTCAAGATAGAATCCTCTGAGGAAGCCCGAGCCGATGGTGCATATGCATATCGATGCATACACTCACGCACATATAGACATATATCCAATATAACGCGTAATACATAAAATATAATTTATGTTTATGTAATTGTATGTGATATACCAAGACGTCGTTTGCATGTTCAATTGCGGCCGTAGATTACGTATGTGTAGAGATTCGAGGACCTTCAGATCAGCGTTGTCCCTGGCTGTTGCTAGAATTTCTACTTTGAAGTTTGCGTTAGTGTCGCTGTGTTCCATGTTAGAATGTTTGTCGATCATATGTTCGCCTAAAGGTGTGTATGCTCTCCGAAGTCTGGCATCTTCCAAGTGCTCATTGTACCTATCCCTGATACTACGTTTGGTTTCACCGACATAAAATATTCCAAGACAGCGGTTGCACGTTATTTTGTAAACTACGTTTTTCAGCGTGCATCTACCTTTGAGCTCGTTGATACAGGTGTGGCACGTTCTTCTACCAGCAGGGCATGGCGGCATTTCCAGGGCTGAGCGGACCAGGTAAGATTTCAGCGTTGGTCCGCTCGTCCAGGCTACCCTAACATGGTTTAGATGAGACGAACGGATGGCTGCGTTTACCCGTCGACATAGTTGGGGTCATCGACAAAAGGAAGTCTCATGTAAACATAGTTGGGATTGCTACCCGCTCGATGCCGACGTTGCCCACTTATCCTACTCCTGTTGTGAGGGTGAACAGCACGAGCGGCGGAGTGTACCCGATGTGCTGGGTATCCGTTTTCCAGGAAAAGAGTCGTCATCTTCGCAAGGCTCCGCTCGCATGAACTAGTATCAGAGGAGACTTACTTTACATTACAATACGTTACATTACGCTGACGGTTTTCCTCACGACCGTGACTGGGTTCGATTCCCGACACTTCCCAAGTTTTCTGAGATGTAACTCGGCTCCGCGCCGGCGGCGGCTGGCTGTTATGGACTGTGCCGATTTTTCGACTACAGCCGCTAGGCTTTAGCAGGGACGTCTCCACAGATCTCTGTCAGGTGGGGACGTTCATCCGAAGATGAAAACGGTTAGTTTGTGACTGCATTCGGCCTTTTCTGGGGGGCACTCACAGAAGAGCATGTTGGGTGGGAGAGGAGATGGCAATTTCGAAATTGTGTTTATGCTGAGCCTATAGGTGCAATTAAATATCATCATATTGTGTTGGAGAAGAGAAGGTAGCAGTTCAGGTGCCCTAAACCCAAATGATCAATCAGAAAAGGTGGTAGCTGCTCCTGTAGGTATTGTGCCTCAGCATATGCGTCCATTTATGTATATTGGGATGTTCCCCACGTTTTCAGAATTTAGCTTGGGAACTTCCATCATGACCACTTAACTCAAAAGTTAAGTGGTTCTTAACTTTCAGAACCACTTAAGTTAGCAGAACTTAACTTAATCTTACGGACAGGCCCCATCAATGATTTTTCCCCTGACAATCCAGCGTTTCCCCGAAATAGTTGTCCTGAAAGACAACTGCCTGCCTCTTGTTCCTGTGCTGATAGGAGCGGCTGTTCATGGAGACAGGTGAAACATTGTCGCGATCCTGCCGTTTTTCTTCAGTGATATTTTCTCCTCGTCTTCTCTTCTTTTGCTGTGCCACTGAGTGAGGTGGTTGGATCACGGCCGCACTACTGCTAAATTTATTGAGGAATGGAGTTGAAGATTGGAATGCACTTGTATATCATGCGTGCATGTAGTCAACGCTCCACCATACGTCTGCACAATGCTGGTGTGTACCGCACGCATTGATGCGCAGGTTGGAATGATGGGCTGTTCCTGGATTTTTTCCGGCCTGAACGTCATCCTCTCAAGGTGATTTTGGTCTCATTTTTCTCGTTTGGAGGTTGAATGAAGCTGACATTGAGCCGCACTGCGATAAAGTGCCCAAGACTCACTGGAAAGCGCAGGCTGATGCTCTGCTCGCCCAGGTTTGAAATAGAAACATCCTCCGTGTTATCCTACCCGTATCCTTTCCTCTCCGCATCCTGAATTATGTGGTACAAATCCAACCATGTGAATGTGCACGGATCCATACAATGCACCTGGAAGGTACATTGTATACCTGGAAGGTTCCAGGATGTGATGACCATGGCACCCGGAAGGTTCCAGGAGGCCCCGGAGTGTCCAAGCTTAAACGCCAGGGCTATAGCTTTGCATTTAAAGGAAGCGCCTGGAAGTAGTTTTGGCTCCTGAAACTTTTTCAGCATTTTCTCGAACGTCAACGATTTCCTCACGTTCCGGCCAACCACAGAGGGCTCGTGGGTTACAGCTGCCTGCCTTTTTGGATGCAGCAGAGACGGAATGCTTGCCCGGGCTGTTTCATATGTTCCAATTTGTACCATAGCTCCCGTTGACCAACCTCGGACACCTTCTGTTGAGTCACCGGCTTCGACATTGCTGGCCTCCGGGCAGACCCATGATTTTTATAGTGGGACTGCACCTGCTACAAGCGTCAAAATTGTCAAAATTAACCTGCAGTCGACGCACCCTAAATCTGAAGTAACTAAAATTACCCAAAGTAACCAACGAAACGTCAAAATCGTCTGACATGAAACTAAAATCGCAGATATAAGCAGATAAGGGTTGCACAGGGTAAACTGAATCTCGGTGTGCCCTCAAGCAAGCGTGCCGCAATGAAAGCTCGTATTTCCGGGAAATTCCGTGCACTCCAATGCCTGCTCCTCACGTGGTTGTGGAGCCACTCCATGTTGCGAATAGAATCGATAGAGTCTTTGCAGAACGCGGCATGAACGGCACAGCAACTCTGCCTTAGCAACTCTCTTTAAGAGATATAATACAGACTACTGCAGGTTCGCGTTTGTTGACCGAGGCTCGAGACCACCACTGGTAAACCCTACCCTTCACAACGGCTGAGGCTCGACACCAACACTCGTAAAGTCTACCCTTCACAATGACTGAGGATCGAGGCCACCACTCGTAAACCCTACCCTTCACAATGACTGAGGCTCGAGACCAACACTCGTAAGCTTTACCGTTCACGATGACCGAGGCTCGAGGCCACCACTTGTAAACTCTACCCTTCACAATGACTGAGGCGCGAGACCACCACTCGTATCCTCTACACTTCACAATGACTGAGGCTCGAGGCCACCACTCGTAAACTCTACCCTTCACAATGACTGAGGTTCGAGGCCACCACTCGTAAACCATACCCTTCACAATGACCAAGGCTCGAGACCATCACTCGTAAACTCTACCCTTCACAATGACTGAGGCGCGATCCCACCCTCGTAAACTCTACCGTTCACAATGACCGAGGCTCGAGGCCACCACTTGTAAACTCTACCCTTCACAATGACTGAGGCGCGAGACCACCACTCGTAAATCACCACTAACAGCGACGCTAGAGGCCCTGGATTGGCTGAAGTTCGACAACATGCTTCAAGAGCGCGATTTGGCCATGGTTGGAAGACTGCTTGCAACATCTGACCCCCTTGCATTGGCTAACAGTATTAAGTTCCGCTCCGAAATCTCCAGTAGGAGCACTCGAGGAACTGACGCGAATAAATTAGAGCTGCCCCGCATTAATACGGAAGCTGCGAGGCGCAGCTTTTTGTATCGGGCGGTCAGCACGTGGAATAATAGGGTTGATGCTCAGGGGCGTATTTGATGGCATGTTTTATTACTTTAACTTTTTCCATTGACGTTTTGCGTTATTTAGTGTTTTTCATAATTCGAGTTTCTCTTTTATCATTGAACCATGTATTGACGCGAGTGCTGAAAAGCCATGAATATGGAGAACTCAATATACGACTATGCCTATGACTATGACTATGACTAAACTCCACCCTTCACAATGACTGAGGCTCGAGATCACCACTCGTAAACTCTATCCTTCACAAGGACTGAGGCTGAGACCACCACTGGTAAACTCTACCCGTCACAATGACTGAGGCTCGAGGCCACCACTCGTAAACTCTATCCTTCACAAGGACTGAGGCTGAGACCACCACTGGTAAACTCTACCCGTCACAATGACTGAGGCTCGAGGCCACCACTCGTAAACTCTATCCTTCACAGTGACTGGGAGTTGATCTCAGCAATTGATGTCACAGCAAATGGTGTGTTTCTGGAGGCCGTTCAACGTGTGTGATGAGGTGCTTCGTCACCTCCCTTCCCTCAAACTCACTTCGGATCCTCCTCGAACCCATAATGCTGGCCGGGACGGAGATGAGTTTCCGCCTTCTTGGCGAGAAGCCTCCGTTATCCCGTTATTGAAACCGGGAGCGGTTTCCCCCCGTACACTAGCGATTGATGGGCGCTGCATGATTAATGTAGTCGATGCGCTCTGAAGCCCCAATAACTGACTATCAACCGATTTATCTCGAACGGTCTTTCTCTGTAGGCTGATGGAAAAGCTGGTGAACTTGCGTCACGCGTGTTTGTTGGAGGAGTGAAGCCTGTTTACAGACAGTGCGGTTTTAGCACACGCCGTTCCACAGCTCACCATGTTTTAATATTGAGCACGATATTCGAGCCATCTTTAAAGAAAAGCGGCACGCTGGTATTGTCTCCTTCGACATCGAGGGTGCATTGCCGCCCCGGTAGCGCAGTTGGTTAGAGTACTGACCTGATCTGGTCTCCCCTGTCCTGGCGACACAGGGTTCGAGTCGCTTCGCGCGCTCGCATTTAGCCCCCGGCTGGGAGGGTCAGTTCTCAGCTGGCCCGATAAGGCCGGGGACGAGCTACCGGGCGGCCGTGTCGGTGCATTGACGGCACGTTAAACTTTCGGTCAAAATTCTGCCTTTGATCTGGAATTCATGGATTGGGTGGTCGGGCCAGGGTTCACGCAACAAGCTCTGCTTAGCAATAGGACCCTGGTTCACAAAGCCACCCCAGCAAGAACTCTTTATATTTATAAATATAAATATATATATATATATTTTTTTTTTAAATATGATACCAAATGGGGCATGATACGCTTGTCAGGCTTTGGAAGGTTTGCGACAATATGGGTACATTTTAACAGGTTTTTTGTCTGGGTGAAAGGATGCCTCGCGTCCGGGTGGTATGTTTTACATCATGTTATGTCGGATAGTTTTACCAACGACAATGGTATTTCTTGGTGCAGCATTTTGAGTGTTGTTTTGCTTCCAGCTATGATAAATGACGTTGGAGATGATCTGCCACGTGGTGTTGGGGAATCTCTCCCTGTTGATGATGTTGCGATGTGATCACCTGCATCACGTAAATCGTCCCTGTCTGGGAAAATGCAGCTTGCCACCTCCCAAACAGAGAGATAGAGTATTGTACTTTTCTTTCGGTTCTCCAGGGCAAAGATGGCAGCCATGCACTTTTGTTGTCGTGGTTGTCACGATCCTGCAATCCAGCTTTTCGGACGGCAAGTTAAGTTACAACCGACAGCAAGATTCTTGAGTGTTCTATTTCACAGTCACATGACATGTAAAAGCCACTTCAATAAATGCTCCACGGGAAGCCTGTGTTAAATCTTTAAACATTTTCCTCCATGCGATTCCTCTCTAGGATAACGCACGGAGGTAGGAAGGCTGCTGTTTTACAGCTATGCCGATCACTGGTACGAGTAAAACTCGAATAATGCTCCGTCTATGATCCGGCTGGTTCCACCAGCAAGCTCACCCTCACACTCGACACTCTCGACATCACTCACCATGGTTACGGGCTACGGGAGCCCCAACTCGCCGACTACGAGTGGCTTCGCGGAAGCCCATGAACCGCCACTATCTGTGCGAAGAACCGCCACTATCTGTGCGAAGAACCGCCACTATCTGTGCGAAGAACCGCCACTATCTGTGCGAATAACCGCCACTATCTGTGCGAAGAACCGCCACTCTCTGTGCGAAGAACCGCCACTATCTGTGCGAAGAACCGTCACTATCTGTGCGAAGAACCGCCACTATCTGTGCGAAGAACCGCCACTATCTGTGCGAAGAACCGTCACTATCTGTGCGAAGAACCGCCACTATCTGTGCGAAGAAGCCACTATCTGTGCGAAGAACCGCCACTATCTTGCGAAGAACCGCACTATCTGTGCGAAGAACCGCCACTCTCAAAGAACCGCCACTATCTGTGCGAAGAACCGCCACTCTCTGTGCGAAGAACCGCCACTATCTGTGCAAAAGCCACTCTCTGTGCGAATAACCGCCACTATCTGTGCGAAGAACCGCCACTATCTGTGCGAAGAACCGCCACTATCTGTGCGAATAACCGCCACTATCTGTGCGAAGAACCGCCACTATCTGTGCGAAGAACCGCCACTATCTGTGCGAAGAACCGCCACTATCTGTGCGAAGAACCGCCACTATCTATGCGAAGAACCGCCACTGTCTGTGCGAAGAGCGAAACTCGGGAGTACGCCAAGCGTGCAGGTTGAAGAAGTTGCCCACGCGCCCAGCTGACCGATAGGGAACAGAAGTGGACAGGCCGACCGACGCGCCTCTAGTGGAGACGTCTGGAACAACAATATGGTTGTCGAAACGTGTGAGAATGGGCACGATGTGAATACGAAGTCGACGTGCGTAGTATATTGACAGGTTCCTTGTCTATTTCCTGAAAATGGAACATGTTCATCATTTAATCCACTTTCGGAGAACCTGTGATGAAAAAACAAACAATGCGTCATTTTCAGAGGCGCAGCCAGTGGGGTGGGGGAGGACCCTGGGACCCCCGTAGCAACGAGAAGTACACTAGACCGAAGAATAAATTTTGAGATTATCGCCACGAAAGAGGCAAGAATTTTCGGCGCGCTTCTCGTGCCGAAAGCGTTCTCTGTTTAAGGACATTTTTTTCATCGGCCCCCCTTGAGAAAATCTTGGCTGCGCCACGGGCCATTTTCGAGGAGAAACTGCCAGCAGCGATAACCGCCAAACAATGTCGGACGTTTCCATGCAGCGGCACCATTCTGTGCAAATCGTGATTGTGATTGAACGCATTGCCCCAAAACGGCAGCATTAATTAATATAGTTAATTAGTTGTTAATAATGAAACCTATAGTTAATAATTAAAATTATAGGTGATAAGTATAATTAAAGTTAGTAATTCTAACTATAGTTAATAATTATAATTATAGTTCATAATTATAATTATGGTTAATAATTATCGTTATGGTTAATAATTATCATTATAAATGGTTAATATTTATAGTTAATTAGTTGATAATAATATCCCAAATTAATTGGTAGAGTATTCAGCACAGCGGGATCCGTTCACAATAAGCGTGTCGTCTTTTTTTCGAGTTAACATGACATATTTTCCGAGCGGTAGAATTACCAGAAAATCAAACAAAAACACACCAGCAAAGACGCAGCAACCAATGCTTCTGTGCAAGAACGAAGCTACAAAACGTGGAAGTTTTGCACGTTCCGTCAACCCGCGTTGTCCAGTGGCGGATTCAGAGGGATGTTTGAGGGGTGTTTGATAATACCAAGTATACTATTTTATTTCTCCTACTTACTCCCACTAATGACCTCGTCTATGTTCTATCTATTTCCTGACGCAGTGTTTACCTGCCATTCCTAACGCAGTGTTTCCCCGCCATTCTTAACGCAGTGTTTTCTCGCTGTTCCTAACGCAGTGTTTTCCCGCCAATCTTAACGCAGTGTTTTCCCGCCAATCATTACAGATATCCTGGCAGGTACGAGGCTACAGTGCAATTATAAATTATTCGTGAAGTATGGTGGAATTTACCACTTCCTGAACACTGAACGGACATCCCTTCCGAATAAGTATCGACATCGCGCTTCTTGATGAGTATGATGTCTTCATATCTAATTTCTAACAGTATCTCGTTGATGGGTACCATGCTTGTGCTCACCATTGCGGATCATGACACACGATCACCTGTGAACGCAATTCCAGGGAAGAAGATTGCCAATGTTGTGGTCTGTTCATAATATCAGTTGGTAGGTATAGATATTTTGTGTCGTTATCGTTATAATAGTTATCACTGAAATAGGTATCTGACAACAAACGGAAAAGGTACACGTCAAGAATTGTGCTGAAAGAACTTATCAGTTGTGTACGGCGACATCGCTTGCATGGCAAATTTAGACATCCTACTATAGATCCTGCTATAGATCCTACTATAGACTCTACTATAGATCCTACTATAGATCCTACTATAGATATACTCGTTTCGACATCTCACACCTGGTGGAAAACCATTACTTCAACACTGTTCACGTGCTTTTTGTCTCTTTCTCTCTTTCTCTTTTTGTCTCTTTTTGTCGCTTGTTGTCTCCGCCTCCGCCTGTCTCCGCCTACGAGAGTTGCCGCAGGAGAGCAGCGTCCGTCTGCGCAGCACCATGAAGGTGAAGTTAGTGCCCACTCCGCTCTGGCAGCTGACTCCACCTACGCTGGACACGGCCCTGTCGCTTGTTGTCTCTGCCTCCGCCTGTCTCCGCCTACGAGAGTTGCCGCAGGAGAGCAGCGTCCGTCTGCGCAGCACCATGAAGGTGAAGTTAGTGCCCACTCCACTCTGGCAGCTGACTCCACCTACGCTGGACACGGCCCTGTCCGACACCCGTGTGAAGCGGACGTGATACCAGACTTTTTTTCGCACGAAAACCCTGGACCGCCTGCAATGTTATCGTGGATGTGTTTTTGCTGGCGATGATCGATCAAGGACTGATGGTGTTATGGGCTGTGTTTTCGTGAGTGGTTGCACTACTAGAATACATTACACTACTAGGTTACACTACTAGAACTAGGACACAAGGACTAGGGTGTTGACGCTGCCTACACGTGCATCCGTATACACGGCGGAATTGATCGGAATTGATCGCTAACACAGCGCTGGGCTTCACTGAAGTCGGAAATGACAAATTAGCTTTGCGGTGGTCGTAACCCATCTTTACAGGACATGGCAGTGAGTCTTGATCCGCCGGCCGAAGGAAGAAAAGCGTATGTCGCCGTTTGGATCCGTGCAATTTTCGTCTCTATACTTCTGACCGGTGTGAATCAATACAGGCGATAATCACAGCATTTCTTGGTTTAATTGCACCTTTATGCACCGTTGACATAGAGGCGTAGTTTCCAATGGATGCGCAAAGAACTTGCGCTTTTCTTCCATTGGACGGCAGTGATGCTCCCAGCCAAACTGGTGAGATCGTCACCCTTTGCTGGGTTCCTAGTCATGTGGCTATTATCGCGACATATTACACAAACTAAACAAAGCAAAGATAATCTTAGATATCCCGACTCCCACCAGCTACAAACTCCAACTAAACCAAACTAAATGATAATATAATCCATGGATTCAACCACACGGGACAACATTTTATAATCTACCTTCGGCTTTTGGGCGCATCGACTAAACTTTGATCATGAAGTGTGAGGACGAGATTGAACGGTATGACATGCCGTGGGTGGGGTTTGATTTGATGTCGTGTGACTGGCAAGTAGTATGCTCCAGTAGACAGCATTAAATTACTTTTTTTTTGTCGGAACGTTTGCTGTGGTGGCTTTGTGGACCATGGTTCTACGCTGGGGCGGGGACGAGTGATTAAAGTGTTGAGCTCTGGATTCAGTGGTCCCGAGTTCAACACTCGCACCACTCGGAACATTTCCAAATTCCGCGACCTACCGGCGAAGCATTGTGGCCGGCGCCATTTGCCGTGATTGTGCATGAAGTGCGTCGTAAACCACCCAATAAACAACAACATTAGAGGGTCTTACGCTAAGCAGAGCTCGTTGCAAGATCCCCGGCCTCGCCGCCCGGTTTGGAAATTTATTTTCAACGGCAGAATTTCGACGACGGAATTTGAACAGCGACACGGCCACCGGGTTGTCGCGTGGCAACCTTATCGGGCCAGTCGCCAACCGACTCTCCCGGCCTTATCGGGTCAGTCGCCAACCGACTCTCCCGGCCTTATCGGGTCAGTCGCCAACCTACTCTCCCGGCCTTATCGGGTCAGTCGCCAGCCTACTCTCCCGGCCTTATCGGGCCAGTCGCCAACCGACTCCCCGGCCTTGTCGGGCCAGTCGTCAACCGACTCTCCCGGCCTTATCGGGTCAGTCGCCAACCGACTCTCCCGGCCTTATCGGGCCAGTCGCCAACCGACTCTCCCGGCCTTATCGGGTCAGTCGCCAACCGACTCTCCCGGCCTTATCGGGTCAGTCGCCAACCGACTCTCCCGGCCTTATCGGGCCAGTCGCCAACCGACTCTCCCGGCCTTGTCGAGCCAGTCGTCAACCGACTCTCCCGGCCTTATCGGGCCAGTCGCCAACCGACTCTCCCGGCCTTATCGGGCCAGTCGCCAACCGACTCTCCCGGCCTTATCGGGCCAGTCGCCAACCGACTCTCCCGGCCTTATCGGGCCAGTCGCCAACCGACTCTCCCGGCCTTATCGGGCCAGTCGCCAACCGACTCTCCCGGCCTTATCGAGCCAGTCGCCAACCGACTCTCCCGGCCTTATCGGGCCAGTCGCCAACCGACTCTCCCGGCCTTATCGGGTCAGTCGCCAACCTACTCTCCCGGCCTTATCGGGTCAGTCGCCAACCTACTCTCCCGGCCTTATCGGGCCAGTCGCCAACCGACTCTCCCGGCCTTATCGGGTCAGTCGCCAACCTACTCTCCCGGCCTTATCGGGTCAGTCGCCAACCTACTCTCCCGGCCTTATCGGGCCAGTCGCCAACCTACTCTCCCGGCCTTATCGGGTCAGTCGCCAACCGACTCTCCCGGCCTTATCGGGCCAGTCGCCAACCTACTCTCCCGGCCTTATCGGGCCAGTCGCCAACCGACTCTCCCGGCCTTATCGGGCCAGTCGCCAACCTACTCTCCCGGCCTTATCGGGCCAGTCGCCAACCGACTCTCCCGGCCTTATCGGGCCAGTCGCCAACCTACTCTCCCGGCCTTATCGGGCCAGTCGCCAACCGACTCTCCCGGCCTTATCGGGCCAGTCGCCAACCGACTCTCCCGGCCTTATCGGGCCAGTCGCCAACCGACTCTCCCGGCCTTATCGGGCCAGTCGCCAACCGACTCTCCCGGCCTTATCGTGCCAGTCGCCAACCGACTCTCCCGGCCTTATCGGGCCAGTCGCCAACCGACTCTCCCGGCCTTATCGGGCCAGTCGCCAACCGACTCTCCAGGCCTTATCGGGCCAGTCGCCAACCGACTCTCCCGGCCTTATCGGGCCAGTCGCCAACCGACTCTCCCAGCCTTATCGGGCCAGTCGCCAACCGACTCTCCCAGCCTTATCGGGCCAGTCGCCAACCGACTCTCCCGGCCTTATCGGGCCAGTCGCCAACCGACTCTCCCGGCCTCATCGGGCCAGTCGCCAACCGACTCTCCCGGCCTTATCGGGCCAGTCGCCAACCGACTCTCCCGGCCTTATCGGGCCAGTCGCCAACCGACTCTCCCGGCCTTATCGGGCCAGTCGCCAACCGACTCTCCCGGCCTTATCGGGCCAGTCGCCAACCGACTCTCCCGGCCTTATCGGGCCAGTCGCCAACCGACTCTCCCGGCCTTATCGGGCCAGTCGCCAACCGACTCTCCCGGCCTTATCGGGCCAGTCGCCAACCGACTCTCCCAGCCTTATCGGGCCAGTCGCCAACCGACTCTCCCGGCCTTATCGGGCCAGTCGCCAACCGACTCTCCCGGCCTTATCGGGCCAGTCGCCAACCGACTCTCCGGGCCGGGGGCTACGCGGGCGCTTGAAGCAGCTCAAGCTCCGTCCTGCCGGTACAGGGGAGACCAGTGCAGGGCGGCACTTGGACCGGCTGAGCTAAGTGGGCGGCATGGGTTGGGCGTCCGTCCAGGACACGACGACTGCATTGGGACGGTGATAAGCCGAGGACGCCGGTGTCCGAGAGCGTCAACACGGACGGGCCTCCACCCTTGTCGCGATGTCCGTCCGCCTCCATCTCTATTTATGCGTGTGGTCTGTGGCGCGCCGGAGGGTGCCGAGCGCTTTCCCGCGGTGTCGGGTGTGACGATGGTTATTTGTTTGTTTGTTTGTCGGCGCGCCGGCCGGTCTGGGCGGGGCGGGGCGGGGCGCGGCGGGGCGGGGCGGGGCGGGGCGCGGCGCGGCGCGGCGCGGCGCGGCGCGGCGCGGCGCGGCGCGGCGCGAGAGGAGAGTTTCCGTTCGAGACGCGATCTGCTGAGATCGCGTTTATCGTCTGCGGCCGCGGCGTTTATCGTCGTGTTTTGGGTCAGCCGGCAGCCTGGTCGCGTTTCGGCCAGTGACCCACCGATCGGCCGGCGGCTTCCGGGTGGCGTGGGTTCGAATCTCGGCCGGGGTTGCCGTTTTTTTTGGTCACTGCCTGCGGGAGTTAAACGGTGCTGAATGGTCGAGATGGGATGCGGTGTTTGGCACGAAGGTGTCGAAACAGATGGATGTCTCGTGATCGATCATCCTGATGATGTTTCGTAGGTCCATGGCATAGTTTTTTTTCTTGTGAAAATAGCTGGAGCATACTGCTTAATGAATTTGAAATCGACGCCCTTCCCAATAAAGTCGCAACATCGTGCTACATGATTGCTTAGGGAGTTTCCATGCTTAATTTATAACAGTAGATATCGTATTGACAAGCATCATGTACATTTTCATTATCACGAGTAGTAACACATGCATCTCGTAATGCAGTTCTGCGTTTTGTGATTACCTATGATAATCCTCTTTTTACAATACCACTTGCTGATCGTATAGATATCGTTACTCCAAGAAAAGGATTTTTTTTTTAAAGTTGCGAGCACGTGTCCTGTCTTTCAAAAGAAAGAGAATGACATACAAGTTTCAGAGGCACCGCAGCTTTTGGTGCTTTTTGGTCTTGTTGTATTCTTCTGATACGTGGCTAAGGTGACGGCAGTGCTCGAACGCCGATGGGTGATACCCAAGAAATTATCGAACGTTCTCGAACACGACCAGAAGCGTACTACACGCATCCGTGGTGTCTGCTTCCGTTAGCTTCGTTGGATTGCTGCGCTTGGTTACCTAAATTTTAGGCGCATCGACCATATCCGGTGATGTAGTAATTGTAATTGTATCATAATTTAGTTGGGGCCACTTCGTCCTGGTTGAAGCAAACATTTTCCGGATGAACTGGGCAAACGTCGGACGAGCAATTTCTCGGCGTCTTGGGTTCTGAATGCTGATTGTGTGTTAGGTTTGGCTTGCTAACTTTCTTGCTGCCTATCAATAACTCAGTTGCG
Source organism: Ashinkailepas kermadecensis (assembly GCA_034440615.1). Classification (NCBI taxonomy): domain Eukaryota; kingdom Metazoa; phylum Arthropoda; class Thecostraca; family Neolepadidae; genus Ashinkailepas; species Ashinkailepas kermadecensis. The sequence continues at coordinate 459,087 of JAOTOM010004905.1, read as the reverse complement.
CGAGATTCCCACTTCACGGTTTGTACATCTGATTCAGTGATTCCATCAGATGATTTGATTTTTTTCTCGCAATAGTATGCCCGTTGGCCCGATGTTTTGACAAGGCATTTGTTGGCGCTAATTTCGCCAAGCCTCATGCGTCATTGTCGGTGCCTTAGTTTGAAATCCAAGTCATCAAACAAGTCCAAGTCATTCGAGTCGAGGAAGAAGGCACCTCCGCTCGGGAGATTGTCGCACTCGGCGAGTGGATGTGCTTCTATCGAACTGTTCGGTCGTCATAAAGTCATAAAGTCATCAATTAGTTAATCGTCCAACCAATTAGGTGCCGGAAAGCATGGCGATACGGGGAATCGCGCCAGCGTCGTCATCAACGACATCACATCAGGGAATCGTTGCAGTGAAGCATGCCAACCGCTGGGGCCAGCCCACTACGTGACCCTGTAGCCCACCGCACTGCTTCACCCTGCAACCCACCGCACTTCTTAACCCTGTAACCCACCGCATTTCTTCACCCTGTAACCCACCGCATTTCTTCACCCTGTAACCCACCGCACTTCTTCACCCTGTACCCCACCGCACTGCTTCACCCTGTACCCCACCGCACTGCTTCACACTGTAACCCACCGCACTGCTTCACCCTGTAACCCACCGCACTGCTTCACCTTGTAACCCATCGCACTGCCTAACTCTGCAACCCACCGCACTGCTCCATCCTGCCCCCTCCAACACAGCCAAGTCGATGCTGAGGTTGGGCTGGAGTTAGTCTGCCATCCGAGTGACTCACATCTAGTGAACAATCCAGATGTCTCGATAGCCCCAGTCGAGACTGACTAGACAGATCGTCATGGCGACATGCACCGATGGACATACTTTGGCCCGGTTGTTGAACGGTCACTAATAAGCTCAGCGTAAATAACCTGAACAATTGTCCGATGCCCGATGTTGCGTGCAGTCTGCCTCATATGCTTGATGTTGCGTGATGTCTGCTTCATATGATTGGTGGATGGTGCATGCTGTATGCTTCATATGCTTGGTGGTGCATGCTGTCTGCTCCATATGCTTCATGGTGTGTGCTGCTTTGTGCTTGATCGATGTTGCGTGATATTTGCTTCATATGCTTGATGGTGCGTGATGTTTACTTCATGTGCTTCATAGTGCGTATTGTGCGCTTCATATTCTGGTGCGTGATGTCTGCTTCTTGCCTTGGTGGTTGGTGCGTGATGTTTCCTTCATATGCTTGGTGGTGCGCTATGTCCGCTTCATGGGCTTCATACACACCATGCACATCAATCTTGACACCGTCCATTGACGAATGATGAATGTCGTCACTTGACGACACCGTCAATATTGACACAATTGACGACACCGTCAATCTTGAATCTTTGAAGTTGCTGGTGTCGGGAATTCCGTTCAACGTGGGCTGCCGCGCAGGTCCTTGACGAACCCACCCGCCAGGTGTGGTGTATAATGGCATGCTGCAGGTGATTGTTTGTTTGTCTGTGTTTATTGGGTGGTTCACGACGCACTTCATGCACGATCACGGCTAATGGCGCTGTCCACACTGTTTCGCCGGTTGCAACGCCATAGGCGTTATAGGCGCCATAGGCGTAACGTTAAATGTCACGAAATTTGGCGGGACGCCCCCCCCCCCTCCCCGACCCCGCCGTAGCGACGTGCATGGTCGACGGTTAGGTGCGGTGCGCAGACTAGGAGACTGGTGGCGATCCCAGTGTCGCACGGGCTGGGTCTCTAGTGTGTGGTGGTGATCCAGTGACGCAGGGGAGGGGGCTCTAGTGTGTGATAAGAACAGCGCCGTGTCCGATAAACGGTCATAAACTCCGAGCTGGCCGGCGTATCAGGCTCCCGCCGGAGAAACGCCGTACACAGTGCAGATGTGGGAGCCCCCAGAGGCCTTGTAGATGAAGGAGCCCCCAGACACCATGTAGATGTATGATCCCCCCGTACACAGTACAGATGTGGGAGCCCCCAGACGCCTTGTAGATGAAGGAGCCCCCAGACACCATGTAGATGTATGATTCCCCCGTACACAGTGCAGATGTGGGAGCCCCCAGAGGCCTTGTAGATGAAGGAGCCCCCAGACACCATGTAGATGTATGATCCCCCCGTACACAGTACAGATGTGGGAGCCCCAGACGCCTTGTAGATGAAGGAGCCCCCAGACACCATGTAGATGTATGATTCCCCGTACACAGTGCAGATGTGGGAGCCCCCAGACGCCTTGTAGATGAAGGAGCCCCCAGACACCATGTAGATGTATGATCCCCCCGTACACAGTACAGATGTGGGAGCCCCCAGACGCCTTGTAGATGAAGGAGCCCCCAGACACCATGTAGATGTATGATCCCCCCGTACACAGTGCAGATGTGGGAGCCCCCAGACGCCCTGTAGATGAAGGAGCCCCCAGACACAATGTAGATGTATGATCCCCCCGTACACTGTATGCTATTGCTAGGTTGTATGCTATTACATACTATGCACCAAAGTCCTGCAAGAGTGTAATTTGCCAAATATTTCCCAATGTAGAACAGGTGCCAAGGAAAAAAGATGTGCTAAAGAAGTGTGTTAGACGTTACTTTATGGAATTATACAAATCAAATGAAAACTGAAGACAGAATATAGTTCATATAATTCACAAAGTTAAACAAAAATCTACCTTGCCATAGAGGATATCAGTGTTGATGATATTGGCAATATACAAAAGTGTGATGTGCTTGAATGAATGTGTTTTTTGTGTTGTTTCTTTTTGTGATGGAGGATTTTGTTTGGTTCGTACACACCCATGCATATTCTGCATGAGTTGTCTCTGTATGGATGTTTTCATCATTTCTGTACTCCCCTAACATTTCATCTTGTGATCCTGGAAATTCCGTGGGCGCTACTAGCTTGCTACCTGTCCACGGTTTTCCCAAGGTCTAATTTCCTTTCTACTAATTGGTGGTGGTCTATCTGCAAAAAAAAGAAGAAAATACAGAAGGGATGAAAATAGTATTGGTATAATCACATTTTGTTGTATGTCTTGCTTGTATCTCTTGCATAAGAAACACAGTGTAGATGCAAGAGCCCCAGACAAAACACGCTCCAGACACAATGGAGATCTGGAAACCTCCTAGGCAACTGTGATTGGCTCCATGCTTGCTACTTTTTGTACTGCACAGTGAACACACTTTGAAATGCACGATATGGACACGTGGACGCTGCTCCATTTTGTGACAACTTTGATAAATTATTCGCGAAATAAGGTGGAATATACCACTTACTTAACGCTGAATTGACAGCCTTCCCAAAGGAGTGTCGACACCGTGCTTTTTGGTGCGTGTTGTGAAGTCTTCACTCCTCGTTTCAAACTGTATCCAGTTTACAAGTATCATGCTTATGCTCGCCATAACTTATCCGGGATCGTGATAGCGAACATCCCACAGCGTTAAGCGCGATTCCAGGTGAAGGGATAACCTGTAATGTGCTGTGTTGTGCAATGCCAGTTTATAGCATTGGTGTTTGCATCGTTATCGTTGATATTGGTGTCACCAAATTAGGTGCCTCTCAAAACACGCGAAACATAAAGCTCAAAACACATAGTGACACGTACGCGATTTCCTCAACGCTGAGTGTGCAGGACTTAACGCATTTTTAGGAACAATATTTCCGTGGCGATTTCGACATCCTGCTGTACTCGTTTCGACATCTCACACCTAACGAGAAACCATTATTTTATCACTGTGTGACCTACTTCCGCGACAGTCTTATTCACGCGCCTGTTCTCAGGCTCCTCGCCTAAGTATGTTGTGTACGAGGGGGGGGGCTATTTCTTGTTTTCTCGGGCCTACGACCTACGACGCCGCGGGCGCAGGTAGGTCGGCGTCAGTCCAGCGCTGGCGCGGTGAACACTCGCCAGTCGTTGCCGCCTCCCGGGTAGGAGCCGCGGCGGAAAAGCCTGCATTCGCGGTCCGACTTGCACCCAGGGCCTCCGAAACAGGCTCTGAGGTACACCCGAAACAGGCTCCGAAACACGTCTGAAACAGGCTGCGAAGAATATCCGAAACATACTCCGAAACACATCCGAGACAGACTCAGTAGCCGGCTCCTAAACACATTCGAAACAGACTCCGAAACATGCTCCTAGGTACATCCGAAACGGACTTCGAAACACATCTGAAACAGACTCCGAAACGGGCTCAAACACATCCGAAGCATGTTTCGATGCACATCCGAAACATGCTCCGTGGAACATCCAAAACAGACTGCGAAACACATCCGAAACAGGCCCATCAGCCGGTTGCGCCACCGAGATGGTTGCGGTGCCTCCAAGTACATTATGACGATAGAAGGCTCCAGGTACAATGCGGATGTCGAAGGTCCCAGACACGATGTGAATATATAGGAGGTCCCAGATACAATGTGGATACAGAAGGTCACAGATACAACGTGGATACAGGAGGTCCAAGATACAACGTGGATACAGGAGGTCCCAGATGCAATGTGGATGTGTAGAGCCTCAAAACACGTTTCTGATTTGGGAGCTCTCCACCCACCCAGATGCACTTCGGGTGGAAAAAAACTCCAAGCATTCCGTCCGCATGGAGGCCCCCAGAGATGCACTGTATGCACAGAGCGGTCCAGACGAAGCGCAGTTCATAACGTCCCCTGCGCATTGCAGATGCAATGGCGGCCCCGACGTCAGCACCTTGGGTGTTGTTTACGAGGCGCTAGATTGCCATGCCATATGGCGAGGACAGCCTCGCTCCGATCGGTCGTCGGGCACCGGGAAACCCCGCCGGCCATGGGAATCGAACCTACGACCCCGCGATAAGGAGTCGAATTCCCTACTGACGCTATATGATCGAGCAGTTGAATGCGTCGTAAAGTAACCCGTTGCTCTTCTTAGTGACTGGTAGGATAGACGACGTACCGACCCGACTGACTCCTCCACACGTGCCTGTGGCGCTCACAGCTGATGTCAGAGGCTGGTAGGACGTGTTGCCACATCTGATGTCAGAGGCTGGTAGGACGTGTTGCCACAGCTGATGTCAGAGACTGGTAGGACGTGTTGCCACAGCTGATGTCAGAGACTGGTAGGACGTGTTGCCAACAGCTGATGCCAGAGGCTGTTAGGACGTGTTGCCAACAGCTGATGTCAGAGGCTGGTAGGACGTGTTGCCACAGCTGATGTCAAGAGGCTGGTAGGACGCGTTGCCAACAGCTGATGTCAGAGGCTGGTAGGACGTGTTGCCACAACTGGTGTCAGAGGCTGGTAGGACGTGTTGCCAACAGCTGATGTCAGAGGCTGGTAGGACGCGTTGCCAACAGCTGATGTCAAGAGGCTGGTAGGACGTGTTGCCACAACTGATGTCAGAGGCTGGTAGGACGTGTTGCCAACAGCTGATGTCAAGAGGCCGTGCCACAACGATGTCAGGACGGAGGACGTTGCCACAGCATGTCAGAGGCGGTGGACGTGTGCCCAGCTGATGTCAGAGGCGGAGGACGTGTTGCCACAGCTGATGTCAGAGACTGGTGGACGTGTGCCACAGCTGATGTCAGAGGCTGGTAGGACGTGTTGCCACAGCTGATGTCAGAGGCTGGTAGGACGTGTTGCCACAGCTGATGTCAGAGACTGGTAGGACGTGTTGCCACAGCTGATGTCAGAGGCTGGTAGGACGCGTTGCCAACAGCTGATGTCAAGAGGCTGGTAGGACGTGTTGCCACAACTCATGTCAGAGACTGGTAGGACGTGTTGCCACAGCTGATGTCAGAGGCTGGTAGGACGTGTTGCCACAGCTGATGTCAGAGGCTGGTAGGACGTGTTGCCACAGCTGATGTCAGAGACTGGTAGGACGTGTTGCCACAGCTGATGTCAGAGGCTGGTAGGACGCGTTGCCAACAGCTGATGTCAGAGACTGGTAGGACGTGTTGCCACAGCTGATGTCAGAGGCTGGTAGGACGCGTTGCCACAGCTGATGTCAGAGGCTGGTAGGACAGACGCCGTACCGACCTGACTGACCCCTCAACACATGCCCGTGTCGCCGACAGCTCATGGATCAATCGATTCGCAGCTGGTGCTGCCTCAAGGTCGCTCGGACTGGAGAACATTGCCGAGAGTTGGCTGGGCGGCAACCGCACGGTATCCATCCGGTGTCGAGGGTGGAGAAAGGCCACAGGTGGTGGCTTATACGCCCCCCCCCCCCACGCCCACCTGCAGCTATGCAGCTGTCACTGGCAGATGCAGGGGTCGTGGGAAGACGTGTCCGATCACCCCCCCCGCCCCCTACTCCTGTGTTGTCATGGGAGCCATGTCTGATCACATCATACTCCTGCGTTGTCATGTGAGCTATGTATACTCCTGTGTTGTCAGGGGAGCCATGTATACTCCTGCGTTGTCAGGGGAGCCATGTATACTCCTGTGTTGTCAGGGGAGCCATGTATACTCCTGCGTTGTCAGGGGAGCCATGTATACTCCTGCGTTGTCATGGGAGCCATGTATACTCCTGCGTTGTCTGCAAAGCGTTGTCATGTGGGGAACGCAATGTTTCCGCCAAAGTTCGGTCGATTCGGTTATTTCTGCCGACCATTCGGTGGAGGTTGGAAGCTGACCACCGTCCCGTCAGCCGACCACCGTCCCGTCAGCTGACCACCGTCCCGTCAGCTGACCACCGTCCCGTCAGCTGACCACCGACCTGTCAGCTGGCTGTCATCTGTCAGCCTGCTGTTGTCAGGGCCAGTCTCCTGCGTTCAGGGAGCCATGTTACCCTTTGTCAGCCGTCAGTGGCCAGCTGCTTATCATCTGTCAGCCGCTGTGGTCAGCTGGCTGTCATCTGTCAGCCGTCAGTGGCCAGCTGCTTGTCATCTGTCAGCCGCTGTGGTCAGCTGGCTGCCATCTGTCAGCCGTCAGTGGTCAGCTAGCGTTGTCATCTGTCAGCCAAGCTCGGTCGATTCGGTTATTTCTGCCGACCATTCTGTCGAAGCCGTCCAGTGCGTCAGCCGGCCACCTGTCATCTGTCAGCCGTCAGTGGTCAGCTGCTTATCATCTGTCAGCCGCTGTGGTCAGCTGGATGTCATCTGTCAGCCGTCAGTGGTCAGCTGGCTGCCATCTGTCAGCCGTCAGTGGTCAGCTGCTTATCATCTGTCAGCCGCTGTGGTCAGCTGGATGTCATCTGTCAGCCGCTGTGGTCAGCCGGATGTCATCTGTCAGCCGTCAGTGGCCAGCCGGCGTTCTGTGCCCGGTGACGCCGAGTGAGTCGGCCGCGGGGACCGCCAATCGCGGCGACTGCGGCTAAACAGACGTGACGTCACACTCTCAAGGTCGCCGCCGATCGTGCTCTATTTTTAGCCGCGCTCGCTTGACGAGTGTACGGTGACGTGACCGTAGGGTGAAGTACTGTCGGTGTGGAAGGGGAGGGGGGGGCTGTCCGGGCCGTCGCTTTCGTGTTGCTTTCGCGGTTGTTGGGGGGGGTGAGACGGCAGACAGCAGACAGCAGACAATAGGCGGTTTCACGCGTGCACTAGCGGGAAGTAATCGTCATGACATCCCAATGGCAGGGTCAGGGCATAATAATTACGTTGATCTGAAAGCTTTTAGTCTGTAGATTGGACCAATGTATGATATCAATAAACAAACAGAGTAGGTTCAGTTACCTAATACCACAGGTTTTTGGACTAGTAACAGCTTGTTTATGCACAAACCCTGAAAATGTACACCTACATCCGCGCCTGGGACGTCATCTGGTCGGAAATCTGGAAGTCAGACCAAGCGAGCCTGACTTCGGAAGTAAACTCGATAACAACAGCTGTTTGTCGAATTCAGTGGTCTTCAAATGCCACATTTTCCGAGTACTCGACCACTCTGATCAATATCGCCAGCCAACTTCAACTGTGGTAAGTGATTGCCCATTTATGACAGCTATGACGAACCATAATCCACGTTTAAAAAAATTACGCCATCATTTGTGTTCTGATTGCATCATTTACGGCTGAAATATGTCAGGCGAGCCAACAAACAAGTTTGTCTCAGATGCGCATTTTTTGGACGTGTTGTTGTCTTTTGGGTGCTGTAAACAATTCATGCTTTGTTCTTTCTTGCGAGTATAATATTCAAAGACAAGGATCAATTGCCCCCCCCCAGTTAGGGTTATTTAGGTAGGAGTACAGCGACATTTTTATAAACGGAGCCTCGTATGGTGCGGTACAGCGGATGCCATTACAACTGTAAACAACCCGCTTGTAAAGTGGAGAGAATTTAATATTTTCGGGAGCGTTAAGATGGAATCGTAGCATCTGGAAGTAATGCATTTCAATACTTATTCATAATACAGGTACTTCACAGCCATACAATGAAACGTAAAAGGAAAAATATTCATCCGCAGGATAATACTACCACTTCCCCCAAAATTGTATACTTGCTGGTAATCCAACGACAAATTTATGTTCTATCCGACAATTCCTTCCTCCCGGCCATGGTGCCAAATGCGGCCAGATTGGCTAGTTGTTTCTGTGAATTGAGCGTTTTTTCCTTCAAACGGTGCCACAATTTGAACATGTTGGTTCAGTTTAATATTTAATTTATTACTTCATGGTTAAAATTTCTGGAACATTTCATATCTACAGATAAAGTACATATATTTCAATGATATGCCCTTCATACCAGACGAAGTCATCGACATTGCATCCCGGTGCTTACTGGCCGTCGTGAAGCGGGCTAATGTCTGCTGTCTGCTGGTCACAATGGTTCCAAGTTTGTTTGGTGTTTTTAGTAAGGAAGAAGTGAAGGTGGAAAGAAAACAGCCGTGGCTGTTCTTCACATGAGATGTGAGCAATATACCCAGATGTGAAATCTGATATTTGAGGACGGACTCTGGAGGGCCGAAGTATCGTGCTGGCACATGGCTTGTGTGTTGGAATTGTGTGTTGCCGCGACTTACCTCCCTCTCCATCTCCCTCTCCATCTCCCTCTCCATCTCCATCTCCATCTCCATCTCCATTTCCCTCTCCATTTCCCTCTCCATTTCCATCTCCCTCTCCCAGAGGGGGGGAGCACTTCTCTCCTTTGAGGAGTGCTCCCTCTCTTCCTCTCCCTATCCATTTTCATCTCCCTCTCCTCCCTCCCCCTCTCCCTCCCGCCCACCCGACCACCGAAGCTACCCCCGTCCCTCCCTCCCTCAGCAGGCAGGCCCCGGTGCCTCAGCGGTTTCAGTTAGCTCGGCTCAGTTCAGCCGCGATAAATGTCAAGTCGGATCACCATGCCCTGTTGGAGCGCAAATCCGGCGGAACGGGGCTCGTGGCTCCGGGAGATTTTCTGCCGCTCTGGCGGTTCTTCAGCTGGCGGAGGCTACCCGCGAGTTTGAGTGGCCCGCGATCCGGCCGAGATCCGGCAGAGATCCGGCCGAGATCCGGCCGAGATCCGGCCGAGATCCGGCCGAGATCCGGCCGCTTGAGATGCGTGTCGTCGGCGCTGCATCAGCTGCTGACGGCTGGTACGGCTGATTCGTCAGCTGCTGACGGCTGTCAGCTGCTGACGGCTATCAGCTGCTGACGGCTATCAGCTGCTGACGGCTATCAGCTGCTGACGGCTGGTACAGGGCCGCATGGTGTGTGGCTGCAAGGAGAAATAGCTGGTTCAGCACTGCAGATGGGAACTGTACTTGAGAGCTGTGTGTGTGCGTGTGTGCACTTTTTAGGGAGGTGGCTCTTGACCTTCCTCGGAGCGTGCTCTGCCAATTGCTCGTGACCTCGGTTACTCTCACTATTGACAGAGCGTGCAATGCACATTGCAAGCATTTTCGCCATCAAGCACAGTGTGCAGGGTATATTGCAAACAATTTCACCATCAAACACAGCGTACAATGTATATTACGAACTGTTTTCCCGTTAAACACATCGTGCGATGTATTTTGCAAACAGTTCCGTCATTAAACACAACGCGCTATGCATATTACAGACAATTTCTCCTCCCCATTCAACACAATCGCGATCGCGAATGATCAAAACTGATCGAAGCGACCTAAAGCCCAAAAAGTCAACAGCGTACAATGCATATTGCAAACAATTTTCCGCTCGTTCATTTGGTCGGCCAGCTTGCTGACGTGGCTGCTGCTTATTGGTTATTGGTACTTTATATATTGGTTATACCAGGTAGCTCCCAGTCATCGCCAAATGAACCGTAACATAAAAAAGTACCAGGCGAGACATAACCGGCGCGAACAACAACGAAAACAAGACGGACAATATGCATGGCTTTATGGTAAACTTTGGTGAAGTTTGAAGACTAAATAGTATTACAGGTGAAACTTTTGAGCTTGGTAGTGGTATGGTTAGAGCACGGTCATAGTATGTAACGGTATATAGTACGTTACGGTTACAGTACGGTGTATAGTACGTTACGGTTACAGTACGGTGTATAGTACGGTACGGTTACAGTACGGTGTATAGTACGGTACGGTTACAGTACGGTGTATAGTACGGTACGGTTACAGTACGGTGTATAGTACGGTACGGTATATAGTACGGTACGGTTATAGTACGGTATATAGCACGGCTGTAGTACGGCAGTGATATGCTATCGTCACCCGATACATGGCGCATCATCTTGCAGATTTCTGGACGCCGATTGAATCGAGGTATGGTAGTCTTAGTTTGGTCGCTTCCTTAGTTTGAGGATGACAGGGGGAATAGCAAGGTTGGGTGGAGGTGTGCACATGTCTGATACACATGTGCGATAACATACATATTGTGTATGAAAAGTGTTGTTGCAGTTGTTCTGTGGACTGTGAATGCCTGCTCATGCAATACCGAAGTCTTGACAAGAGAAGGTTTGTCTCCAAGTCATGTTCCAAGGTCTTCACAGTGATCTGTATCACTTATGTCATTAATTGAACTGCAAAAAAAACACAATGGCAATGCATTATATGCGAAAAGCATGTTTTACTAAACCGATCATTGAACCGGGCTTCACGGCATTTTGCTGGGCCCCAACCGGGCTTGACCGTAGCAGATCAGCCGGACCCGGGCTTTGATCCTGAAATTTGAACATTTGCCGCCTCTAGTAGTGACCTATAGCTACACCGCTCTTTAAAAATGAAATGTGTAATCAGGACCGGTTGGTAACGTCACCTGCTGACCTGTTGCCGTCTGCTGGTGACGTCACCTGCTGACCTGTTGCCGTCTGCTGGTGACGTCACCTGTTTACCTGTTGCCGTTTGCTGGTGACGTCACCTGCTAACCTGCTGCCGTCTGCTGGTGACGTCACCTGCTAACCTGTTGCCGTCTGCTGGTGACGTCACCTGCTGACCTGTTGCCGTTGCTGGTGACGTCACCTGCTGACCTGTTGCCGTCTGCTGGTGACGTCACCTGTTGACCTGTTGACGTCTGCTGGTGACGTCACCTGTCGACCTGTTGCCGTCTGCTGGTGACGTCACCGCACCTGTTGCCGTCTGCTGGTGACGTCACCTGTGACCTGTTGACCTGTTGACGTCTGCGGTGACGTCACCTGCTGACCTGTTGCCGTCTGCTGGTGACGTCACCTGTGACCGTTGACCTGTGACGTCGCTGGTGACGTCACCGCCGACCTGTTGCCGTCTGCTGGTGACGTCACCTGCGACCTGTTGCCGTCTGCTGGTGACGTCACCTGTTGACCTGTTGCCGTCTGCTGGTGACGTCACCGATGACCTGTTGCCATCTGCTGGTGACGTCACCCTGACCTGTTGACGTCGCGGTGACGTCACCGCCGACCTGTTGCCGTGCGGTGACGTCACCTGCTGACCTGTTGCCGTCTGCTGGTGACGTCACCTGTTGACCTGTTGACCGTTGACGTCTGCTGGTGACGTCACCTGCGACCTGTTGCCGTCCGGTGACGTCACCTGCGACTGTTGCCGTCGCTGGTGACGTCACCTGCTGACCTGTTGCCGTCTGCTGGTGACGTCACCTCGACCTGCCGTCGCGGGACGTCACCGCGACCTGTTGCCGCGCGGTGACGTCACCTGCGACCGTTGCCGTCGCGGGACGTCACCGCGACCGTTGCCGTTTGCGGGACGTCACCGCCAACCGCGCCGTCGCGGTGACGTCACCGCCAGCCGCTACTGTCGCTGGTGACGTCACCGCCAACCTGTTGCCGTCGCGGACGTCACCGCGACCGTGCCGTTCGGTGACGTCACCTGCGACCGTTGCCGTTTCTGGTGACGTCACCGCGACCATTGCCGTCGCGGTGACGTCACCGCCAACCGCGCGTCGCGGTGACGTCACCGTTGACCGTTGCCGTGCGGGACGTCACCGCCAACCTGCTGCTGTCTGCTGGTGACGTCACCTGCCAACCTGTTGCCGTCTGCTGGTGACGTCACCTACACCTGTTGCCGTCTGCTGGGACGTCACCTGCGACCTGTTGCCGTCTGCTGGTGACGTCACCTGTTGACCTGTTGCCGTCTGCTGGTGACGTCACCGCGACCTGTTGCCGTCGCTGGTGACGTCACCTGCTGACCGTTGCCGTCGCTGGTGACGTCACCGCTGACCTTTGCCGTCTGCTGGTGACGTCACCTGCACCTGTTGCCGTCGCTGGTGACGTCACCTGCTGACCTGTTGCCGTCTGCTGGTGACGTCACCTGCCAACCTGCTGCCGTCTGCTGGTGGCGTCACCTGCTGACCTGTTGCCGTCTGCTGGTGACGTCACCTGCCAACCTGTTGCCGTCTGCTGGTGACGTCACCTGCTGACCTGTTGCCGTCTGCTGGTGACGTCACCTGCTGACCTGTTGCCGTCTGCTGGTGACGTCACCTGCCAACCTGTTGCCGTCTGCTGGTGGCCAATGTGATCGTTGCAGCAGTTTCCCCGCCTTGTTCCTGTTCCCTGCGAGAGGCGATATCTGAGCACTTGACATTAATCACCTGGACCTTGGCAGTTCACACAGGTCAGAGTTTCAGCACCCCTCTGGTGCTGACCGGAAAAAAGTCGACATGGTTTCCGTCGCGGTATCGAGATTTCCGGTAGCTCCTCATTCATCAGGTTGGCAGCTTACGTAGAGTTTTCAAGTCCATTACGCAGGGTAACGGCTGGGAGAGATTTCGTCGGAGTCGTGTCGGCGCGAAATTGCCGGCAAGCGAAGTGTTGCCACCGTGTACCACCGTGTAATGACACCGTGGTAACCGACAACGCCATTGAACCCTGCCGCGGGCGGATCCAGCAATTGTGTCCGGGAGGGCATTTCGCCTGGATGGGCGCATTTCTCCGGAGGGAGGCGTCTTTCCCGCTCCCAGGGGCGCCTTTTCTACTCTGAAGGGCGGCATCGGCTGGCAAAAAACTCGTTGAGCGCGGGGTGGAGTGCACTCGAGCGTCCTCGAGAGGCATCACACCTCTGTCAAGGGTGGGATGAAGAGGCCCCCAGTTGTCCTCCCCCCCCCCCGCCCCTGGTCCGCCACTAATACTTGCTGGAACACGTCTATCGGACCGCCTGGAACCGGAGGTTCTTGGGAGTTTGGAGTAAGTCTTGGCAGTGCTCGATCCAGGCCACTTAACGTCCCCGCCTGCGTAGGCCATTTAGCGTTTCTCACTCCGAATGGTCGCGATGAAGCCGAAATTTCCGGCAGGCGGCGGGGTTTGAACCCCAGATCTTACCGCCAGGAGACCAGCGTGCTACTCGGTGTGCTGTCGACATCCGCCGCTTGACTTCGAATGAGTGCGTTTTCTGTTCCAGCGCATAACTGGTTAGAGTTATACATGAACATATTGCACACTACTGTTGTATTTGCCACTGGCTTTGTACTCACTGGCATTTAGTGTTATCCACGTTTGTTAACACAACAAGGCAAAACAACACAAAGCAGAACAACGATGTGTTTGAAATGGGCGGGACCGATTATAATGACGTGGCGGGTAAAGCTCTACAGCCCTGTATTATCTGACGTAGCGGGTAAACGTGTACAGCCCAGTATTGCCTGACGTAGCGGGTAAAGCTGTACAGCCCTCTATTGCCTGACGTAGCGGGTAAAGCTGTACAGCCCAGTATTGCCTCACGTAGCGGGTAAAGCTGTACAGCCCTGTATTGCCTGACGTAGCGGGTAAAGCTGTACAGCCCAGTATTGCCTGACGTAGCGGGTAAAGCTGTACAGCCCTGTATTGCCTGACGTAGCGGGTAGAGCTCTACAACCCCGTATTGCCTGACGTAGCGGGTAAAGCTGTACAGCCCTTGTATTGCCTGACGTAGCGGGTAAAGCTGTACAGCCCTGTATTGCCTGACGTAGCGGGTAGAGCTGTACAACCCAGTATTGCCTGACGTAGCGAGTAAATGTGTACAGCCCTGTATTGCCTGTAGTGGCGGGTAAAGCTGTACAGCCCTGTATTGCCTGACGTAGCGGGTAAAGGTGTACAGCCCTGTATTGCCTGACGTAGCGGGTAAAGCTGTACAGCCCTGTATTGCCTGACGTAGCGGGTAAAGCTGTACAGCCCTGTATTGCCTGTAGTGGCGGGTAAAGCTCTACAGCCCTGTATTGCCTGATGTGGCGGGTAGAGCTCTACAGACCCGTATTGCCGTTACAAACAGTATCAATTGTCGTATCCTAGTCTGATCCAGGAACTTCCAACACAGCGCGCTCTTAGAGTGGCGCCAGTTCCCTCACTATTTCCCAGATGCTTTCATTGCCATTAAGTTTCGCATTTTTGGTCAAGTCTGACAGTCAGCATATGATTACTCTCTATCTTTGTCTACTACTACTACTATCTACTACCATCAATCTACTACTATTTATCTACCACTATGCATCACTTCTATCGTTTTGAACCCAGGCATATGCACGCGCGGTCCGCAGAATCATGTGGTGGTAAGCCACATCACAACGCCAACATGCAACACATGTATCAGCAGCAGCAGCAGCAGCAACAACAACAACAACAACAACAACAACAACAACAACAACAAAAACAACAAAAACAACAACAACACAACAACAACAACAGCAACAACAACAACAACAACATCAACATCAACATCAACAACAACATCATCAACAACAACAACAACAACACCACCACCACCACCATCACCAACAACAACAACAACAACAACAGCAGCAGCAACAACAACAACAACAACAACAACAACAAAAACGAACAACACTCAATCCAGGCAGTACAATCCTGGCTGTGTCATTTAAAGCCTCACTCGCGTGTCGTGTGGCCAAGGGGGAGGGGAGGGAAGCGAGCTGGGAAAAAAACGGAACGCATCTTCGTGTCCCGTGTGCGGCTGCGTACCAAACTGCCTTCCTCACTTCGGCTGTTCTCCTCTGGCTCTTCTCCTCTACTATTTCCTGTCTGTTTTCGCACTCGGATCTCGCTTCTGGTTCTGCCAGGCAATTCCGCAGGGGCAGCCCCGCAGCACCTGGCGTTACTCGTTGGTTGCTGGTCGTTACTGGTCGTTACTGCCGAGACGTGGCCAGACTCTTCTGACGGCAGGAGCAGGGTTTGAGGAGTGTACTTTCGCTGATACGGACTCACCGAAGAAGTGTTGGCGTCGCTCGGCCGCCTGGCAGTTGTAATTCTGCACTGCTTCATTTAATATTTACACCAACAACTGGAACAGCGACGTCTTCTTTGTCCCGGCCATTGGCACGCTACAGAAAGGGGACGAGTGGTCTAGGGGTAAGATGCTCATCTCACAATCGAAAGATTGTGGGTTCGAGTCTCACCTGTCGCTACTCTTCGCCCGCGACCAATCGGCGTGAGAGATTGGTGACGCTATATGACTCAACGGTCGATGTGTCGTAAAACCAATAACCAACCAACACGCTACAGAACGCTGGCTATGCTGTCAGTATGGCTGTCCCTTTGTGTCCTGTACCAAGCGCATAACGTTGCTTAGCAACCAACGCAGTCACGCGTCATTAAAATAGCGTTCCCCGCCGTTGCGATGTCCAATCTCCATGACCCTCTATGAACTTCCATGAGCAAGAAGAGTCCTGTGTTCTTTTGCGACGCATTCGACTGCTTGGGTGTACAGCGTCGCCAACCTCTCGCGCCGATTGGTCGCCGGCGAACTTGATAATCCCTCCGGTTGTGAGATTCGAACCCACGACCTTGCTATCAAGGGTCGAACACCCGACTGACTGAGCTACGGCGATTTGTTTTCTTGGAGCACGGAGCAGACGCATTGTGCATTTGGGGAGGGGTCACTGCTCTGTAGCTGTGCAATGACAGCTGCGCTGGGGAAGGGCCTGTCTTCTATATTAGTGATCTTATATTGGTTGTATATTTATTTTCTACATTAGCTCTATATTGATTTTCTACCTTGGTTCTATATTGATCTACACTGGTTCTATATTGATCTTCTACATTGGTTCTACATTGATTTCCTACATTGGTTCTATATTGATCTTCTGCATTGGTTCCATATTGATCTTCTACATTGGTTCTATATTGATATTCTGCATTGGTTCTATATTGATCTTCTACATTGGTTCTACGTTGATATTCTGCATTGGTTCTATATCGATCTTCAACATTGGTTCTATGTTGATATTCTGCATTGATTCTATATTGATCTTCTACATTGTTTCTATGTTAATAGTCTGCATCGGTTCTATATTGATCTTCTACGTTGGTTCGATGTTGATCTACCTTGGTTCTATATTGATCTTCTGCATTGGTTCTATATTGATATTCCACATTGGTTCTATATTGATCTTCTACATTGGTTCTATGTTGACATTCTACATCGGTTCTATATTTATTTTCTACATTGATTCTATATTGATCTACATTGGTTCTATATTGATCTTCTGCATTGGTTCCATATTGATCTTCTACATTGGTTCTATATTGATTTTCTACGTTGGTTCTCTATTGATCTTCTACATTGGTTCTATATTTATTTTCTACATTGATTCTATATCGATCTTCTGCATTGGTTCTATATTGATCTACATTGGTTCTATATTGATTTTCTACGTTGGTTCTATGTTGATCTACATTGGTTCTATGTTGATATTCTGCATTGGTTCTATATTGATCTACATTGGTTCTGTGTTGATATTCTGCATTGGTTCTATATTGATCTCCTACATTGGTTCTATGTTGATATTCCCGCATTGGTTCTATATTGATCTACATTTGCGGTGGCAAGAGACAGCTGTGCCACCTACACGCAGGTGGAGGGCGTGTGTCGTCTGTGTTGGTGACGCAGTGATAAATTATTCGTGAACTAGGGTGGAACATACCACTTTCTGAACACTGAATCGACATCCCTTCCAAAGAAGTATCGACGTCGCGCTTCTCAATGAGTCTTTATGATGTCTTCATATTTAATTTCTACCAGTACCTCGTTGATAAGTGTCATGCTTATGCTCACCATTGCGGATCATGATGCACTTACATCTCTAACACGATTGAGAACATCCCTTAACACAATTCCAGGTAAGGTGTTCAAGTTAAGTAGCCAGCTTGATGAACTTAACGGGAAATCAGCTTGATAATTGCAACACTGTGTTCATCATTTCCACCGCACAATTGGCGTCTTTGCGCATGAGTTGCCATAGCAACTCCAGAGTTGCCGTAGCAACTCTTAGTCGGTGGAGCGTTCGGCTTTTGATGTTTGGATCGTGGGTGAGCGAGCGAGAGGGGATGGCTAAAAGACGCACCACCGAACCGTCCATCTCCTTGAATGTTGGGAGGTTCGGATAAAACCGAACAGTTGTATACCTCAGCGAACACTTGCAATTAGGCAAGCCCAGAAATAATTCTGGGCGAATATCGCCTTCCAGCGATTGAAGGCCTTTTGTAATATTTTTGCTGGCCAATTGTCGGATGCGGTGGAGCCGCTCGCTCCCCTCGGTGCTCGAGGCTCAGCTCGGCCTATAAGTGGAGGCGTGCGAGCGAGCGGCGTCGCCTGCCGCCCTCGGTGCTCGAGGCTCAGCTCGGCCTATAAGCGGAGGCGTGCGAGCGAGCGGCGTCGCCTGCCGCCTCGGTGCTCAGGCTCAGCTTGTCGCCTGCCGCCCTCAGTGCTCCCTCAGTGCTCCCTCAGTGCTCCCTCAGTCTCCCTCAGTCTCCCTCAGTGCTCCCTCAGTGCTCCCAGTCTCCCTCGGTGCTCCCTCAGTGCCCCTCAGTGCCCTCAGTGCTCCAAGATCAGCTCGGCTTGTCGACGACAGCGTTCGGCGCTTTTTTGGCGCGTTTTTGCCGCGGCGCGCCGGCGGACGGCGCGTGTTTTGTGGCGCGTGAGCGGGGGCGGTTTGTTGCGCAGCGTGTAGGTTGACATGGCGAAGTGAGCACGTCGTGGGTGGGCGGTGACCGGTCAACCGCCCGGCTCAGCTGAGCCATCAGCACTCGTCCACTCAGCTGACTGGATCTCAGCGAGGTATTGAAAGCCGCTGGTGCAGCCAATCAACTTGGAGTGTCGTCGAGAGTTTCTTGAAAGCACCGAGGATGCATGGCTGTGTGCGTTTACTTGCTGAACTACACATCCCGTTCGTAATTATATCTAGTAGTATCTAATATTTATTGTAGGGGCCGCTCTAACCAACTGCCGCCTCGGTAGCTTAGTTGGCTAGAGCGCTGGTCTGCTCTGGTCTCCTCTGTTCTGGCGACACAGGGTTCGAGTCGCTTCACGCGCTCGCATTTAGCCCCCGGCTGCAAGGGTAGTTGGCAGCTGGCCCGATAAGGCCGGGGACGAGCTACCGGGCGGTCGTGTCGGTGCATTGACGGTACGTTAAACTTTCGGTCAAAATTCTGCCGTTTAACTGGAATTCATGGATCGGGTGGTGGGGCCAGGGTTCACGCAACAAGCTCTGCTTAGCAATAGTACCCTGGTTCATAAAGCCACCCCAGCAGGACTCGGATTAAATGTATTTGTAAAAAGTGAATGTGGCACCAGGATGTGCCACAGGATGTGCCTGCGATCGATGAACTGCGCAACTGAATCGTTGATAATTATTACCCAACGAATACCATAACGGTAACTGCCAGCGAAATTGTTAACCTTCCGCTCATGCATACAAGAGCGGAATAGACGAATGGAAGCTTTGGTTTTCGTACCGTAGCAGAAGTAACTTCAGGATTTTAGCTACTACTTGCTGCCAGCTACTAGGTAATGGCTACCAGACCGTGATGTTGCACTGAAGGCACCAACTGCCAAATCACTTGGACAACGGCGAAGGCCTTCAGCGGCGCTGAAAGATTTTCGTAAGGAGCAGGGTCGGTAAAAACAAGCCAAGAAGTAGAGAAAATATCCGGCGAAAATTTCGGGTATTGCGTGGGGAAGATGTCAAAATGTATCGTTCGACCCAGCGTATTTTACGGTGTTACGAGAGCTAGGGCCTGGGTCCCCCTTGGCTGTGTCCCTGAAGGCCTTCACTCGGTGTCCTTGAATTATTAAATTTGTGTGGAGATCCATACTTAATGGCAATTGCCTTGACGTCACTTTTTCTTCTTAGCACCAGGCACCACTTTTGGTATTTTTTAGACTAGGTTATGAGTGAGCTGTGGGTCTTTTAAAAGCGCCCATGGCCTCTGGCGGCAGCACTGCTCACCGGTAAAGGCAGCAGGTGCACCACTGACGTCATCACCATCGTAAAATAGTCAACAAAGGTCCTATAACATCACTCACTGATGGGCATCATCCATATGGGCTTGCACATTTTTTTGTTCATCAGTTGGCCTTTTTACATCAACCTTTTCCCTCCTTCACTGCACAAGAAGTCAGTTTCAGAACACTGCCTTCACCGCTATCGCAAATGCAAAGCCCACCAAGAGCGAGCACCGACTCCTTACGTATGCTTCTGGTTGACGACTCGGATGTCGTGATGTCCGGCAACATCTTTACTTTTCTTCGACAAGCAAACTTTGATGTGAAATATCATCCTTGAGAACCAATATTCTACCTTTGCTAATGATGATTTGAAGGACATACCGTTTCAGTTTCCCTCTAACCATTGTTATGGGCGCAAAATGACCTTGCTGTCGACGTGCCCCTAAACATCAATTCATCATCATCAAAACCCAGTCCGATGCATTAATCGGCCCTGCGGAAGTATGTCAATGGGTGTCGGGGTGTCAATGGGTGGGTGTCGGGGTGTCAATGGGTGTCATTGGCCTACTTCCTAAATGAAGTAGGTCACTGGGTGTCGGGCCGCCGGCGTGCAGCGACAAGCGCAACTTGCATTGACTTGCCTGTGTAATAAGGCGTAAATAAAGGCTGTGTGTGTAAGTATGAATCCTTGAAAATGGAGAAGTCCGTGGTGGTGCACGCTCAGACATGCACGCTGTTCACTGGAGCACTGTTCACTGTTCACTGTTCACTCAGACGCTGTTCACTGGAGCCTTGCTCTGACGCGACTGGCCCTGTCGGGGCGAACAGTCGGGAGTGGGTCGCGCGTCCGTGGTGCCATAACCATAAACCACGGCCCGCGCTCCGCACATGCGACACACTCACATCACCTCACCTCCCCTCCCTATCACCTCCTCTCCCCCTCACGACACACGCACAACAGAGTCCGAGGTATATTTAATCAGATGAATATGACTGGTCATGGACCATGATCAAACATGGTCGATGCGTCGTGGAGCTAAAGCAACCAAAATCGTTTTCTCTTCGGCATCAGACGTTGACGCGACTTCATCTTCTGCTTTTAAAGACGCTTTGAGGTTGAATAATGAAGACGTGTCTTTTTCGCGGCTTCTCAAATCTGGGAGCGAAATTGGAAAGATGTAGGACATTTTGGCGAACGCAGGGCTATCTATTCAGGGTCGCTCCTTTAATGGCGCGTATTGATCTGGCAGGAAAATATGGACTTTCTTACTTCCTTACTCCTTTCTTACTTCTTGTTTCTTTTGCTCACACGCTTTCATCATGCTTAAATTACATTTTTCGCGTGCTGAAGAGTCTAATGATGCCGATTGCCGGTAATCGAACCCAAGGTGCTGCCAATTGCCAAGAGGCGAACCCGATGCTCTTTCACAAACACCACGGTCAGTTGTTGATCCGCTGGCAACTAGTTTCCTATAATACAATGCCAGTGTATTGTCGCATTGTGTCGTATTGTGTCGCATGGCCGCTATTGTGGAAGCCAACTTGGAGCGCATCTCAGATGCTTCGATCGTTCTCCTTTGCTCTATTCCTGTCGCCATTCCTTTTAATAAAAACACACGCTCCGAGCTGTAGAAATACAGACAGTGACTTCTAATGAAAAAAATATGATTCGGAATTTATGCTGACCAAGTTAGAAGCATAACCCAGCATTGATATTGCGTCACACATGGACTGACGTCACACGTGGACTGACGTCACGCACTTCGCAGAAGCTGCGGAGTTGTTGGTCGGACCGGCCGCCTTCCAGCTTCTCAGAGAGGCGATGCCACCTGAAATACGGCCTTGTTGTTGTTATTCCCATTGCGATGGTGATTCGCCCGCACGTCATAGACGACCGTGCCCGGAGCTACCGACGCATGCTACTCTCGTGAGGAAGTACGGCGCCCAATTCCGTCAACTCGTCCGCGACATGGGCGCCTTCCGTCCGCTCGTCCGCGACATGGCGCGCCTTCCGTCCGCTCGTCCGCGACATGGGCGCCTTCCGTCCACTCGTCCGCGACATGGGCGCCTTCCGTCCACTCGTCCGCGACATGGCGCGCCTTTCGTCGCGACATGGCGCGCCTTCGTCCACTCGTCCGCGACATGGCGCGCCTTCCGTCCCCTCCGCGACATGGCGCGCCTTCCGTCCGCTCGTCCGCGACATGGGCGCCTTCCGTCCACTCGTCCGCGACATGGGCGCCTTCCGTCCACTCGTCCGCGACATGGGCGCCTTCCGTCAACTCGTCCGGGAAATGGGCGCCTTCCGTCCGGAAATGGCGCGCCTTCCGTCAACTCGTCCGCGACATGGCGCGCCTTCCCCCTCCGCGACTCCGCCTTTGATGAATCTGGGCGCTGTTGATCTTAGAAGTGTATTCACGAGCTGGGTTAAATACGAGCAAGACCTTACCAGTGATTACTAGGTGGATCATAAAGACGTCAGGGGCGGATCCAAGCGGGACACAAGGTGCTTGCGCTCCCATGGAAAGTGTGGCGCCCCTCTAACGGGAAAAGGCTCCAAGACTCTCGAATGCATCCTCCTCCTTTGACTTCTTCAACAGGAGGCGCCCTCTCTGAGTAGCAAGGACGCCCGTCCAGGGGCAGTCCAATGCACCTCCTTAAACACAATTTATCAGTGGTATCCCTCCCACCCCATCAAAATCTCGAATCCGCCTCTGAAAGATGACCAGTTGATTTTTCGTACCGTACTTATTTATTTTCAAACTGAGGGGCGGATCCCGAGGGGCCGGTCACCACTCCGCGAGCGAAATAAATGACACCTCTCTCACGACGCAGTCCCCCTGGATGGTCTTAAAAAGACGCAGTGTGAAGGCCCACCTGCATCTCGATTCATTTTTTCCCGCAATGGCGCCCGCGGAAGGAAGCCCGCGTGAGGTCCGTGAGGTCCGTGAGGTCCGCGGGAAGGTCGGGCCGCACCTCCAGGAATTTGTCCGGCAAAGGCGCCCGTCCCCAGAGAGGCCCCGAGTTTTGTCTTCACCAGGCCAAAGGCGTCACCCACTAGGTGAGTGCCTCCCCCCCGATCGGATTGCCCAGACACGCCACTGGTCAAACTCTGCAGCTACGAAACCTCGGAGAAGAAGGATCTCTTCTGAGGGCTGGCGCACCAGCCGCTGCTTTCATTTCCCTGTGAACCAGGTCAGATTAAAAAGGTTGAAACCAACGGTCAACATCTGCATGACTCCTTGCCCCTGCACCTACCCATTGGCTTTGGCAAAGCTCGCCGCCGTCTACACGTCAGTCGGCTATAGTTGAGCTATAGGTGGCAGCAGAAGCGGAAGCTAGATTCAAGGAACTTTGGTCGTTAACATTTTCACCATGTATTTAACTTTCTCCGCGAGCCGTGATGTAACTGCGAACCGCGAACTGGGCCTGTCGGTAGGCCACTTCGAAGTGTTTTGAAGCGAACTGTGCGCTAACTTTTCCGCTCCGTGCGGTGCGTATCGACGTTCTGCGCGACAGCTGCCGGAATGGCTGCGGCTCGGGCTGCTGGACCGCGCCGGCTTCTTTGTTTTGTTTGTCCTGACATGCTTGTGACAACCGGCCCGGAAATCGGCGGCGGAGAAAAGATCGCGAGTTGTAGCTGCTCCTCCGGTGTGTCGTATCGCACGAGCCCCCCCCCGGCCGGTCTTGTGCGCAGACAACCCTGCCCGACAGTTCACGCTAATTTAAGTAATGGTCACGATCAACTTTCCCGATCGACTTTCACGTCCTTCACCTGTCTGGCCGGAGACTCGTCGTTCGGCCTTTCGGTGCTCGGGACTCTGTTGACGGATGTCACCTAGCTGTGACGTCCGCCCGCACACTGTTGACGGATAGGCGTGGCGTTCGTGCCGGCCCTGCGGACTGGCCAGTCGGGTCCCGGGCCTCACTTTCCGATACAACTTTTGGTCATGAGCGTCGTCACCGGGGGCAGAGGGAGCTAGCTGTAGCCCCCTCGCCGTTCGGATGAGTTGCAGCCATCCTCGCGGTCTAGATCCAGAGACACAGAGCATCATGGGGACGAGTGGTCTAGGGGTAAGATGCTCGTCTCACAATCGAAAGGTTGTGTGTTCGAGTCTCACCTGTCGCTACTCTTCGCCCGCGACCAATCGGCGTGAGAGATTGGCGACGCTATATGGCTCAACGGTCGACGTGTCGTAAAACCAACAACCAACCATAACAGAGCATCATATTGATGACGATAATTAGATACCTATTAAATATTGATAATTAGATAATTAGATACGTATCCTAGCAGTGTTGGATTTTCACTTCTCGTTCTTGGATTCGGAGTGTATAATCCTTGAGTTCATGCAATTATGGAGTGCACAATACCTGGTAACCATGGGGTGAATACAAATTACTGAGACAAAGAAATAAAGTCTTGTTTTTCCATTCAAGAAGCATACATTACAGGTGTTTCATCCCACACAGCCTAAGTATGCCACCTGATGCTGGATCACATAAAAATAGTATTCACTGAGAATACAAACTTCATCTGTGTTGTGGTGCTGGAAAAGTGTTAAATATACTGTCATTGGCAAAAAGTGATGCATTTAATTGTGATTGATTTTCCATGTGAGTTTGAATATATTTCAACTTCAGGTATGTAGGTATATTACTATGATTACATATATTATTCAAGCTTAGGGTATCCACAAGACACGTCTTACACAGTTTACCTCCATGAAGCAAACAAATTGGTTAGGCTTGGTTATGTTATGATAAGTTGGGCTCTACTCTTAAGTTGGACAAGTTTTCATATCCAATGGTTTTTTATATTTCAAGAATTTGTTTTTCAACAATGAACCAGGCAAGGTTAGGTTATGTTAGGTTATGTTCTTTAATTTGCATTTTTTAAGAAAAATACTGGTTGAAATTTTTCCTTTTCAAGATAATTTTTCTTTTTGCATTGAAGGTTAGGCTAGGTTAGGGTAAATTATGCCACATTTTTTATTTTGCAAATTAATTTTTACACTATATTACCCAACTCGAAGCCCACTTATTGGTGTTGTTTTGCCTGCCAACTGGAAAGTATGTATTTACAGTGAAAGTGAGTGGTCACACCATGTAAACCACATTTTTAAACATGGCATTGGAAAAAGGAATTTCAATAACCCAAAATTACCCTAAACTGCAAATTTACAAATAGAAACAAAGTGATGATGAACAAGAATTATGCCTTTCACATCAGGAACCACAAAACCTCAATATCCCTTATGGAAAATGATTGGTCCTGAACCCTGTGCTGATGAAGAATGCCCATGGCATGGTTGGATTTTAAAAAATAATGTATCAGGACTGAAAAAAAATGTTTCCAATAGGAAATTTGAATCCATTCATTCCATGCACCACCATAGGCATTATGTTAAATTTGGAAATCATCATGTCGCATTGGCAACAACAAAAGTGTACAAATTTACACCTGTGATTAGCATGCTCCAACTGTTACCCATCGAAAGCCAGCATTAATAGCAATTAGCCATATTCGCCGCAATGGCATCGGCAGAAAAAAAAACAGAATTCCTACAAGGGGTATGCCAGATAATAGGAGTCACAGAAGATAATAAAGCAGCACCTACCAGTTACTATTCCCACAGCACCTACTCTTTTCCCTGAGGCGCACACCTGAGGAGAACGAAAACATAAAAATAACAATGGCTTCCTCCCCGGCTTCGTACCTTGGCCGTTGTTTAGACCCTTCCCTCGATAGGTCTTGGGCTGGCCGGGCTGGCCTTAACCTTCATCAGGGCTGGCAGCGACTTGTGTTACATTGTCACAAAAACAATGCAATCGAGATAAGCTGCTCTTTTACCTTTGTCAACAAAGATTTCATCCCATTGGCTGAGTTCAAACCATTAAGCCAATCAGCAGCCTCCGTACAGTCAGCCGGAGTTGACGAAAGACCAGTAAGCGGCTGTTAATCACCCCTCATTTAGCAGTGTATAGAACATGACGGCTAAATTTCCATTTTCCCGGAGTGGGAGGAATTAGTTGTCGGAGTGGCATAAACACTATTATTGCCACCAGTTTGTGATGTATTGAAACAATGTAGGTCATGAAATGGAAGGACACTGAAATTTCTGGTTATATGGTGGTCCATTTGACTGTAAAATGTAACCAGATTTGAAGAACGTTTTGGCACCATTTAGGTCATTTTATTGCGTACAATCCATCGGATATCTTTTTTGTTTTATTGCTCTGGACTGGTCCAGGATGCAAAACGATCAGTTTTGTTCATGTCAAGTTATGCAGAACATCTCAATCTTCAAGGAAACAAAAAGGAATGCATTATTTATGGCCTTTCTTGGCCGTAGTTTAAAAAGCTCCGACCGCAGTGGGAGCTGGAGAGCCGCGAATCCATCGAATCCAAGAAGCCCCGTTCGGGTCTGGCCAGTCTGGGAATGGTGGTTTCCCTTCATTAGGCGAGCCGAAAATAGAGGTTTCTTGCACTTGGCGAGGAGTTTTTCTTGTATGCACCGAGTTGCCCACTGGATGGAAAGAGACGAAAGAGGCTCGTTGTAGGCATCGCCAACCTTGGTAGGAACGACCTACGTATCTATTATCAATATCTTCGCCATTGAAATTATTGGCTGGGATAAGCCTCGTGAGTTGTATTATGGGTAATAGTCCGATAATTCAGGGACCAGGTAGTGTGACTACTAGTTGATCTCGTGTAGTATCGGCCGACGTAGGAACTGAGGCCCAATTGAGGTTTCTTGAAATTTAATTATTCTTGTTGGTGTAAACTTCAGTATCAAAGCAGAAATATAGCTACCTAGCTAGAATGATGTATGCACAACCAGCTTAATGTTGAGAAGTATGGGTAGCCATAGCAAAAGTGTGATTCCTTATATTTTGCAGTGGTGCACATCTGTATCCCTCTGTTGGTGCCCATGCATGCAGTGGCACAACCTAGGACGGGGTTGTTTTATATTCTGGGGGGGGGAAGGACAAGTGGACCCTCAATGTTTGCTTTGCCTCTCAAATGACTTCAACTTTTAACATGGGACTCTATGGAGTGTGCTCCCAATCTATTTCACCCTGCCCATTGCCTTTCATGTATTACCCCCTCCCCAATAATTTTCATAAATGGACATCCATGACCTGGAAATAGTATTTTCATAAGTGTGTTCTTAATGTGTTGGATTTGGATGGAAGAACCTTTCAGCTTGTTTTGTTTTGTTTTGGAAATAAAGCTTTAATTTTTGTAAGACAATATATTTTCAGGAATAAGGGATTGGTCCCCTTCAGTGCATGGATACAGTAACTCACAAGCATTGTTGTGCTCTAACAAAATGTTTCAGGAAATTGTGAAGTGCACCCCACCTCATACCCCAATAAACTCCATTATTTGGCTTTTTTGTCCCTGCAGCTTCCTGAACATTCCTATGCCATGAGAAATCATAATATATGTCCACAAATATTTTGGGGATGTGATTGCTTTTGTGATTTGCAAGTTGTGTAGGGACTTCCCTAGTTCTCTAGTTCTGTCTAGCCTTGCATTCTTCTGAACACTACTGATTCCAGCATTTTCACAAATGAATAATGTACACATGAAGGCGTGGTTGTTTATTAATTCACATGTTTCAGACAATTGCATACGACCTGCACCATTTCATGGAACAAATACATTGGTATTAATGTTGTATGCAGATTGCAGAGTGATCCTTAAGCATCTGCTGTCATCTGTTGCACATGCTAGCAAGCTGGCACTCGTATAGTCTTGCTTGCATCCAATTTTCTGTTCCACTTCTGCATCCTCTTGGAATGTTGCTGCAGCTCTCATGGTCACCTGAAATAACAAATGTGCATTATCCTCAATGATGTTGCCAAGTTACTGTGGCAAGGACATGACATGGCTAGACAAGATGAAGAGCACCAAAACTAGAAGGGTTTTTCATTATCAGCCCTTGATTACCATATGTTATAGGCCCTTGGAGCATGCTGCATCCTCTGCTTCATCACAATCCAATAATACTATTGGATTATGACAGCTGGTTGAGATTGCTGTTTAAGCAAGGCTCTTCACGATATATCATGTAATGCTAGGAGTGGATTTTTTTTTGGGAGTGTATAATTCTTTGGATGACAAAAGTTCCGAAAAAGGACCATATTTCCAACACTGTATCCTAGAGTTTAGAAGTACAGGCAGGTGTTTGTGATACCAGACACAACTATGATTACCCTCCCAGAATTTGATCAACCAAAAATGATGCCCAAAAGTCGCTCGGCTCAAATTTTACCATCTGGATCCCCAGGAGTCTTGCCCCTCCCCCCCAACTTCTTCGCTCGTGACTTGAGAAGGTGGCTGCCGCTCCAGCCCCGCCCAGAGCGATTTTATCCCGATGACACCAATCAGAATTCCGCTGCCTGACGAAGTCCTAGATCCGTCAGCTGTCTACCCCCACCCCCTCCCCCCATAGCCGTGACTGTAGCCTCCTCCTACGCTCCTGCTTCTTGTACCTGAGTACAATTCTGTCACACCCGGCACAAAACGATAATGCTTGCAGTGCATGTTCACTGTAAAATGAAACTAACGGCATGTTAAGCAGACATGGCTGCTATATGACCTATGCAGTCGATGTGACCCTAAACCACAATAACTAACTAAGTGGATATGGCTGCTTGCAATCACCATGCTTGCAAGCACAGATGCTATATTGCTGACTCCAGTGACACAATGAGTACATTGCTATTCGGAGTGTGTAATGTTTTGGTACTGGAAACCGCAGGTAAGCCTTGTTCTTCCGTCACCGGTCGGTCCCCCAGTTAGAAACAACTGTGTCCGGGTTTTTGCCATCTAGAATTCCCCGGAGAACCATGCTCTCTTTTCATCCACTGGAAGGTTCGTGGTGTTTGGCAACGAAGTAATGAAGTTTTAACTGCCCTTTGCTAATGCAAATGTCGAGGCTCGTTTTTTAGTGCCGAGCTTTCATTACGGTAATAGCGTTTTCATGATATAGTTTAGTATAGTATTATACTATAGTTATTGAAGAAAGCGAGCGCTACACCTCTCACGCTCTTGAATTAGTCTTGCTCCGCTTATTGCGACCCATCCCAGCATTCGTAAATTGCAAACCATGATAATTAGATGCGTGTCCTAAAGTTTAGAAGTACAGACAGGTGTTTGTGATACCAGACACAAATATGATTACCCTCCCCGAATTTGATCACCCAAAAATGATGCCCAAAATTCGCTCGGCGCAAATTTTACCATCCGGATATCCAGGAGTCCATGTAACAAAAAAAGCACAAAAAAACAACAACACAGTGGTGGTCTTTCGTCCCCGACGGTCCCCCCGTCCGAAGACTGACGGGGCCCAAACACGACACATCAGGCTGTCAATCGTGGCCAAATGACGTGGCCAAACACGACACATCAGGCTGTCAATCGTGGCCAAATGACGTGGCCAAACACGACACATCAGGCTGTCAATCGTGGCCAAATGACGTGGCCAAACACGACACATCAGGCTGTCAATCGTGGCCAAATGACGTGGCCAAACGCGACACATCAGGCTGTCAATCGTGGCCAAATGACGTGGCCAAACACGACACATCAGGCTGTCAATCGTGGCCACATGACGTGTCCAAACACGACACATCAGGCTGTCAATCGTGGCCGCATTACGGGCCCAAACACATCAGGCTGTCAATCGTGGCCAAATGACGTGGCCAAACACGACACATCAGGCTGTCAATCGTGGCCGCACGCCCTCCTCGACGGTCACACCACTCAAAGTTCCGCCTCCGTGGCGGCTGACACGCTCGCGTGCGGCTTGGCACCTCGAACTTGTCGCGCGCGCCCGCGCACGCTTTTTCAGCGCGGCGATCTCGCGCGCTTTTTCGCCGCCGCCGCCGCCGCCGCCGCCGCCGCGGTCTCGCGCGCGCAACACCGCCGAAAAGCGGGTCCGCCGCCGCGCCGTTTTTGTCGCCGTCGGGCCGCCGTCAGCTGATGCTGCGGCGTTTTTGCCGCCGCGGCAAAAACGCCGATCGGCGGCGATCTGTGCGCGCGCTATTAGTCACTCGGCGGCGGTGGTGTTTTTGGTGCACCGCCGTCGGTGTCCGGGCGGCGGTGGTGCGGTGGTGCGGCTGTGTCGAGTTTCCGACGACCCGGTGTTTTCGGACCTCTCGGCCGGACTGGTGGCGCCATCTGTGCCCGAGTGGGCCGCTGGCTGCCCGGCCGTCTGACCTGAGGTCACCTGAGGTCACCTGAGGAGGTGACTCATCCGGTCACGGTGACAGACCCCGGCTTCATAGAGCTCGCTGGGGTCTCCTGCTTGGGAGAGAGGGAGAGACCCCCTCTGCCCTTGTGTTCGGCTTCCGCCCAGTGAAACAATTAACGATGTTACCTGGAAATACGCAGTCAATGGTAATATATGCTTTTATCCTTTTATGAAGTATTCATCATTTTCCCCAGATGGTAAGTGTGGGCGATGATGACCTTAACGGACGAATAATGCAAAAAGGCAGGCGAATGAAGTGAAATGAATGCATGGTCTATCCTCAACCTGGTTCTGGTTTTTCATCCCTGAGTGCCCATGCTGTATTTTCCTCCCAGCTTCCATTATTTTCAAGCCACTTTGTGCTTCATCCACATAGCTAATGAAAATTATTGTAGGGCCCTGGCTCAGGAACTTCCTGCTACTGTTGCACACCTCTCAAGTCTAAGGGACTGAAGGGGTCGTTGTGAAGGGGTGTGTCTGTCATTTCCCACAGGGCGAGTCCCCTCTTCCTGGTTGAGTCCCCTCTTCCTGGCGACTCCCCTCTTCCTGTTGCTGGTACCGCTATTGTTGCGACGCCTCGTTTTCAGCGACGCCTCCTTCACTTCGAGGATCCTCGGTCAAATGAGGAAGTCGCTCACTGTGAGGTTGCTGGTAGTGTTTCGGACTGAGGAACAGTTGTTGGAGCGCTATCAGGGGAACTCGGTTCCGGAGACGCCATCAGGGGAACTCTGCTACTGAAGTGAAGCGTCGGTGCGTGTTCGGGTGGTTTTCGCCACGCCCCCCCCCCCTCCTTCCTTCCCCATGCCGCCCACAACAAACTTCGGTGGTTGAGCTGCCGCTGACCGGTCATGCAGCGTAATCATAGAACACCTGTCTTTATCTAAGTTTTGGCTGCGAGACTGTTGTTTATTGGGTGGTTCACGACGCACTTTATGCACGATCACGGCTAATGGCGCCGCCCACGTGTGTGTACGTGTTTCGCTACGGGATCGGGAAACGTGCCGAGCGGTGCGAGTGTTGAACCTTGGCTGCGAGACCAGCGCACAGGGGACGAGTAGTCTAGGGGGTAAGTTGCCCGTCTCGCGATCGAAAGGCTGTGGGTTCGAGTCTCACCTGTCGCCACTCTTCGCCCGCGGCCGATCGGCGTGAGAGATCGGCGACGCTACACGACTCAACGGTCGATGTGTCGTAAAGCCAATAACGAACCAATAACCAACCAATAACCAACCGAGACCAGCGCACGCGACAGCGTCGTGTATGGTGTCGGCGCGCTGTCGGCGCTCGCCAGTGAAGGATACCGTTGCTGCGATATCTGTAGTCGCACACGGTGTCGTGTCCGACGGCCATCAGAGTTGTGCAGTAGTGATCAGCCAGCGGCAGTTAACGCCACACGGCTACGTGGCTCGTCGCACTCCGCTGACCATGGGCGACGGTCGGCATGTGTTCTGAATGTGTGTCACGTGTCCGGCCCACCCGCCACCACCTGTGTCACGTGTCCGACCCACCCGCCACCACCTGTGTCACATGTCCGACCCACCCGCCACCCCCTGTGTCACATGTCCGGCCCACCCGCCACCACCTGTGTCACGTGTCCGGCCCACCCGCCACCCCCTGTGTCACGTGTCCGACCCACCCGCCACCACCTGTGTCACGTGTCCGACCCACCCGCCACCCCCTGTGTCACGTGTCCGACCCACCCGCCACCCTCTGTATCACGTGTCCGACCCACCCGCCACCCCCTGTCACATGTCCGACCCACCCGCCACCCCCTGTGTCACGTGTCCGGCCCACTCGTCACCCCTGTGCCACATGTCCGACCCACCCGCCACCCCCTGTGTCACGTGTCCGACCCACCCGCCACCACCTGTGTCACGTGTCCGACCCACCCGTCACCCCCTGTGTCACATGTCCGGTCCACCCGCCATCCACTGTGTCACATGTCCGGTCCACCCGCCACCCCTGTCACATGTCCGACCCACCCGTCACCCCCTGTGTCACATGTCCGGTCCACCCGTCACCCCCTGTGTCACGGTCGTCTGACTTGCTCGATGCTTGACGTCTGGTTGCTGGTGTGGCTGTTGGAGAGGCTGTTGAAGTGGACAGGTGCATTAATCGCGAAGTGCAGTGAGGCTTCCAACATCCGTTGTTGATTTCAACATTCATACGTGTGTGGTTTTCTCTCTGAAAACTGCTTTTGCGTCGATTCAAGAAAATCCTAAAGGCGTGGCACTGGTCTCAATCGAAGTGTATGTGATACAGCGGTGAAGAAAGTTGTTGGCTTCAATATATTGTCGATCATAGCAGTGCGTACTGACCTCCAGTACGTAATGTAATACATGCAGGCCAGAAAAGCGGGGACGAGTGGTCTAGGGGTAAGATGCTCGTCTCACAATCGAAAGGTTGTGGGTTCGAGTCTCACCTGTCGCTACTCTTTGCCCGCGACCAATCGGCATGAGAGATTGGCGACGCTACATGACTCAACGGTCGACGTGTCGTAAAACCAATAACCAACCAACCAGGCCAGAAAAGCAAGGCTTTTCGAGAGGTGCCACCGCTCCAAAATTGTGCGCTTCCAATTGTTATGTTCTTTTACGTCCTTGTAATCAGTGCTTTGGCCCGCGTGCCTGCAGGTGGTGTGCGGTTGAACTGGATGTCGATTGATTCCGATTTGCCATCCACACACCAACAACCGATCACTTGTCACTTTTCCACCCCTTTAGCCACGTTCCAACTCCCTAGCGTCAACCCCTTCCACTATCCCCTCCCCCATCCTCGCCTCCACCCAACCATCCCTGCTCTTCTTTCCCCTCCATCTCTCCGTCTCGAATTCTTATCCTTCCTCCTCTTTCCCTATCCTTTGCTTTCCCTATCTTCTTTCACCACCCGCACTCCACACCACCCGCACCCAACCTTCTCCCCGTGCGCCTGGGCGCGCAGTGGCCGCGAGAGTCGAGAGAAGTCCTCGAGCCGTGAGCCGACGCCACCGCCTCGGCGTTCGCCCGCCCGACGGCGCGTCCGGTTTGGGAGCCTCCGGCTGTGCAGGTTTGGGAGCCACCGCCGTAAGTGGGCCGCCCGGTCACCGACTGCGTTTGGCCCGCAGTGTAGGCGGCGGCGCGGTGGCGGTTTTGTTCAGCGCGTTCTGTCGCCATGTGTGGGCGGTGCGTTCTGTCGCCATGTGTGGGCGGCGCGTTCTGTCGCCATGTGTGGGCGGCGCGTTCTGTCGCCATGTGTGGGTGGCGCGTTCTGTCGCCATGTGTGGGTGGCGCGTTCTGTCGCCATGTGTGGGCGGCGCGTTCTGTCGCCATGTGTGGGTGGCGCGTTCTGTCGCCATGTGTTGGTGGCGCGTTCTGTCGCCATGTGTGGGCGGCGCGTTCTGTCGCCATGTGTGGGCGGCATTTTCTGTCGCCATGTGTGGGCGGCGCGTTCTGTCGCCATGTGTGGGGCGCGCGCGTTTCTGTCGCCATCTGTCGCCATGTGGGCGGCGCGTTCCGTCGCCATGTGTGGGTGGCGCGTTCTGTCGCCATGTGTTGGTGGCGCGTTCTGTCGCCATGTGTTGGTGGCGCGTTCCGTCGCCATGTGTGGGTGGCGCGTTCTGTCGCCATGTGTGGGCGGCGCGTTCTGTCGCCATGTGTGGGCGGCGCGTTCTGTCGCCATGTGTGGGCGGCGCGTTCTGTCGCCATGTGTGGGCGGCATTTTCTGTCGCCATGTGTGGGCGGCGCGTTCTGTCGCCATGTGTGGGTGGCGCGTTCTGTCGCCATGTGTGGGTGGCGCGTTCTGTCGCCATGTGTGGGTGGCGCGTTCTGTCGCCATGTGTGGGTGGCGCGTTCTGTCGCCATGTGTGGGTGGCGCGTTCTGTCGCCATGTGTGGGTGGTGCGTCTTGTCGTGCGACGCCTATCGCGGGCCGCCTGGCATCCGTTGTTTCGGTGCTGCTGTCAAAGACGGCCAAGGACGTATATTTAGGCCATCCACAATAAACTCGTGGCTATTGCAGCCCATTGTCGAGTTTTATAACAGATGTCGTAGGAAAAAGGGCTGTCACAGGCACACATAAAACATATAACGATTGCTCATACCAGCGGCACGGAAAGAGTCGGCAAGTACGGTAAGTATGATAAGAAGTCAGCAGGTATGATGATAAGTCAGCAAGTATGATAAGAGGTCAGCGAGTATGATAGGATGTCAGGAAGTGGATCAGGTCAATCTGACCGGTCACATGCACAAATGCCGCCTGAGGCGGCGATCAAACGTGGGAACTGGCAGTTGCCTCAGCTCGTGTGGCAGTTCATAATACAGGGCAGGACCTCTGGAACAAAAACGGCGCCTGCTCGTCTGTTCGCGACCTGGGGACACCTTAGACGCCCTCCCCCCCCACACCCGAAGAAGTACCCATGTACTCCAGACTCGAGTCAGAACAACGAAGAGATGTGTACGTTGGTGTGCTTCTGTATCGTTTGTCACAAAGCGCCACAAGACAAACTGTCGTGATGGTCGCGCGGCCCTGGTGTCGTGAACCATTTCTCGCTGTTGCGCCTGTTTAGTCCTCTCTCGCGGACATGGGCGGCTAGGCTCTGGCTTGATATTTTCACGGCGTAGTGACACAGCGAGAAGGAACACATCGCTGGCCGAAGTGCGGCGCCGCCTGTGCTCGCTGTGCTCGCTGTGCTCGCCTGTGCTCGCTGTGCTCGCCTGTGCTCGCTGTGCTCGCCTGTGCTCGCTGTGCTCGCCTGTGCTCGCTGTGCTCGCCTGTGCTCGGTTATTGGTTTAGGTGGACCACGTCTGTCGATGTCTTTCTCCTTTGTCGTTGCGTCTCCGCGCTTTCATGTTTATTTGATTTGCTCGCTCTTGCGGGCTTGCACTAGTGTCGGTCGTACGTGCTGCTTTTGTGTAGCTCCCTTTTCGCAACATTATTGGCGCTCCGTATTGAGTTCAGACAGGAAACTGAAGTTGCCAATTTTGTTATCACCACGGCCATCACGTCAGTTTTTCTTGTCGCGCTTTGTAACAAACGATACAGCACACCAACGTACACATCTCTGTTGTTCTGAATTCAGTCTGGAGTAGATGGGTACTTCTTCGGGTGGGTGGGGTGTGTGGGGGGGGGAGGTCTAAGGTGTCCCCCATTCGCTTAACCTCTGTTGCTATTCGACGTATGCCTCAAAATTGTTCAACATTTAACTTCAGGAACGCTGATGGCATCGTTGTAGTTCACAAGTAATGATGATGGCATGGGTGTATGACGGGAGGGAGCAAAGGGCCATGATCTCCCCCCCCCCTCTCGATGCTCTCCCCCTTCCCCGATGCTCTCCGAGTTTAGCTTAGCCATTGACTGTATGGCGTTGACTGGAATTAATTAACATACAAATTGGCTATCCTCCTCCAAATTTAGAGGTGCTCCTACGCCCATAGACAATGGTATTGGCACGTTGATGGATGTTAATGTTAATTACACCCTATTCGCTCGGACAAACACCGGTCAGGTTAGACGCAAAGTTAAATGGCACATGTTACCACCGGAAATGTACACAAACGTTTAGGCTGAGCGTCTGAAGGCGCTGAGCGTTTAGCTGAAACGTTGGTGTACGTTTCGGGTGAATATGCATGTGCCACTTAACTTTGCATCCAGTCCAATCAATTGGTCAGGTTGCAGTAACAATTGGTCAGGTTGCTCTCTTCATCTTCATCTTCATCTTCTCCTGTCTCGTGCCAACCAGAAAACATTCACGTCGCCGGTAGCACAACTACACCAGCAAACACGAGCGACTATTATGCCGCGACTTGCGGCTTCGCGCGCGGGTAGTGCAAACACTAGCGACTATCATAGTCGCGACTTGCGGCTTCATGCGCCGGCGAGCGACAGCACCGGAAACGGCGTGGTGGTTGTGACTTTACGACCATTGACGAGCCGTGACGAGCCGAGGCCATTTGGCGTCGCCCGCCTCTCACCCTGGCAGGAAGGACGGGCGCCGCGGGGAATCGAGCCCCGCTCCTCTGGCCTGCCCGGACACAGCAGCGACCGGTGTCAGTTGTTTCAGCTTCAGGACGCGAGCGACACGTGTTCTCTGTCCGAACTGGTCCACCATATCTTGCACCACGGCCACTCCATCTTCGGCAATGTCGATCACATGCATAATGCAAAGCAGCGGCAATCGAGTCGGTCTGGCAGCATGAATAATCTGGTGATTTATTTACGGGTCATTGACCGGCCAGTCGAACAAACCGCGGCCGATGTGGACATCTGCTTGGCGGTTGCCATGCCAACGACGTGTCGATTGGCTCCAGTGGTTGATGTGGCAACCCGCAGACACGGGACGCTCTCTACGGTGTTGGTGATGGTGAAGCACGAGCTGCGCCGATACGGGGCCACCTGATCGTCCGTATGTGCAGCTGCTCTAGTAGTGCATGATCCAGAGCATGCTCCAGGGCACGTCTTCGCAGCTGCTGTTGCAGTGATCTCAGATTTGGCCATCGGCCGACCCACAGTGAGGCACATGCTTTGATGGCGAAAGCAGTAGCAGTAACAGGTACATGTACCAAAACAGTACAGGTACAAAATTACCGAGGATAGTTTTACTGCTAAATGGTAAATTACCAGGTACAAAATTACCATGGACAATTTTACTGTTGCGTGGTAATTTACCACGTACAAAATTACCAATGGCAATTGTACTATTATATGGTAACTTACCAGGTACAAAACTACCAATGCAGTTTCCCATAATCGATTTTATGGTTCGCTGTCAGAGTGGTTGTGAAGGTGAAGTGAAAGACTACCGTAAGACAACATTTTCTGCAGGATTTCGAGTACAGATAAAGTGCCACAACCCTATCACGAGAGGGCCCCGATCGGTCTTTAGAAGCGTGTGGTGGCGATATATGCCCCGCCCCCCCCCCCCATGTTAGCCGGCTGGTTTTGTTGCGAACGCGGCGATCAATTAATTACAACGACGTGATCTGAATTCCAAAGAAGCCTTGCGGCCCAGTTCCTAGTTCCTAATTCCTTGGGCCGAACGGACCAAGCCGAACAGTTGATCTCGTTGTGTTTCGACATGTCGAAATGTCGAATGTCGAAAATATTGTACGGCCGTCAAGACCGTGACGAAACACGCAATACATTGGGTGATACAAAAGTTTTTATTTTGCTACGGGCGGGTACGAATAACATGAAATTTGTATAGCAATACCCCAAAACAAACTTTGAAAGAAATAGGTAGGCTGTCTGACTCCACTGCGGCATTTCGTAGCCGGTTTTGTCACCTTAGAAACGATAGCCAAATATAGGATCATTGGGCTCAATTGAGAGCATATTGGTTCTCTCAAGGATTCATTTCATGACGCTGACCAAAGGTAATTCAGAACTAGGAGATAGGCGACGTGGCAAAGGCAGGCGTCCGCAAATGTGAAACGGAATGCAATTTGTTGTGGGGGGGGTAAAGAGGATCAATTTTATTCGTTCCATCTCAAGTTCACCCCCCCCACTTTACTGGATTCGTTCGTGTGCATCCATCAGCGAAGCAGTCGAGATCCCGGAAAAGCTGTTCTCAGTAGTCGCCGCCACTGCGACGTCCAGCACCGCTGCGGCGATAAACTGCCGACGGGCACCTCCGCTCCGGAGAGATTGGAAAGCGGCGCCTGCCCGGCAGCCGAGATATGCGATGACCGCGTGCGATGACCAGATCGTGCGATGACCGCGTCGGCAATTCGGCTGACCGTCTGGGCCAGCTGGCTCGTCTGGCCGGTCAGCTGATTCGTGGCGTCAGCTGACTACAGCTGCCACGGCGGGTCGGGGACGTCTTGGCGGCTCTTCCCCGCTGGATGACGGTCTTTGAGTGCCGGTGTTCCGGGGAGTTTCAGGGACGCCGCTGCGAATATGAAGTACGTAGCGAACCTAGAATGAGCAATTCCATTTAGATCAATGAAGAAGTAAGTTATATATATATATATATATATATATATATATATATATATATATATATATATATATATATATTAATATATATATATACATATATATAATGCACTTCACATTCATTGCCCATGATTTGAGTCTCCAATGAGCCTGCCATCAAGATTGGGTCCATTGGGAGTATACTATGTGAAGTAGAGTTATGAGTGTCTAATTTGTGGCCTGCACTTAGCCTAATCTTGCATGGAAGGAAATGCCTGTCAATATCAGTTTATTTATGGGACGGAAACATTACTTGATAAGAGGTATCTTGCCATAAATAAAGGTCATAAATACGTAACGACCGACATATGAGTCGTTTGCGGTCAGCATCGAGGTCATGCATGACGAAACTGGTTCCGATTGCACCACCTGAGATGTGGTGGGATGTCTAGTGGAGCAGCAAGAAGAACACTGCCTAATCACACATAATTACTATTAAACAATGGTAAATATTGACCCGGCATAATGGACCGCTGACGCGAATGTTCCTGGATCATATGTCGAATTCAGTATTGCACAAACTGATGGCCGTAAATTCCGGGTGGGTCGAAGTGGTGGTGGTGGGGCTCTGCTTTGGCACTATGCTAATGTTCAGTTGTCATTTTCTCTATTCAAACTGACAATTTTTGAAACAGGACTCCCATGGTTTGATGGAGATCTCTAGCCTTGTACGAACTAGTTGATGGTGTGGTAGTGAACCGAACATTCTGATGCACGTCTTGGCAATTCTGATGCACGTCTTGGCAATTCTGACGTACGTCTTGGAAATTCTGATTCACGTCTTGGCAATTCTGACGCACGTCTTGGAAATTCTGATGCACGTCTTGGCAATTCTGACGCACGTCTTGGCAATTCTGATGCACGTCTTGGAAATTCTGACGCACGTCTTGGAAATTCTGATGCACGTCTTGGAAATTCTGATGCACGTCTTGGCACTTCCACTGGCCCCTCGAGAAACGTCTGGTGCCGCCCGTGATCCTGCATTCCAACCTCCGTGTCACACAAACAGCCCTGGACCGGTCGTGCTGCCACTCGCACAGATAGAGGCAAAGGCGACCCCGTCTAAATCGGCCCTCCCGTCCCGAAGCAAAGACATATGCAATTCCCCTAGGTCATCAGGAATTTCTCAGGATCCTCCGCTCCTCTCCCCCTGCCTCGACACAATTTCCTGGTGACGCCCCTGAAGGTGAACTGGGAATGTATTCATTTTTCTATTCGGCCGGGTTCAAAATTTCGAGGAAAAAAATCAAAAACGCAAAATTCAACGCCGTGTGTCTGGCATGTATGTTAATTTTTATGGAAAACGTCTCAGGCTGAAACAAAAGCCTATTTCCTTCGAGAATTGGTATATTTTGGGGACGGTGGATTTGACCTTGTCGTGTTTCTAATTTGTCCACGCATTTTCGACATTTCACAGTCACTGTAAACTCCAGTCCAGTTTCAGTTCAGTTCGGTTCAGTTTCGGTTCAGTCCGGTCCAGTTTGATGCATTGACTGTTGTGCCGTCACAATGGGACGAACGCGGAATGCGATTAGTCGAGTCATCTCCGTGGCGGGAATCTGTCGTGGCGCCAATATGGCAGCTGTTGCATGGCACATATGGCAGCTGTGGCATGGCAAATATGGCAGCTGTGGCATGGCAAATATGGCGGGAATCAGCATCAGTCTGGGCGCAAATGTGGCCATTGGACGCCGGTGTCGGTTTCCCTGCGCTGAGCTGGCGCTTAATTCGCCGCATTCAGCGGCGAATTAATTAATTTATTAATTATTAATTAGCCCGTACACATTCAGCGGCGGCAGGTGGTCAAGGATCAAGGTCAAGGTCAAGGATCAAGGTCACCGTGAGGCGGTACTTGGTCATGGCTTTTATTGGGTGGTCTGCGACGCACTCTATGCGCGATCACGGCTAATGGCGCCGCCTGCACTGTTTCGCCGGTGGGCTGCGGGATTGGGAAATGTCCCGAGTGGTGCGAGTGTCGAACCCGGGACCTTGGTATCCAGAGCTGAACACCTTAGCCACTCGGCCACCCCGCCCCGTGCGAACAAATGACTAAACTGCACGTTAGTGCTACACGCTGCAGTACAACGGCAGCGGCCGGTGGGGTGGCGGGGTGGGGGTGGGGGAAGGGGGTGGAAGGTCCACCAATGTTCGACCAACGTTAATTAGGCATCCAGTCCTGTGAGCTGCCAGGCATCTACTGCAAGTTTCCTCCCTACGCTAGCGAATAAACAATAGCAGAACAAGCAAAATCAAACACAAACATCGTGATAGGACTTCGTGCGGTTTTTGCATGATAGGAATAATGTTAGGTCGATTGCTAGATGTACAGGATCATGCCGATGGCGGACAGCCACCCGCTTCCACCAAGAATTCGTCCTGCTAATGCGTGGGAAACTTTGACAAAACGTGCCCACCTCCACCGCACCGCACCGGAGCACCGGCTGATGCCGCGGTATGCAGGTGGGGCACGGATCACTAGCAATTCATAGATGAAATTGTCTTTGGAGAGTCGTGCTGCCGCTTCGCCGAATGGATGCCGCAGGTCGGCGTTTTCTGAAGAAAATCACTTCGTCAGGTTTTCGCTATTAGCTGTCATTACCCCCTCCCCTCCCATGGGGTACGCTCCCATGGGGACGAGTGGTCTAGGGGTAAGATGCTCGTCTCGCAATCGAAAGGTTGTGGGTTCGAGTCTCACCTGTCGCTACTCTTCGCCCGCGACCAATCGGCGTGAGAGATTGGCGACGCTACATGACTCAGCGGTCGACGTGTCGTAAAACCAATAACCAGAGGCAGTTTCCCGTCATGCATGTTTCGTTCGTAGTGTCGCAGACGGCCATGCCCATGAGATCGTGATATGTCAGCCCCGCAACGCCTAATGACTCGACCATTAGCTTCGCATTCTGGTGATAGGTACACACACGGCGTGAGAGATTGGCGACGCTACATGACTCAACGGTCGACATGTCGTAAAACCAATAACCAACCAACCAACCAGCTCCCATGGGGTGTTGCAATCATTGCGTGCGAGGCGTAGATAGCCCTGCGTGACAACAGCCCCCCCTGCACTCCCGGGTGGCGGGGTGAGCGTGGGGTCATAGGTCCCGCGGAAAGGTCGCCCGTCGCCGGTGACCCGGCGGTGGCCGCCGCCCCGTCTGCGCCGGTCTGGTCGGTGCCGGCCTCCCACGCCCCGTCCCCTGTCGCCCCCTGTCGCCCCCTGTCGCCCAGTCCAGAGCCGGCGTGTCGCCGTGTGGCCGCCGAGCGACACTCACGCCAAATGGCCCTGCTCGCGCCGAGGACGAGGAGGCTCGGCCCGTGGCCGAGAGGGTCGCCAGCAGACGTCGCCAACGCACCGGCCACGCCGACCAGGTGTGTTAGCGACGTCCGTCGCGGTGCCCGGCTGGCGTAATGCAGCCGGAGACGTGTTTGCCCCGCGGCGCCGAGCGTGCGGTGCCGCTGAACGCGAAGTGAAACTTTGATTGATGCGAGCGGTACGGTTACGCAGCTGCCCAGTAGTTGACCGCTTATTACCGCGGAGATGATGACACCGTAAGTGAGCGGCAGCTGGGCATCCAGGCAATCCAGGGATCCCGTCTCAATCTTGCTTATATATCTTGCTTGCTTTTGCAATATATATATATATATATGTATATATATATATATATATATATATATATAT
This sequence comes from Ashinkailepas kermadecensis, assembly GCA_034440615.1. Lineage (NCBI taxonomy): Eukaryota > Metazoa > Arthropoda > Thecostraca > Neolepadidae > Ashinkailepas > Ashinkailepas kermadecensis. Next base: position 417,698 of record JAOTOM010004905.1, on the reverse strand, counting down.
ATATATATATATATATATATATATATATATTATATACATGTATATATTCAAAAAGACCCTGACCTAGCAAATGCACCAGTCATAAAACGTGATCAATCAGCAAGTACATTGTTCCTTCTACCCCTCCCTCATTCTCTTGTGAATAAGAACAAGAACAAGTGGGACGGAATTGGCGGAGTACACTACACCGTTGTATTATAGGACCAAATGCCACGGCGCGCCCTTAAGCCCAAATAATCAATCAATCAATCAATCAACCAAATGCCACAATCTGAAGCCAGCACGCACTGTTTGTGTCTGTCTGTCTGTTTGTCTGTCGGTGCATGAGGGGGCGTCCGATCGCCTGAATATTTGCGTCCGACAGGAGCTAGCGGAAACAACAACATGCTAGCTGAAATAGGAAGCAATCGCATGCTAGCTGAAATAGGGGGCAATCTACCTAACGACAGCAATTGTAACAGCAATTTGTTGAAAAGCAAATTGTCTGACGCTGGCGTTTCAAGGGGTGTGGTGTGGACCCGCTGTATCCCCGCCCGGACCCGCTGTATCCCCGCCCGGACCCACTGTATCCCCGCCTGGACCCGCTGCATCCCCGCCCGGACCCGCTGTATCCCCGCCCGGACCCGCTGTATCCCCGCCCGGACCCGCTGTACCCGGACCCGCTGTATCCCCGCCCGGACCCTCTGCATCCCCGCCCGGACCCGCTGTATCCCCGCCCGGACCCGCTGTATCCCCGCCCGGACCCGCTGTATCCCCGCCCGGACCCGCTGTATCCCCGCCCGGACCCGCTGTATCCCCGCCCGGACCCACTGTATCCCCGCCCGGACCCACTGTATCCCCGCCCGGACCCACTGTATCCCCGCCCGGACCCGCTGTATCCCCGCCCGGACCCGCTGTATCCCCGCCCGGACCCGCTGTATCCCCGCCCGGACCCGCTGTATCCCCGCCCGGACCCACTGTATCCCCGCCCGGACCCACTGTATCCCCGCCCGGACCCACTGTATCCCCGCCCGGACCCACTGTATCCCCGCCCGGACCCGCTGTATCCCCGCCCGGACCCGCTGTATCCCCGCCCGGACCCGCTGTATCCCCGCCCGGACTCACTGCCCTGACCGATGCTATTATGTTGACAAACAAAGGCGGCGCGAAGATCGTATTTCATCAGCCGGAAGCCGCCCACTTCTGGTCTTTTCCGGTGCAGCGTTTGGTCGGTAACGCCTTCAGCTGCAGACGGTCGCATTGCACCGACGGACGATGGGGCGCCGGGTACTCCGCCACTGACCCGGGGCGTGGTGGACCCGGGACCCGGGACGCCGGGGCTTTGTCGGCGGAAGGGTCGACGGCGGTGGCGGTAGTGGTGGCAGTGGCGGTGGCGGTGGTAGTGGCAGTGACGGTAGTGGTGGCAGCGGCAGTAGCAGTAGCGGTCGCAGTGGCGGTAGCAGTGGCAATGGCGGTGGCGGTGGGAGGATCCACCTGCATCACCATAGTTTTGTAGGACAGGAGACTGGGAGGTGGGGGGGATAGGGAATTGCGACTGGAAGAGAAATTAGTTGCTACCCAAAAGAAGTCGATTTGCCCTTGGGTTGTAGGAACTTGGACATGGAACGTCTTACCGTTACCCGTCTAATTGGACACTAAACTCACTGAGGTCGCTGGGTCACTGAGGGGTCTGAAGTTCACCGAGGTATGCCGTGAGGGGTGGCGGGAGACACGAGGTCTCGGAACGTGTCAGGGAGGCTCTGCTCTGACGCGATATTCCCGCCGTAGAATATGGAGTAGCCGCCTCCGTCCGCATTTGCGGAGTAGCCGCCTCCGTCCGCATTTGCGGCAGGGTCGCCGCCACGCCTGATTTGTGCACAGTCGCAACGCAGTGGTAAATTATTCGTGAAATAGGGTGGAATACACCACTTAATGAACACCACTTAATGAACACCACTTAATGAACACCACTTAATGAACACCACTTAATGAACACCACTTAATGAACACCACTTAATGAACACCACTTAATGAACACACTTAATGAACACCACTTAATGAACACCACTTAATGAACACCACTTAATGAACGCCACTTAATGAACACAACTTAATGAACACCACTTAATGAACACACTTAATGAACATCACTTAATGAACACACTTAATGAACACCACATAATGAACACAACTTAATGAACACCACTTAATGAACACCACTTAATGAACACCACTTAATGAACACAACTTAATGAACACCACTTAATGAACGCCACTTAATGAACACCACTTAATTAACACACTTAATGAACACCACTTAATGAACGCCACTTAATGAACACCACTTAATGAACACCACTTAATGAACACTACTTAATGAACACATTTAATGAACACATTTAATGAACACATTTAATGAACACATTTAATGAACACCACTTAATTAACACACTTAATGAACACCACTTAATGAACACACTTAATGAACACCACTTAATGAACACACTTAATGAGGCCTACCCCACAATCGAAAGAGTTCGATCCCTTTTGCTTCTCTTCGCCCGCGACCAATCGGGGTGAGAGATTGGCACCATATGACTCAACGGTCGACGTGTCGTAAACCAATAACCAACCAACCAACACACTTAATGAACACCACTTACTGAACACTCAGTCGACATCCTTCTCAAAGAAGGATCGACATCGTGCTGCTTGATGCGGGCTGATGGCTCGATTCCCCGTTTCTGACAGTATCTCGATATAAGTATGCTCATGCTCACCATAAGTGATCGTGATGCACGGGGCCGCGGTAGCTCAGTTGGTAGAGCATCGGGTTCTTGGTCGCAAGATTGTGGGTGCGAATCTCACAACCGACGGTTTTTACCGAGTCCACCCGCGACCAATCGGCGTGAGAGGTTGGCGACGCTATATAACCTAGCGGTTGAATGCGTCGTAAAAGAACCCAAGCTTCTTCTTCTTCTTGATCGTGATGCACGAACATGTCCAAGCGCAATTTCAGGTAAAGGGATTACCTATGATGTTATCTAGGTACAACACCAGTTTATAGCATAGGTATTTTTCCCGCTAATCCGAATATAGCTCTTCTTATCTTAAGTATGTCAAAGCAAACAAAAAGGTACAGTCGTAAGTGCACTATTGGCTTTAATGCGAGCCGGAAGGACAAAAAGTACTTCAAATGACACTAATTCCGTGACAAATTTCGACATCCTATTGTACCCATGTCGACATTGTACCCGTGTCGACCTAACGAAAAAACATTAATTTAACACAGACGCAACAGTCGGGCCCGGTGTCCAGTGATACATTGTTCGTGAAACAGGGTGGCATATACCACTTTCTGAGCAGTGAATAGACATCCTTTCCAAGGAAGTATCAATATCATGTTTGTCGATGTGTGCTTGTGAAGTCTCCATCACACATTTCTAAGAATATTTTGTGCATTAGTATCTTGCTTATTCTCACCATTATGGATTGTGATACACAAGCGTCTTGCAACACAATTCCAGGTACAGAGATTACCGTGTCTGTTTAACAATGTCACCTGTTGATACCATGGTATTGCAATCATTATCATTAGCGTAGGTATCCCTATATTAGGTGTCCCACAATGTAAATGCAAAACGTGCACTCATAGGCACGCTTGGCTCAAAATTGAGCTTGAAGGACTGCAATGCTATTTAAACTGGCACGCTGCGATGGTAAATTTTGACATTTCACTTTACTTGTTTGGACACCCCACACACTCACACCCAACAAAAAGCCACGAGTTCAACGCTGCTCTCGTCGCAACAGGCGGTCCCGGTGTTGTCGCTCGTCGCAACAGGCGGTCCCGGTGTCGCTCGTCGCAACAGGCGGTCCCGGTGTCGCTCGTCGCAACAGGCGGTCCCGGTGTTGTCGCTCGTCGCAACAGGCGGTCCCGGTGTCGCTCGTCGCAACAGGCGGTCCCGGTGTTGTCGCTCGTCGCAACAGGCGGTCCCGGTGTTGTCGCTCGTCGCAACAGGCGGTCCCGGTGTTGTCGCTCGTCGCAACAGGCGGTCCCGGTGTTGTCGCTCGTCGTAACCGTCGGCCCCGGTTTCAGCTTGTGATGCCACTGAGGACAGCGAAAGTTCCGGCGATGCCGGCCAAGCTCTCAGGCTCTCTCAGCTGAGAGAGCCTGACAGCTGTCAGGCTCTCTCAGCTGGTGCTCTGTTTGCGAACACACTCTGGCAGCTGCGGGTGTTGGCTCAGTGCAGGGGCATAATGGAGGTGGCGGCAAACAGCTTCGTCCCCGATCGAGATCACGCTTACTTGGGGCGCGTAGTCGAAGATCGTTCTTAGGAAGCCGTCATTTCACTTGACGGGCTGTTATCTCGAGTGCATGCACCGTTGTAATTAGCAGCAACATGAATCATTGTCTTTGGTTGTTGAAGTCTAAAATTGCAATGAATATATGCATATGATGTCACAGGCATAGCCTGCGTGTATATATATATATATCTACATCCGCATACTTATTGTATTTGTATTTTTGTACTTATTGTATTGCCTTCTTGCACAATAATGAGGCTTTCCTTGGTGAAGCACTAAACACTAATTTGTTCTATTCCTCGGACCGTACTCATACGAGGAAAACACGTGACGTAAAAGCATGCACACCGACCCGAAGGCGATCCGTTTTCGGCTGCCGTTTTCTTCGAGAAAAACCGGTAGCAGGAGTGTTGCATTCTCCATGCTGACTTCCTTGCAGCGCCGTACGGTGGGTGGACGACCGAAGCGGCGGCCCAGTCTGCAACACGTCCACTGATAACAGGTGTCACTGGACTGGACGCTACTGTCGTCGATCAGTGACGTGTGCAACTTCACTGGACTGGGCGTTACTGTCGTTAACCAGTGATGCGTGTAGCGTCACTGGACTGGACGTTACTGTCGTCAACCGGTGACGTGTGCAGCGAATGGCTATATCTGCCTGCCGATAGCAGACATGTGACAGACATGACAGACAGATGACAGACATATGGCAGACATGTGATAGACAGGTGACAGACGGGTGACAGATAGCTGACAGACAGGTGACAGATAGCTGACAGACAGGTGACAGACAGGTGACAGATAGCTGACAGACAGGTGACAGACAGATGACAGCAGCTGTCCGGCGGGTGTCGGTACGGCCGGCTGCGGCTGCGACTCCGACATCTCGACCGCGGCCGCATTGTGAACACGGTTGGGGGGGCTGCGATGGTCGGCATGGCCGGCGTGCCGGTCGTGACGTCGGCGGGCAGGGAACACAGCGGCAGCCGACACACCGCGGTGGGTAGCCATCGGTAGCCAACACACGCCGCGGTGGGTAGCCATCGGCGGCCAACACACGCCGCGGTGGGTAGCCATCGGCAGCCAACACACGCCGCGGTGGGTAGCCAACACACGCCGCGGTGGGTAGCCATCGGCAGCCAACACACGCCGCGGTGGGTAGCCATCGGCAGCCAACACTCCGCGGTGGGTAGCCATCGGTGGCCAACACACGCCGCGGTGGGTAGCCACCGGCGTCCAACACGCCGCGGTGGGTAGCCAACACACTCCGCGGTGGGTAGCCATCGGTAGCCAACACACGCCGCGGTGGGTAGCCATCGGCAGCCAACACACGCCGCGGTGGGTAGCCATCGGTGGCCAACACACGCCGCGGTGGGTAGCCATCGGTGGCCAACACACGCCGCGGTGGGTAGCCATCGGTGGCCAACACACGCCGCGGTGGGTAGCCATCGGTGGCCAACACACGCCGCGGTGGGCCGCCGCTGGGGCCCACCGCGGGGTGTTCACGCGCTGCTGACGCCGGTAGAGCCGCCACTGAAACTCTTCGTCGGATACAACTCGGGAGCTCTTCTGAGGAGATTCTGTGACTCGACTTGATTTAGACGCAAGCATTCGCAAAAAGAACGGGGCTCGCAGCATTGCAACAACAAAGCCGCTCTGAAGGTTTCAGCCGCGGAACGGTAGGCAGTGAGTCTGTTGGCTGATGCGAAATATGTATTCGTTCACGACTGGCGTCGGTTTTTCCTCTGCTGGCTAGCCGCGTCGGTGGCACCACCGCGTAGGCAGATTGTTATGATTGCGTATATGTGTTTATGAGGTGAAAAATCCGCAACCAAATCAACCATGTGATATTTTCACATTTAGATGACATATATATATGACATATGTGCCAATATTGTTGACGAATTAACCAAAAGCGAAATCTTTTCTGCAAATGTACTGCTCAGCACCACGTTAATCACTTATCACTAATCACCTGTATTTCTCTCCCATAGGTATTGTCCTTTGTTGACATGGTCCCAGAAGATTAACCACGTTTGACTGAAAGTCGTCTTCTGTTGTGACCAAGCTATTTTCAACCACTTAAAAAAACAATGATATATTCTTGATGTCTATTCGTCCCGTACGCCTCATTTGTACCACGTTCCTGCGTGCTTCTCTCACCTCTCTTGCCGTTTAGTTTGCTGTTTGGTTAGTCACGTGATGTTTGTGTGGATGCGTCGTGCGATGGTGGCTGTGTTTGTGGTTTGTGTGATCCAGTATCAGCACGGTGTGCTCGTCGTGCGATGGTGGCTGTGTTTGTGGTTTGTGTGATCCAGTATCAGCACGGTGTGCTCGTCGTGCGATGGTGGCTGTGTTTGTGGTTTGTGTGATCCAGTATCAGCACGGTGTGCTCGTCGTGCGATGGTGGCTGTGTTTGTGGTTTGTGTGATCCAGTATCAGCACGGTGTGCTCGTCCCGCGATGGTGGCTGTGTTTGTGGTTTGCGTGATCATAACACGGTGGGTGTTGTAAGTATCAGCAACTGTGTGTGTTCGTCCAGTATCACGGTGGCGACAGCGGTTTTGCTGTGCGCCATGTGTGTCAGCGTTGCGGAACTGTGATGACACGTTCATTGTTGATCCTTGCCACACCAGCGGGGCCGCGGTAGCTCCGTCGGTAAGGTGTCGGACTCTTGATCCCAAGGTTGTGGGTTCGCATCCCACGGCCGGCGGCATTTACCAGGTCCACCCGCGACCAACCGCCGTGAGAGGTTGGCGACGCCATGTGACCTAGCAGTTGGATGCGTCGTAATGGAACCCAAGGTTCTTCTTCTTCTGCCGCTACATGACCAATGCAGTCAATGCGCCCTAAAGTCCTCCCCCTCCCTTCTTCTGCCGCACCATCCACCGAGTAGTAGTCGGCTGTCGTGTTGTGGTTCGCGTGGCCCAGTTTGACGCCACGCCCAGTCTGACTCCGGTGGGCGTGGTGGATTTGCGAACGTGCTCGGTGGGGCGTCGGTTGAGGTCCCGCATGGTGACCGTGATTGGCACCATGGGTCCCGCATGGTGACCGTGATTGGCACCATGGGTCCCGCATGTAAGTGCGTCCTTCAGAGGTCCGGGTTGATGTGGCGGCGTCGTAGGGGGCGAGTGGTCTAGGGGTAAGATGCTCGTCTCACAATCGAATGGTTGTGGGTTCGAGTCTCACCTGTCGCTACTCTTCGCCCGCGACCAATCGGCGTGAGAGATTGGCGACGCTACATGACTCAACGGTCGATGTGTCGTAAAACCAATAACCAACCAACCATTCCCGTTATCCTGAAACATAGCGTACAGTATTCCTCAGTAACTCGTCTCAATCCCGTTATCCTGAAACATAGTGTACAGTATTCCTCAGTAACTTGTCTCAATCCCGTTATCCTCACACATAGCGTGCAGTATGTCTCAGTAACTTGTCTCAATTCCGTTATCCTCCAGCACAGCATACAGTGTGCATTGCGTTTTGTACGCTTTTATCGCTCCAAGAACTGCCGCCGCCCGTCCGAAGATCCAATGCACTCCGCGGAGATGCGGGATGTCCAAAACCACTATTTAAAACTCTAAAACTAGTGGATCATTGGCGTGGGAACAGAGGGGATCCGTGCCCTTCGCCAGTTGCTGGCACCGGTAACTGTAAGAGTCATAGCCGTTGCGTGTCAAGAGTCGACTTGAAATGTGACCTGCCACACCGACGCTGTTCGCATGTTCCCACGCGCACGGCGCAGAGCGTGGGCAGAGCCATCCGACCGGCCGATACCTCCTTGTCGCCGCTTCGCCTGCAGACGAGTCTTTGTGCTGGTTCGGCGAAACGGACCGCGTATTGAAGCCAGCGTGAACTGCAAGTGCGAACTGCACTGGGCTGTACTGGGCTGAGCTGTACTGAGCTGAGCTGAGCTGAGCTTTACTGAGCTGAGCTGAGCTGTGCTGAGCTGTACTGAGCTGTACTGAGCCGTACAGAGCTGTACTCAGCTGAGGTGTACTGAGCTGAGCTGAGCTGAGCTGAGCTGTACAGAACTGAGCCGAGCTGAGCTGAGTTGTACTGAGCTGAACTGAGCTGAGCTGAGCCGAGCTGAGGTGTATTGAGCTGAACTGGACGGAGCTGAGCTGAGCTGTACTGAGCTGAACTGCACGAAGCTGAGCTGAGCTGAGCTGTACTGACTTGACCTGTACTGAGCTGAGCTGAGCTGAGCTGAGCTGTACTGAGCTGAGCTGAGCTGAGCTGTACTGAGCTGAGCTGAGCTGTACTGAGCTGTACTGAGCTGAACTGCACGGAGCTGAGCTGAGCTGTACTGAGTTGACCTGTACTGAGCTGAGCCAAGCTGTACTGAGCTGAGCTGCACGGAGCTAAGCCGGAGATGAGTCAAGCACCCTCTGAAGTTTGTCGGACCGATCGAGTCGGCGACGTGCTCGGAAATGAATCGGAAATGTTGGGAAATGTCACCGCGTCTGGCTTTGGCTTAGGCCGTCCACATGTTCCGTCGAGTTTGAACTTTAAACTTGAAGAGCCTGACGGTCCGCTTAGTTGGATGGCCTGGATCTGCCTTGAGCTGGCCTGTGACCCATTGGGCCCTGGTCTTAGGTCGGCGTCAGCCGTTCTCAGACTCGTGTTCCAATGTCGTGACCGACATTCGAGGTTGCAGATTTGCAATTTTGCCGATGAAAAGATACTTGACTTAGTTGATTAATTCCGCTTGCTCAGCAGACATTCGATTCACGGTTGAACGCCTACTTCATAGATGTTCACATCCTGATGCCTACTTCAGAGACGTTCACATTCTGATGCCTACTTCAAAGATGTTCACATCCTGATACCTACTTCAGAGATGTCCGCATCCTGAGTGGTCGTCTTGACAGCCAGTTGGCAACTGCTTCCAGGAGCCGGTCGAACCGAACCGGATTGGTTGGTTATTGGTTTTACGACACGTCGACCGTTGAGTCATGTAGCGTCGCCAATCTCTCACGCCGATTAGTCGCGGGCGAAGAGCGGCGACAGGTGAGACTCGAACCCACAACCTTTCGATTGTGAGACGAGCATCTTACCCCTAGACCACTCGTCCCCGAACCGAACCGGAGAACGTAACGATTGTATCAGAACATTGAGAAGCTCGTTTCCTTCTGATCGTCAAGTCGTCGAGGACCGTGCATGGTCGTGCAGTCGTCAAAAGCCGTGCACGGTCGTGCAGTCGTCAAAAGCCGTGCATGGTCGTGCAGTCGTCAGCGGCTAAGCGAAGCAAGATTCGCGTCGAAGCGAACTTGATCGCGTTGAGTTGCAGTACGGACGGTTGCAGAACGGTCGCAACGGTCGCAGATCCCCGAGTAGCCGTGGAGGTCGTCGTGGCGCGCGGCCGTCGAACACCATCAGTGATGCCGACTCCCTGGTGGCCACCCCACCTCCACCCCCCGCCACCCCACCTCCACCCCCACCACCCACGTCACCCCACCGCCCGCCAGCCTCGTCCCACTACACCCAACCGGCAACTGGACCAGTGGTGTTCTGGTTGGTAAGTTTTCGTTGGCTGGACCATTACCCGGTTGATGTCTGATTAACGCTACTTCGAATCGGACTCCCAATTAAGCAGCCGACGGAGCCAAACGCGCCCGGCCGATCCGACTCAGGCGCGGTGGGTGGCTTTGTTGGGCGTTGTTGGGGTTAGCTGTGCGATTTTGCGGAATCTGTGTGTGTGTGTGTGTGGCATTGCAGTTGGTGGTTGTTTGGGTTTTAGGGCGATTGGACCAACATTTGCGACCATCTAGCGTCCGTGCACGACGTGTGTGATGTCCGTGCATGAGGATGAGCCAGGCGCTGGGGTAGGTGCAGCGGAAGGAGTTCGTCACCCAATACTGGCTCGTGAGACGGCGGGCCTTGCCTGCTCGTGGGCTAATGCCCATCACGCGAATTGTCGGATGCTCGCACGATCAGAACGTGTTTTCTGCGTGGAAGTGGACGTGGAAGTGGACGTGGAAGTGGACGTGGAAGTGGACGGGAGGTCGACGTGTGAGGTGGTGACAAGTTCACTAACTTGTCACCACCAGGTGGTGAGGTGGTGGCAATTTGTTGCCCAACTCCGCACGCGAACATCGTCCGCAATACCTCGACAATTGTCGTGCTGGTATGACCACGACATGAGCCTATGTTAACCCTTAGCCATGTTAACCATGGGCTTTCCGATCAGTTCCACACACCCCGTCTCGGGGGGGTTCTTACGTACCCCCTCTAATTTCCAAACGAAGTATTGCACAAAAACGAAAGTGGTGTCATCGGAAAGCCCTCGACGAGTAGGGCCCGAAACCATCCCCAAAATTTAACCCCCTCCCCAAAGAAAAACATTGCCGTCACGTGATGTATGTGATTACGACTGACATAATTTTTGTTTCATTGTTTTCATTAAAAAAAATTGTGCTCATGTGAGCGGTGTGCCTAAGTTAATATTTAGTTGCGTACCCGATGTCAAGCATGATCTGATATTTTTGCCATCAAAGGTGCAACTAAAATCATAAAGTTTTATGTCTTCTGTTGGAATACGACTGAACAAGATACTTTGAGGTCGGCGTGGTGTCCAACGGTAGTACGCAGGCCTGAAAATCAAGGAAGGTCATATCAAGTGCACGTTGCTGATTATGCATTTTTAAGATGCACTTTATATGGGCCAGTTAATGATACACATATAAAGGAGTGCGCTCACATACGATGGAAATGCAAGGGGCGCAAAGTGACCCTGGATGTCGACGCGCCCCTAAGCTTCAATTCATCATCAACGATGGAAATACGTCTCCTGTTACGTCTGCTTTACACCCAGTGTATTCAATTTGGAAACGCATTCCACTGGACATTTGGGCATTGGACATTCCACGTTGGAGTGCTGGTTTTGGTCCATATGTTTGTCGGACGTTGTGAAAGTGCATGCACGCGTACAACGAAAGGGCGTCTGGGAGAGCATTTTCTGAACTTTTGATAGTCCCTCTTGCGTGACATGAATTACTCCAATACAATAGTCTGGTCGCGAGATGGCGAAAAGGCTGAAAGTGTGGGTGAGTAGCAGGTGGACCCTTCCTTGGGTTCAGATAAGTTGGAACGTTAATGTAATGGGTGTTGCATGAAAATAATCAGCCTAAAATGGGCCATGGCCCTGCCAAACCGTGACTTAGTTGGTACTCTACCACTGCAGGCTGCACTTTAATGGAAAGCACGTGCGACGGAACGTTTTTACTTCGACCTGTCTGACTCGATAGGCCTTGGATCGTCAATATTAACTAATGTTGATGTCGATTCGACCGGAGATCGTATCGAGGTAGGGTAGTGTCTTCCATGCTCTGCACGTGCTATCAAGGTGGAAAACAGCTACCACACGGAGGAGCGCATGCACGCGCACGTCCTGCCGGCACCTGTCTAACCGAGTCTGTCCGCTTGTTTCCAGGTAAGGCCGGCTGACTCAAGTCGCCGCAGCGACGCTCCACCGAGCGCCGTCCGACTGATGAAAGGCAGCTGGCAGAGGTCAGGTGGGCACAGGCCAGCTGTCAGGTTCGGGTCGGCAGAGGTCAGCTGGCAGAGGTCAGGTGAGCACAGGTCAGCTGACAGAGGTCAGATAGGCAGAGGTCTGGTGGACACAGGTCAGGTCGGTAGAGGTCAGTGCAGGTCAGCTGACTTAGGTCAGGTCGACACAGGTCATGCCAGTAAAGGTCAGCTAACAGAGGTCAGATCGACTGAGGTAAAATCGGTAGAGGTCAGGTTGACAGAGGTCATGTCAGAGGTCATTGCAGGTCTGGTCGGTGCAGGTCAGCTGACGGAGGTTAGGTGAGCAAAGGTCAGCTGACATAAGTCAGGTCAGCAGAGGTCAGCGCAGATCAGCTGACGGAAGTTAGGTCGATCAGGTCGGTAGAGGTCAGCTGACAGAGGTCAGCTGACAGAGGTCAGGTTGGCAGATGTAACTGCAGGTCAGATCGACAGAGGTCAGTGCAGGTCAGCTGACGGAGGTCAGGTCGGCAGAGGTCAGTGCAGGTCAGCTGCCGAAGCGAGATCATAGTTGAGGCGAGAAGATCGCACTAAGTTTAAATCTAGATTGCCTTGCAATATAAGTTGGATTCGGAGCAGGAAGGAGCTGGTTACAGTGATGGGTGTTGGTCAAGGTTGCTCGGTAATAACAGGTCGTTTGGGGTTACCCGGTAATGACAGGTCGTTTAGGGTTACTCAGTAATGGCAGAGGGCGTCTGGGGTTACTCGATAATGACATAGATCGTTTGAGGTTACTCGGTAATAATAGGTAGTTTAGGGTTACCCGGTAATTACAGAGGTCGTTTGGGGTTACCCGGTAAGGACAGAGGTCGTTTGGGGTTACTCGGTAATGGCAGAGGTCGTCTGGAGTTATTCAGTAATGGCAGAGGTCGTTTGGGGTTACTCGGTAATGACAGGGGTCGTTTATGGTTACTCGGTAAGGATAGAGGTCGTTTCTGGTTACTCTGTAATGACAGAGGTCGTTTAGGGTTACTCGGTAATGACAGAGGTCGTTTGGGGTTACTCGGTAAGGATAGAGGTCGTTTCTGGTTACTCTGTAATGACAGAGGTCGTTTAGGGTTACTCGGTAATGACAGAGGTCGTTTGGGGTTACTCGGTAATGACAGAGGTCGTTTGGGGTTACTCGGTAAGGATAGAGGTCGTTTCTGGTTACTCGGTAATGACAGAGGTCGTTTAGGGTTACTCGGTAATGACAGAGGTCGTTTGGGGTTACTCGGTAATGACAGAGGTCGTTTAGGGTTACTCGGTAATGGCAGAGGTCGTTTGGGGTTACACGATAACGATGAGAGGTCGATTGAGGCTCATTGCTGGCGGAAAAAGCGATTCGTTTCAGTATCAACTGATGGCGGTGGCCAGTTCAGGTCACCTAATTTGAAGAAAGGTCGCCTGAGGTCAACTACATGTGGAGTCAGTCAATATCATGTGATGGGAGACGTTGCTATGTCAATATCATGTGATGGGAGACGTTGCTATGTCAATATCATGTGATGGGAGACGTTGCTATGTCAATATCATGTGATGGGAGACGTTGCTATGTCAATATCATGTGATGGGACACGTTGCTATGTCAATATCATGTGATGGGAGACGTTGCTATGTCAATATCATGTGATGGGAGACGTTGCTATGTCAATATCATGTGATGGGAGACGTTGCTATGTCCATATCATGTGATGGGAGACGTTGCTATGTCAATATCATGTGATGGGAGACGTTGCTATGTCAATATCATGTGATGGGAGACGTTGCTATGTCAATATCATGTGATGGGAGACGTTGCTATGTCAATATCATGTGATGGGAGACGTTGCTATGTCAATATCATGTGATGGGAGACGTTGCTATGTCAATATCATGTGATGGGAGACGTTGCTATGTCAATATCATGTGATGGGAGACGTTGCTATGTCAATATCATGTGATGGGAGACGTTGCTATGTCAATATCATGTTATGGGAGACGTTGCTATGTCAATATCATGCGATGGGAGACGTTGCTATGTCAATATCATGCGATGGGAGACGTTGCTATGTCAATATCATGTGATGGGAGACGTTGCTATGTCAATATCATGTGATGGGAGACGTTGCTATGTCAATATCATGTGATGGGAGACGTTGCTATGCGACGCAGCGAGCAGCACTTGGCGATTGGAATGGAAGTTTTGTTTTCACTGCAAGCTGAAGTGCTGAGGCCAGGGAATGACTCTGCAGTGCCGAGTCGCTTGCAGTCTGCTTTTAACGCGGTTATGGTGGCATCTCTGTCACGGACCGCATCGTCCTGACTCGGCTAGGAAAAAGACAGTTTGTCCTGACGAGGTGCCACGTGATTGAATCCCGTGCCAAAGAATGCTGAGAGAAGCAGAGATAGTTAATAATTTGGTAGTTGAAATTTGTTTTGGGTAGTTTGGTCCTTCTGGCAGAGTGTTCTGCAATACATAGTATGTTTCTGGTGGTAAAAATGTTTGACTGTGCTGCGGACGCTTCTTGTGCTGTGAATGTTTCTTCCCGAAAAAAGCTGAATAGGAAAACAAATGCAATCGTAATAGTTCATGTTCACACAAGTGTTCGAGCACTGCTAACACATTTAGAATGGCTTTTAATGTAATGCGTACTCCTCGGTTTTATCATGCATTTTGCAAATATATTAAAATCATAGCCCAGTGTGCCAACATGTCACAATTTGGTTCCGCACTTACGCTCGGACAAGAACAATTATGTGCGCATATGTAGTGTTTTCACAAGTAATCGACCACACACACCTTTCCATGTTGTAATACGATATTAATCCATCTGAAAAGAAGATTCAGGAAAGAAGAAAAACTAGATAAAATACCTTGGAAGATATACATTAGGCATTGTCGCGTTGGATGACTGTCTTGCCAAGTGCAATTGTGCCGCGTCGCAACCGGAGAACCGCTATTGTGCCGCGTCGCAACCGGAGAACCGCTATTGTGCCGCGTCGCAACCGGAGAACTGCTATTGTGCCGCGTCGCAACCGGAGAACCGCTATTGTGCCGCGTCGCAACCGGAGAACCGCTATTGTGCCGCGTCGCAACCGGAGGACCGCTATTGTGCCGCGTCGCAACCGGATAACCGCTATTGTGCCGCGTCGCAACTGGAGAACCCCTATTTTCCCCGGTTTCTCTCGGTATTTTGCACAAACGTCTACGCCATCAGTCTATGTCTACGTCCATGTCTATGTACATGTCCATGTCCATGTCCATGTCCATGTCCATGCCTATGTCTATGTCTATGTCTATGTCTATGTCTATGTCTATGTCTATGTCTATGTCTATGTCTATGTCTATGTCCATGTCTATGTATATGTCTTTGTATGTGTCTGTCAGTGATAAATTATTCGTGAATTAGGGTGGAATATACCACTTTCTGAATACTTAATCGACATCCTTCTTCAAGAAGTATCGACATCCTGCTTCATGATGCGTGTTTATGAAGTTTTCGTATCTCCTTTCTAACAATATCTCGTTCATAAGTAGCATGCTCATGCTCGATAAGGGATGGTGATACACGAACATTTCGCAACGCAATTTTAGGTAAGGGGATTGCCTATGATGCGATATGGTATACAGTTGCAGTTTCAAGCGTATGTATTTTTCTCCCTATCCCGAGTATAGCTCTTCCTAAATTATGAATCGCAAAATTGATAAGGGTACAGTCATAAGTACGCCATTGGATCAAATTTGAATCAGAAGGACTTCAAAAGCATTTTAAATGACACCAATTCCGTGGAAAATTTCGACATCCCACTTTGCTCGTTTCGACATCTCACACCTAACGAAAAATCATTATTTTAACGCTGGTCTATGTACATGTCCATATCTATGTATATGTCTATGTCTATATATATATGTCCATGTCCATGTCCATGTCCATATCTATATACATGTTCATGTCCATGTCTATGTCTTTGTCTTTGTCCATGTCCATGTCTATATCTATATCTATGTCCATATCTATATCTATATACATGTCCATGTCTATGTCTATGATGTCCATGTCTATGTGTACGTCTATGCCAATGTCCATATCCATGTCATCAGTGAGAATGGCTGTGGCTCGCCGTGCTTCGGCGAGTTGACCGCTGTTATAACTGGGCACAATTTCCTGCTTTAAAAAATTGAACAGCTATGCAGCAGAAATAGTTTCAAAATGTGTCTCACTAATGCTGTAGAACGTGGTGCTGTGCCATGCTGCTGTGTTTCGTGACTCTCCGGGGAGAGAGGATTTCAAGTAATATATGCACCTGCCAAGCTGAAACTTGCTTCCCCAGGAATCTTCTTTTCGAATGTGACAATCTGACGCGTGCTTAAGCAAGCCTGTTATGAATGCAACATAATACACATGGATTGACGCAGCCTAAAACCCCAATGCTCATCATCATCGTTGTAGTGTACAATTGTACTGAAAACAGTTATCGAAAACAATCATCGTGACTCTCCGGGGAAATATTACCTCTGATACGCGGTCGGTGCGTCGCATTCGCCTCGGCTGCTCACCTTGTTTACACACTAACGGAGCAGAGGCGCAGAACAGGAGACTAGTGGTCTAGGGGTAAGATGCTCGTCTCACAATCGAAAGATTGTGGGTTCGAGTCTCACCTGTCGCTACTCTTCGCCCGCGACCAATCGGCGTGAGAGATTGGCGACGCTATATGGTCGCCGACGTGTCGTAAAGCCAATAACCAACCAACCAACCAGAGGAGCAGAACAACAGAGACGCTGAGTACATCACACCGAATGACCTTGAACCGAGTGGCCTTGAACTTGGCTGGACGATCAGCTGTTGCACGGCTGCCACCTGTGGCGGCCGGCCGGGTCGCTTGCGGTAGCCGTCGCCCTGGCCCCGGCGCAGGGGCAGTTGACCTTTGCCGGGCGGCTCGGGGATGACGGGCTCAGGTCGGGCGGTGGTGGCAGTCAGGGGCGGATCCAGAAGCCTGGCTTGGGCCGGGTTGCAGTTTCAAAACACGTCTCCGATTTCGAAAAAAACATCATCAGATTTCAACAGCTAACATGTGTCGGTTCTGTTGAGGGCAACATTTATCCGATAAAATGTTATTGATTTCGGAAAAATACTGTTTTAGTGCAACAATTCGGCGAAAATCGGCCCATTGTCGGGGGCATGTCTCCTGTGTCCCACCTAGATCCGTCCGTGGAGACAGCAGCGTCATCTATGCACGACCGGCGCTACTGCAGTCTCGCAGGTCCGCCGCCTGGGCGTCGCCAGATGCGGTAGTGTTGTTGCCGAGGCGGCTCTTGACCTCCACAGACGGCGGCGTCGCGAACTCGGCACGGGGCGCGGGTCGCACCGGCCGCGATGCCTGTTTGCGCGTCGGTCCGACGGATCGATCGCGTCGCGTCGCGCGGCGCGGCGCCGCCAGATGCGATCGCAGCGCGTCTCCTCTCCTGGGTCATTGGCGCCAGGTGATGCCGTAGTC
Organism: Ashinkailepas kermadecensis; assembly: GCA_034440615.1. NCBI lineage: Eukaryota > Metazoa > Arthropoda > Thecostraca > Neolepadidae > Ashinkailepas > Ashinkailepas kermadecensis. Next base: position 400,425 of record JAOTOM010004905.1, on the reverse strand, counting down.
GGCGCGCCCTTAAGCCCAAGTAATCAATCCTCACCTGGGTCCTTGGCGTCCAGGGATGGCAGAGAGCGTTGCCTGGAGCGTCAACACCGTCGGACGCCGCGATGCACACGACAATCTGATGTTCTTGCATCATTTACTCCGCTATGAAGGTGAAAGTGGAACACTTGAACGTGCACTCCATCCTCGTGCGTATAGCTGAAGTCAATCTCCTGCTCGCGGCCGAGCGCCTGAGCGTGTAATCTATCGGCGAGACGTGGCCCGCTGAGGAAGTGGACACTCGGGTGCCACTTTCCCCGGCTGCATTGGAAGCCGACAAAAAGCCGACAAAATGGAAGATCTGGAGCACCTGGCGTCGCGTCACTCGCCGACTGCGGAGCCCCTGCAGGTGCAGGAGTAGACTCGTGTGTACCTGCAGCACACCCAACTGCACCTGCAGCACACCCAACTGTACCTGCAGCAGACCCAGCTGTACCTGCAGCACACCCGCCTGTACCTGCAGCATACCCAACTGTACCTGCAGCAGACCCAACTGTACCTACTGGAGACCCAACTGTACCTACTGGAGACCCAACTGTTCCTGCAGCAGACCCAACTGTACCTGCAGCACACCCAACTGTACCTGCAGCACACCCACCTGTGCCTGCAGCACACCCACCTGTGCCTGCAGCAGACCCAACTGCACCTGCAGCACACTCAACTCCCAGAGTCCCTGTGGCCCCAGCTCTTCAGCCGGACATCAGTCATCGTCGGCGTTGTATGTCGCTCACCCGCAGCAGCGACTGCCCCGGCAACATCCACCATCAGCTGGTATGGCGCCCGCCCGCAGCAGCGACTGCACCGGCAACATCCACCATCAGCTGGTATGTCGCCACCCGCAGCAGCGACTGCCCCGGCAACATCCACCATCAGCTGGTATGTCGCCACCCGCAGCAGCGACTGCCCCGACAACATCCACCATCAGCTGGTATGGCGCCCGCCCGCAGCAGCGACTGCCCCGGCAACATCCACCATCAGCTGGTATGGCGCCCGCCCGCAGCAGCGACTGCCCCGGCAACATCCACCATCAGCTGGTATGTCGCCCGCCCGCAGCAGCGACTGCCCCGACAACATCCACCATCACCTGGTATGTCGCCACCCGCAGCAGCGACTGCATCCGTAACTGACGACATCCACCAGCAGCTGACGCGAGCCATGACGCGGGGTTAGCCGACGCTCCTGCTCGGGGACTCCAGCTTCGCCACGGGGACGAGTGGTCTAGGGGTGAGATGTTCGTCTCACAATCGAAAGATTGTGGGTTCGAATCTCACCTGTCGCTACTCTTCGCCCGCGACCAATCGGCGTGAGAGATTGGCGACGCTACATGACTCAACGGTCGACGTGTCGTAAAACCAATAACCAACCAATAACCAACCAGCTTCGACACGTCCCGCACCCGGACCAGTCAGGTGTGACGCCATACGTACGCCAGCCGAGCGTCCTGTCTCCGAGCCCACCCGCCCGATTGGCACCGGTACCAACTGCGTCATTAACCGACCACATCATCACAAACCGACCGCACCTGACATCCGCAGCTGGAGTCGCAGCATGTCGGCGACCTGATCTGACCTGACGTCTCACCTGTCATCTGTACCGGTCTGTGACGTCAGACCCCGGTGCGTCCCAAGCGCGACCACCTCGCGAGCCGCCGGACACGTCAATCGTGACGCCCATGTCACAATCTGTCGCAATCCCACTAATCAAAGGTGCATGGCGCCGATTTTGCGTCCACCGAGTCCACCGAGGCTTCACGACCGCCTGGAGCCGCTGTGTCGGCCGTCACACGGCGGTGTCGAAGCATCGGCCTTGCCCGCGGCTGCACGTGACGTGACGTGACGTGACGTGACGTGACGTGGAGAGGAAATGGCAGCCGGTGACAATACAAATACAGAAATATAAGTGCAATAATAGTACAATAATGAAATGTAATAAATACAACATAATACATATAATACAATACATATAACAAGTACATGCATAAATACATTAAACAATAAATTTTAAAAAACAATACAATAAATAAAAAAAAACAATACAACCAGAAAAAACAATACAACAAATAAAAAACAATACAATAAATACAACAAAAATACAATAATAAAAATACCAATACAGAACTACAAAATACAACGCGCATGTTCGGAACCGAGCGTGCGCGCTGTATTTAGCAGCATCGGACTGGATAACTCCGCCCAGCACACGAAGAGACGTCCGCCAGTTGCCGGTGTCTTCTGAGAAGCGGCAGCCGGTGGATCACCCGCGCGGCTGACGGCTCGAGACTGGGTCTGTCCGGCTGGGCACATGCTTCGCCGAGGTCGGTCGGTCGGTTGGTCAGTTGGTTGGTCGGTCGGTCGGTCGGTCGGTCGGTCGGTCGGTCGGTCGGTCGGTCGGTCGGTCGGTCGGTCGGTCGGTCGGTCGGTCGGTCGGTCGGTCGGTCGGTCGGTCGGTCGGTCGGTCGGTCGGTCGGTCGGTCGGTCGGTCGGTCGGTCGGTCGGTCGGTCGGTCTGTCGGTCGGTCTGTTGTCTGTCGGTCTGTCTGTCTGTCGTCTGTCTGTCGCTGTCTGTCTGTCTGTCTGTCTGTCTGTCTGTCTGTCTGTCTGTCTGTCGCTGTCTGTCTGTCTGTCTGTCTGTCTGTCTGTCTGTCTGTCTGTCTGTCTGTCTGTCTGTCTGTCTGTCGGTCGGTCGGTCGGTCGGTCGGTCGGTCGGTCGGTCGGTCGGTCGGTCGGTCGGTCGGTCGGTCGGTCGGTCGGTCGGTCGGTCGGTCGGTCGGTCGGTCGGTCGGTCGGTCGGTCGGTCGGTCGGTTGGTCGGACGGTCGGTTGTGTGGCGGGCGCGTTGGCGTTGGACAGCGGGGAGACGCTGTGGCCTCGGGAGCGACCCAGCAGTGACCAAGCTGTCCGGGCGGCTGGTGTGCACGCAGCTTGCCGCTTCCTCGCGAGTCGCGATGTCGTGCGCCTGCACCATTACGAGTTCCGGCCGGGCTTGCCCACGGAGGGGGCTCTGTCGGACGCTGCCGTAGACGCCACCGAGGGATTTGACATGCTGACGCTGCATGCTGATTTGGCATGCTGACGTCGCCAGCCTGATACTGGTGCTGACGTCACTAGCGCTGACATCTCCCAGGCTTTTGATAGCATTGGCTGCCGGCCAGGGTTGGGTTTGTATTGTGTAATCCTGGATGAGGAGAGAGATATTCGCGGACGATCAAATGCGTAGGAGATGTTTTTCTTCAGGTCTGTGGCATTCGAATCTGATTTTGCACTTTGCGATGAACCTTGAGCACATTGTCACATAGCAGTTCGTTGTCAACCAGCATCATTCAACCTCCAAATGTAAAAAAGATGATAGGATAATCTTCTAGATGTCACACATCCAGCAACAGCCTGTTTTCTTACCCTGCTGCTGACTCATCCAGTCGATGCGCCCCTAAACTCCAATAGCCGAACCGAACCTGCTGACTCCTCCCGCGCCTTGGACAGCGACGAACATGACCGTCTTCTGACGAAGTTGAGCCTGTTTTGGTGCAGAACACGGACGGAATGGTTCTCTGCTCGGCTCCAAGGTCGCACCGGGCTCCAAGGTCGTACGTCACGGCGCTGGTGTCCTTGCGCAGTGTGACTCACGGCGTCGTCCAAGGCTCGGTATTGGGCCCAGTGCTATTTTTAGTGTCCGCAAATGACGTCACTCGGCACATGCCGCATGGGAAGATTATCATGCATGTCGATGACGTCCGGTTCCGTGACGCTGATGTAGCACCATTCGCCAAGACACTAAAGCGAAGAGTCACGAAAGTAACCAATATCTCGCCACTGAATGGTTCACTCGGGATAGACTCAAATTAACCCGTCAAAAACTGAGATGAACGTTCTAAAATATAGGCGGCACATTATGCAATCAAGTCTCTTAGTTCATGGGTGCTATATGGCCTGTGCAGTCGATGCGCCCCTAAACCACAGTAACAATAACAAGTATCTTAGTTAACTTTGGAACGAACGAAGTTGTATCCTTGCTCTGCGTCGAGATGCTGTGAGTCACCATAGCCCAACATCTGACACTTGTCAACCATGGTGCGTCGTTGCAGACATGCACTGGTATGGCTGAACGGAATGGGCAACAGGCCACCAAGAGCAATAACAGCGATGCCAACTTTATTGCTCGTCGTTGATGGAAGCACTTGTGCTCCCTCAAACGCGTTACCGCGGCATGTCTGGCGGGCCGCACCGCAACTCAGAACTCCTCGCCGATGTCAATCGATGTCATCGCCTGATCGGTGGACCGACGAACATTCCTCGCACGCATGTCGCGTGCGAGGAATGTTCGTCGGTCCACCGTATCAGGCGCGCACCGCACGAGCTGCGGCGGACGGTGAGCGGTAGCTGACCCCGGTACGGTCAGAGTTGTTCGTCGGTCCGTCATATCAGCGTGTCTCACACGAGCTGCGGCGGGCGGTGAGCGGTAGCTGACCATTGTGTGGCCAGAGTTGTCGCGCCCTGACTCGTGTACCATCTCGTGACTCGCGCCGTGACTCGTGTACCGTGTCGCCTGCGCGTGGAACCACACGTCCCCTGATGCATGGCATAACCATAACCAGGCATAACCGCCGCCGACACACGTCGATCGGTTTGTTGTTTGTTTATTGGGTGGTTCACGACGCATTTTATGCACGATCACGGCCAATGGCGCCGGCTGCACTTTTTCGCCGGTGGGGCGCGGGATTGGGAAATGTCCCGGGAGGTGCGAGTGTTGAACCCGGGACCTTCGTATCCCGAGCTCAACACTTTAGCCAGTCGGCCATCCACGCTCCACACGCACGCCGGTCAGCGAGCGAGCTCAAGTGCCGCAGGGCGAGTCGCTGTGCCAGTGGTTCGGAAAAGGTGGTGTGTTGCAATACTGCCTGGTCCTTTACCGTGTAGCATAGTGTGTAGTGCAGTGTAGCATGCGTGTTTCTGATGTGCTACTACTACTACTATCGTGCTTCATTTGGTCACCTACGAGGACGCCGTAAGATCCGCGATGTGGAGGCTCCAATATGCATGTCTGGCCATCCCTGTTCGGAAGTAGTATTTGTCCTGAAATCCAGGTTGGGAAGAACGTCGCGCCCCTCAGGCGTCCGCTCTCGACGCGCCTTGACATTGCGCAATCAGTCTGCACTGGTGGCGTGACGTAACATGACATCATTAAGCATTTATGCTCGTGGAAACGCATTCAGATGGTGCGCTGAGCCAGTGCGCCGGCGGTACCGTGGGCTGTTGCACTGTAATGGCACGTCAATGGCACGTCAATGGCACGTCAATGGCACATCCATGGCAGCCTGTCCGACGGCCGATTGCATGGCGACCAGCTCGCCCGTCTCGTCATCCGATGGTCCCGGGTTCGAATCTCGCATGTCGCTCGGGATTTGGGGGCTTCCTGCGGTCATTCGGCGTGAAGAGAGCGGTGACGCTGCCCGACCTAGGCAGCTGGTTGCGTCATAGACGAGCCTGAGAGTTACTACCGGTGCCTTGGGCCCAATAGTTGTCACCGGTGCCTTCGGCCTAATAGTTGTCACCAGTGCCTTACGCCTAAGAGTTTCTAGCGGTGCATGAGGTCTAAGAGTTGCAGCAGTTGCAAGTGTTGTTACGGTTGCATAACAGCAGCGGTAGCTCCCCGAGAGCAGTGTCCTCTGTGTTCTGTATATGCTTCTTGAGAGCCGTGTCCTCTGTATTCTGTATGTGCTTCTTGAGAGCTGTGTCCTCTGTGTTCTGTATATGCTCCCCGAGAGACGTGTCATCTGTTCTGTATATGCTTCTTGAGAGCCGTGTCCTCTGTGTTCTGTATATGCTCCCCGAGAGCTCTTGTTCTGTATATGCTCCCCGAGAGCCGTGTCATCTGTTCTGTATATGCTTCTTGAGAGCCGTGTCCTCTGTATTCTGTATGTGCTTCTTGAGAGCTGTGTCCTCTGTGTTCTGTATATGCTCCCTGAGAGCCGTGTCCTCTGTGTTCTGTATATGCTCCCCGAGAGACGTGTCATCTGTTCTGTATATGCTTCTTGAGAGCCGTGTCCTCTGTGTTCTGTATATGCTCCCCGAGAGCTGTGTCCTCTGTGTTCTGTATATGCTCCCCGAGAGCCGTGTCATCTGTTCTGTATATGCTTCTTGAGAGCCGTGTCCTCTGTATTCTGTATGTGCTTCTTGAGAGCTGTGTCCTCTGTGTTCTGTATATGCTCCCTGAGAGCCGTGTCCTCTGTGTTCTGTATATGCTCCCCGAGAGACGTGTCATCTGTTCTGTATATGCTTCTTGAGAGCCGTGTCCTCTGTGTTCTGTATATGCTCCCCGAGAGCTGTGTCCTCTGTGTTCTGTATATGCTCCCTGAGAGCCTTGTCCTCTGTGTTCTGTATATGCTTCCCGAGAGACTGTTCTCTGTTCTGTATATGCTCCCTGAGAGACGTGTCCTCTGTGTTCTGTGTATTCTCCCTAAGAGCCGTGTCCTGTGTTCTGTGTATTCTCCCTGAGAGCGGTGTCCTCTGTGTTCTGTATATGCTCCCCGAGAGCCGTGTCCTTCGTATTCTGTATGTGCTTCTTGAGAGCCGTGTCCTCTGCGCTCTATATATTCCCTCTGAGGGTCGTGTCCTCTGTTTCAGAGCCTGCCCATCCTTGTGCCGTCTGAACCCCTGACGAGGACCGACGTACTCACCCTGCTGTCCTACATCCCCTGGTCGTCCGCCGTCCGCCTCTTCAGCCCCGTGACCTCACGAGGACCGGCGCGTCCCACTCCACCGTCAGCCATCTCGTGGGTGTAATTTCTCGGTCATCTCGTCATCGTTGTGGGTGTAATTTCTCGGCCATCTCGTCATCGTTGTGGGTGTAATTTCTCGGCCATCTCGTCATCGTTGTGGGTGTAATTTCTTGGCCATCTCATCATCGTTGTAGGTGTGATTTGTTGGCCATCTCGTCGATGTCGACGTGATTTGTCGGCAATCTCGTGATTTGTTGTACCATCAGCGTGGCGAGCATCTGGTTCAGCGCGAACGCAATGACGCCGTCCGGTGTTTGCACTGAAAACGAAATCTGAATGAAAATGTGAATGTAAAAATGAAACTGTAATTCAAGTGCATATTGTGTGAAGTACATGTACACAGGGAAGAAGTGGGACTTAGCCGCTAACTTTACATGATAGCGACAACTTGGCCCGGAGCCTATCCCCCTTCTACTTCGTTGGCTGGTATATTTCGTCAGCCCTTGCATTCACCAATGCCGTCCACGCATGGCCCGCGGCAGGTCCAACGAAAGCCATCTGGGGGATTGACCAATGAGCTGCGAGCGGCAGCGGGCAAAACGTCTGGGAACAGCTGGGAATCGTACGCAGGCCGAGTCGCACAGGCTGTGCCACACAGGCGGGCAGGGGCCCGACCGGAGAAGTCTTGTGAGGTCTCGGCAGCCACTGGAGCGGTGGAGAGCCATCGAGGATGGCCGAGTGGAACGGGCGGCTCTGTTTGAATGTTGGTTCCCGGAGATAGCTAAGCTTTGTTCCGCCCGGCCTGGCCCGTGGCTCTGGCCATCCCGCTTTTGACCATTGAAAAGTGTATAGTCCGTGTTTTTGTTGTTGGCTGGGGTGGTTTTGTGAACCAGGGTTCTGTTGTTGGTTGGTTATTGGTTTTGCGACACGTCGACCGTTGAGTCATATAGCGTCTCCAATCTCTCACGCCGATTGGTCGCGGGCGAAGAGTAGCGACAGGTGAGATTCGAACGCACAATCTTTCGATTGCGAGACGAGCATCTTACCCCTAGACCACTCGTCCCGGGTTCTGTTGTTAAGCAGAGCTTGTTGCGTGAACCCTGGCCCCACTAACCGATCCGTGAATTCCAGTTCAACGGGATAATTTTGACCGAGAGTTTAACGTGGTGTCAGCGCACTGACACGACCGCTCCGGTAGCTTGTCCCCGGCCTTATCGGGCCAGCTGCCAACTGATCCTCCCAGCCGGGGGCTAAATGCGAGCGCGTGAAGCGACTCGAACCCTGCCTTGCCAGGTCAGGGGAGACCAGTGCAGGCCGGCGCTCTGACCGACCGAGATGTCGGGGCTGCTTCCTGCCTGACCTCTCCCCCTCTCCAATCGTGTGAATCATGGACGTCAATATTTGGACTAGCGGCGTGACCCGTTGATAATTTCGATCTGCTGGTGCTGCAGCCACCCATGACACATTTAGAGCTCCGGGCCCTCATTTAGATTGGCAACCGCTGGCATACACACATGCTGGAATTCGAGCGGCATATGGATGAATGTATATTGTATAAATTTTATGTCTGTTATATATTTTATATATATATATATATATATATATCGTATGTCAATGGAATTTGATTGTACACACGGTCAGAGACATTTCCGTCATAACTCTGGCAGCCAAGTATGCTCACACATAACTGTGTGCAGACGCTACATGCATACGCCTGCACAAAGGACATTCCTTATGATGGTAGCTGGTGGATGGAGGTAGAGAGTGGAGGGGAGGCGCCGTTCGCAGTCATAACTCCTGAAACTGTGTGCAGACATTGCATGCATAGTCTGCACAAAGGACAGTCCCTTTGATGGTAGCTGGAGGATGGAGGTAGAGAGTGGAGGGGAGGCGCCGTTCGCAGTCATAACTCCTGAGAGGCCCTGCGGTAGAGCATGGACGGTGGCAGTCACGCGTCTACGTCCTGCGCCGTTCGCAGTCATAACTCCTGAGAGGCCCTGCGGTAGAGCATGGACGGTGGCAGACGTCTACGTCTACGTCTACGTCTACGTCCTGCTGCAGCGATAGCAGTAGCGGTGGACCAGCGGAATCCCAATCCCAACATAATGGGATGCCATCCGACGAGCTTCAGTCAGTCTTCAGCTCACTTCGTACGTTTTTCACTCGTCAGCGTTTGCCCAGCGGGTGGCGTTTGGCGGTTGGATTGCAGTGTCTCCGGTCGGCTCTGGTCATTTCGAGACTGGCGTGGAGACCGTGGTGCGGAGACCGTGGTGTGGAGACCGTGGTGCGGAGACGGTGGTGCGGAGACCGTGGTGCGGTGACTGTGGTGTGGAGACCGTGGTGCGGAGACCGTGGTGTGGAGACAGTGCTGCGGAGACCGTGGTGCGGAGACCGTGCTGCGGAGACCGTGGTGCGGAGACCGTGGTGTGGAGACCGTGGTGCGGAGACCGTGGTGTGGAGACCGTAGTGTGGAGACCGTGGTGTGGAGACCGTGGTGCGGAGACCGTGGTGCGGAGACCGTGGTGCGGAGACCGTGGTGTGGAGACCGTGGTGCGGAGAGACGGATTGAGACTCGGGTGGATATAAAACCGGCTAGGCTAGGGTGTGGGAATGGTCAGAACGGTGGGTGCGGCGTTTGTGACTTGCCGGCAGACAGCGGCTGGGGCAACACACACAGGCGGTGGACGTGGAGCGGTGTACGGAGTTGCCGGGACCGCCCCACCACCCCTGGAACCTGGTCGTCGATGTCCTTTCACAGCCGTCGTTTCTCAACGGAATCAGGACGGGACACGTTGGCAGCGTGCCAGTCTAATGCACGTGTCAAGTCGGCTTGTAAGTCTAATAGGCGAACGCTGGATGTTATGCATAACGCAGCCTTCCAGATTATCACTGGTGCAGTTCGAACCTTCCCTACAGCAAGTCTTCTGGTTGATGCTCACGAACCACCCCTTGCTTTGCGGCGTCTCATGCTTGGAATGAGATATGCGTGCAAGCTTTCGCAGTTCTCAGAACACCCAGCATATGATATGGTGTTTTCGTCACTCATTGTGAACATTCCGTGGAATATCTGACCTGCGCTCGATACCCTTCTGTATCAGGCTTTCCAGTGCATGTGACAGTGCGTTGGACGCTCACAGTTGCGACGTGCTTGTGCTCTAATGTGTGTTTTTCTTTCTTTTTTCCGTCTATTTTTCTTCCTTTATTATGGTCCTTGTTCCCGCCCCACCCTGTCGTCTATTTTGCGATCCCGGTACGCGTTTGTCTGTGAGCGGCTGTGGACCAGCAGTACCAAATGTATCCGTGTGGATGGTGTTCGACTGTTGGATGGGGTGGTCTGCCAATTAGAGATCAACAATAGTTCACAGTTTTCGCCACCTTCTTCACCACAGGGTGTAAAGTGTCTAGCGACGCCTGAACATATTTGTGTATTGTTGTAAAAAAAAGAAAAGAAAAAAAACTCTTATTTTATTTTTTTTTTTTTTTTATTTTTTGTGGCGTTTGCGTGGACGGGACACACAACCAATCGCAGGCAATCGCGCCAGGAAGGCTCACTTTCACGGTGATCGGGCGCGGCGGATCGACCGTGTTGGCGATAACTCCGCCGGGTCCGCCAGTGCGGAGAAGCGAACATTGCTGCGTCTCCTGGAAGAAGCCCTCGTGTAGTGCGTCTACTCCCACCCACTGCTCATTGGTGATCCATGAATGTGAAAGTTTTCGCCTGCTATGCTTGGCTGCAAACTAGGCCATGCTTGTATGAATGATGGATAAATGAGACATGATCGTCACTGGCTGGGGTCCTGTTTTAATGTCGTGTATATGCAGCACTTATCATTCCATAGTTGAGCCTATGATGCTGCGTATGCATAATGGAACCCACTGTGGTATGGGCAAATACAGCCGACGCCGACTTTTGGATCGATCATCTCCAACTGCACCGAAAATACCGATGGTGTTCCGGGGGAGCTGCAAGTGAAGGAAGCATGTTGAACAGGTCGGTTATGTTACCGATGTAGCAACTGTCTCCTCTCGACGCCAAGGACAAGGAAGAGGAAAGACACCAGTAAAAGTATCGGGTGGGCCACTACTCAGACATTCCCAGTTAGACCACTACTCCAAGGCAGATTCAGAGTAGACCACTACCCAGAGGCAGACCACTACTCCAGAGGTAGGCCACTACTCCAGAGGCAGACCACTACTCCAGAGGTAGACCACTACTCCAGAGGCAGACCACTACTCCAGAGGTAGACCACTACTCCAGAGGCAGACCACTACTCCAGAGGAAAACCACTACTCCGGAGGGCGCAATTTCCCGTGAAGGGCAGCACTGATAGGGGGCTATTCAAGGGGGGTATTCGGACCTCTCCAAGGGGCGGCGATTTCTCTCAGTGAAATGACATGCGAAGGGGGAGGGGGGGGGCAGTGATTTCGTAGTGGCGAGTTTAGATCCATGTTTTCCACATGCTTCTCCTCGGAGGTGCCCCATGCTTCTTCTCGGAGGTACACAAGCGGAGTGTTTTGGTTCGGTGGCGATGTACTCTGCGGATTATCATTTTACTCATTCCGCAAGCGGTCAGAGCTACTATCAGAGCTGCGGCGGAAGCTGTGGCGGAAGCTGCGGCGGAAGCTGCGATCAGAGCTGCGGTCAGAGTTGCGGTCGGAGCTGTGGTCGAAGCTGCGGTCAGAGCTGTGGTCGGAGCTGCGGTCAGAGTTGCGGTCAGAGCTGTGGTCGGAGCTGTGGTCAGAGCTGTGGTCGGAGCTGCGGTCAGAGCTGCGGTCAGGGCTCGGCTCTGAGTAGAATGTGTAGCTGGCTACAGACCGGAAGCTGTCATTGGCAGTGGCCATTTATAAACAGGGACGCTGTCCGCAATGTCACGTGACCCACAAACGTCGACGCAAACTGCTCCAGCGAGGTTTATTTATCACAAAAGCTGCAGCTAACACACATGGCCTACGGGGCCACGTGTGTGCATGGCCACGTGTGTATATAGTCACGTGTGTGTGTGTGTGTGTGTGTGCATGGTCACGTGTGTATATGGTCACGTGTGTGCATGGTCACGTGTGTATATGGCCACTTTTTTCTCTTTTTTTGTATTCCCCTACCTATTAATAGGTAGGCAGGAGTGCCCTTCCATACCCGTGCGGCCTAATTACGTTAAATTCCAGGGATGAGAAGTAGGTCATGGTAAGCAAGTCGAGGTAGGTCACACCACTCCCCGCTCCTGTTTCTTGCTGGACAGATCCCGCCACCAGATATTAGTAAAAGATGTTCCTGAAGCCCTCTCAGACAATTAGCAATGCTAGCAACGTCTTCGAGGGCTCCAGAAAAAAAACTGCTATAGGTGTTAATGGGGAAATAATATAAAATCCCTAATCTTGCACGTACATCTCATAAACTATTACTACACTAAGGAGAAAGGACAAACCAAGTATGAGGAAAGAAGAAAGAGAAAAAAAACATGATACTTAACGAAAATATGCAAATAAGACAACCAGATCACCATGCATAGCACAACATTATCACCGACATTCATTGAAAAAGTTCATATTTTCTAGTAATGTATTGCCTGATGTGTTTTTTTCAAAATGATTTTACTCCTGGGTACATCTTCAATCCTATGGAAGTGAGAGCAGATTATTTTATTCCAGGCTTTTGGTGCAATAAACGGTAATGAAAACATCCTGTAATTAATATCAGAAAAGGGTATTTGAAAGTGTTGTCTAACTCTGAGGCCACCTTCTTGATGAAGTTGAAACATATCAGAAAGAGGTGCTGGTAATGAGTGATTTAGAAAACCTAGCATGATGTAAATGCATTGTTCATCAACTATGTCCAGAAACTTAAGAACTCTATGCTTGATAAACAATTTATTTGTATGGTATAAGTAAGGTTTCTTGTCAACAATCCTAATAACACGCGTCTGCAAATTAATAATCTTGTCAAGCTTAGAGTGGTAAGTACTTCCCCAAACAACAGCACAGTAATTTAGATATGGCAGTATTACATAATTATACAGAAGAAACAATTCACAAGTTGATAGAAAGTACCTAGATTTGCCTATAATACCAATATTTCTGCTAATTTTTGAAGAAATGGCATTGATATAGCTTTTCCATGTCATGTCTTCATCGATTAATACACGTAAATATTTTATGCAGCTATGCCTTGTAATATTATAACTATTTATTTTTACGTGAAGGTCATCACATGGTTTCCTGGAAAAAAAATTTGAAATCAAGTCTTATCAGCATTAATACATAATCTGTTGGTATGAAACCATGCAATTATTTTGGGTATTACCTCATCTACTTTAGTTTGTAACTCAAAATGATCATTAGCTGTAATAGTTATTGCTGTATCGTCTGCAAAGAGGTAAAAGCTAGCCAAATTGGAAATATTGCAAAGATCATTAATGTATAGAAGAAATAGCAAAGGTCCAAGAATCGAACCCTGAGGAACACCTATTGTGATATTTAGTGGCTGGGAGAGGATGTCATGTATCTTGGTTCTTTGAGATCCATTTGATAGGTATGAGTTTAACAGTTTATATATATTTCCCCTAATGCCAATAAAGTAAATTTTTGTAACAAAATGCTGATGCTGACAGTGTCAAAGGCCTTTTCAAATCCAGATACAGGGTACAAACTAATTTATTATTTACAAGGGCTTTAGTTACTTCATTATGCATCAGAGCAATTGGCATGTATGTGCTATGTTTTTTTTTCTGAAACCAAACTGCAGTGGGTATATGATATTATTTTCATTTAGAAATGATGATACACTAATGTGTATTAATCTTTCCAGCACCTTCGAAAATATTGGTAGCAAAGAGATTGGCCTATAATTAGTAAATATATTATTTTCCCCCGATTTATATACAGGAATTATAACTGCAGATTTTAATGCATCAGGGAATATTGCAGTGCTCAGACAAATATTGAAGAAATATGTTAGATGTTGCAAAATACTTCTATATGTTCCAACCACAATTTTTGTGCTAATTCTATCCATACCTCCATCCACAGGGTTCAAAGACTTAACAATTTCTTCAATTTGAGCTTCATTAACAGAATGAATATTGTTAATGCTGGCATAAGTAGGCTGTGTAAGGTAATATAATGGGCTATTGTGTGCTGCAGGTATATTTTTTCCAATTCACTACCTATCGTTGAAAAAAAGTATTGAATTTATTAGGTATTTGTTCATTTGCACAGGTAGCCCCAGAGTTATCAACAAAGCACATTGGAGGAACTGTTTGCAATTCATTCTTGTTTATAATTTCATTCAAATACTTCCATGTTTTTGCCATCACCTTTGCTGTCCTGGAATTCCCTCTTGTAATATAATCGTTTTGCATCCCTAAGCACATTGCAAAGCATGTTCCTATACATTTTGTATTTATTTTCATTCAATAAAATTATATTCCTAATATATTTTGCATAAAGTTTATTTTATGTATTTATTGAACACAGAAGTACAGGGGTTACCCATGGTTTAATTGGATTCTTTCTTCTACTGGGTGTAAAAGTTTTAGATAATTTTGTAATACCTGTTTCATATGCCTTAATAAGTTTGTTGCATGCTTGATTAGCATCAGTTTCATCTTGAATGGCTTCTAAATTGCTGATGAGGTGATCATTTAATTCACTGTTTTTATTCTTATCAAAGACTGTCACTGAATGTCTTGTTATATTTGAACTTTCAATTAATGACAGATTAAGAAAAACTGGAAAATGATCTGGTAAATCATGAAGTAGTATTCCTGAATTGTTAAAGACATTAACATCATTTATAAATATATTATCCAAAAGGGCATCTGATTCATTACAAATTCGGGCTGCTTTTGAGATGGTTGGGAAAAATCCATAAGAATTGAACAAATTCATAAAATTAAGTGTAGGTTTATCAGAGTGATATTTCAAAAGATTGTAATTGAAGTACATTTGGTGTTTTCCAATGAGTCAAGTATTTTTTGCAAATAGTCCATAAATATAGTGTGGCTCAGACTTGGAGGTCTATACATTTCCCCTACTAGGAATCTTTTCGCTGGTACACCCAACTTCATTTTGATTTCCAGAAAACTTGTCTCGAAATGATCACTCTCCAGGTCTTTTCTTTCCCTAGCCTCATATCTATTACTTACATATATTGCGTACCTCCACCTTCACCTTCTTTTCTACTGGATGAAAAGAGATTATAATTTTTGGACTAAAGTATTGTTCTAAATCTTTCTTCAACCATGTCTCTGATACACAAATAACTGACCAATCAACTTTAGAGCTTGCTAGAAAATTAACAACATCATCAAATTTATTCTTCAGGGATCTTGCATTGATATGAAATACTGAGAATCCAGCATTAAAGTTAAGTGGTTTGAGGTAAGGTATAATATGTACATTGTGACAATATAAGTTCATGAGGACAATATAAGTTCATTACTTATCATTCAAATCATCCCCTAGTAATTCCATTGTAGCTCCCTCAAGTTTGAGCCTGCTCATTACTCAGAGAAAGAGCCAACTGGAAATGGTGATTATATCTGAAAATGTAAAACTTGGAATAATAATTGTGCATGGACATTGAACTGGGAACACACAAAAGAGGGACCATGAATGATCGGAAAGCAAAATGGAAAACTTGTGCGTGTGTGTGTGCTTGTGTGTGTGCGTGTGTGTATGGCCACGTGTGTATATGGTCACGTGTGTATGTATATGGTCACGTGTGTATGTATATGGTCACGTGTGTATGTATATGGTTACGTGTGTGCATGGTCACGTCTGTTCTTGTTCACGTGTGTATATGGCCACGCTGTAATGGGCGCTGCATGACCGACGCAGTCGATGCGCCCCTGAACTCCAATAACTAACTGTTTGCATAGCCACGTGTTTGCATAGCCACGTGTTTGCATAGCCACGTGTGTGCATAGCCACGTGTAGGCCATGTGTGTTAGCGGCAGCTTCTGCGATGAATAAACCTCGCTGGAGCAGTTGGCGTCGATGTTTGTGGGACACGGCACATTGTGACCAGCGTCCTTATAAATGACCACTCTGTGTGTGGGGAGAGGGTCTAGGGGTAAGATGCTCGTCTCACAATCGAAAGGTTGTGGCTTCGAGTCTCACCTGTCGCTACTCTTCGCCCGCGACCAATCGGCGTGAGAGATTGGCAACGCTACATGACTCAACGGTCGACGTGTCGTAAAACCAATAACCAACCAACCACTCTGTGTGGCTTCGAGCGCGATGTGCGGTGGGCACAGCACAGGGAGCAGAGGAATCCATCTCTCGTGGAGTGGAGGGTAGGAGCCAAGACGTAAAAAATAACAGCTATGACGGCGAAAAAGTGAGCAATATACCAATTCAATTGATGACATGATCAGAAAAAGTATCAGTACACCACAGCATTCCCACGTGTGTACATGGTTGCGTGTGTAGTACATGTGTGTGGTCACATGTGTTGTCAGATCAGTGAGTTTTGTCGGACGTACTACGTAGTTAAGAAATAAATTCGGATGCACTACGTAGTTGAATGCATTCGCATTTCACAAATGTCAATTCGGAAAGTCGAAGACGCTCTGATCAAGGAGATCGAAACGGACGTCTGCTGGGTGCTGGTTTCCACGTACATTTCGAATTCCAGGGCATATAATTTGTAATCACGTGCATTTCGAATTCCAGGGCATTGCGAATTCCAGGGCGTTTCGAATTCCAGGGCATTTCGAATTCCAGGGCAGATGTCACAGAGTGGCATCTGTCGCATGTGGGAAATGGGATCACCCCGGATGTGCTGGGCTCACTCCGGGTATGTTGGGATCATCTCGGATGTGCTGGGCTCACTCCGGGTATGTTGGCATCATCTCGGGTGTGCTGGGATTACTCCGGGTATGTTGGGATCATCTCGGGTGTGCTGGGATTACTCCGGGTATGTTGGCATCATCTCGGGTGTGCTGGGATTACTCCGGGTATGTTGGCATCATCTCGGGTGTGCTGGGATTACTCCGGGTATGTTGGGATCATCTCGGGTGTGCTGGGATTACTCCGGGTATGTTGGCATCATCTCGGATGTGCTGGGCTCACTCCGGGTATGTTGGGATCATCTCGGATGTGCTGGGATTACTCCGGGTATGTTGGGATCATCTCGGATGTGCTGGGATTACTCCGGGTATGTTGGGATCATCTCGGGTGTGCTGGGATTACTCCGGGTATGTTGGCATCATCTCGGATGTGCTGGGCTCACTCCGGGTATGTTGGCATCATCTCGGATGTGCTGGGATTACTCCGGGTATGTTGGGATCATCTCGGGTGTGCTGGGATTACTCCGGGTATGTTGGCATCATCTCGGATGTGCTGGGCTCACTCCGGGTATGTTGGCATCATCTCGGATGTGCTGGGCTCACTCCGGGTATGTTGGGATCATCTCGGGTGTGCTGGGATTACTCCGGGTATGTTGGGATCATCTCGGGTGTGCTGGGATTACTCCGGGTATGTTGGCATCATCTCGGATGTGCTGGGCTCACTCCGGGTATGTTGGCATCATCTCGGATGTGCTGGGCTCACTCCGGGTATGTTGGGATCATCTCGGGTGTGCTGGGATTACTCCGGGTATGTTGGGATCATCTCGGGTGTGCTGGGATTACTCCGGGTATGTTGGGATCATCTCGGATGTGCTGGGATTACTCCGGGTATGTTGGGATCATCTCGGATGTGCTGGGATTACTCCGGGTATGTTGGGATCATCTCGGATGTGCTGGGATTACTCCGGGTATGTTGGGATCATCTCGGATGTGCTGGGATTACTCCGGGTATGTTGGGATCATCTCGGATGTGCTGGGATTACTCTGGGTGTGCTGAGATCACCCCGGGTGTGCTGAAATCACCCCGGGTGTGCTGGGCTCACTCCGGGTGTGCTGGGCTCACCCCGGGTGTGCTGGGCTCACCCCGGGTGTGCTGGGCTCACTCTTGGTATGCTGGGGTGTCCATACATTGCTTAAATGCCCATGCATTGCTTGAATGCCCATGCATTGCCTAAATGCCCATGCATTGCTTAAATGCCCATGCATTTAAGCAATTAAAATAACTTAATTCTGAGGTATAACTGGCGTCACAAATAGCTTGGCAGTCAGGCTGAACGACCTGGCATCTGAATATCCTGCAGAGGATATTCAGTTCCTGTTTCCCACCACACCTAGGTACCAAGGGCATGCAGGGTAGGAGCAAAGTTGTGTCAATTGGTTGAACAACTATCTGTTGCACACTCCGTGCTCCGACCTGACGCGGTCACGCTGTCATGCAGTCATGCAGTCATGCAGTCGACTCGATAAGCCTTGGCTCCGGTCAAACAACGACAGAAATTTGGCAGTTCTTGGCGTAGCGAACTTGGCGGTTTGGGCGTGTCAGCCTGTCCCACCCACGTGGGGATGGGGCCTCAGTCGAACTGTCGACGCGTCACCGGTGCCGGGCTGCCATATCCGGGGATTTTCACCATATCCGGGCGCTGTGTGCCCTCTGCTTGTGTTCGTCTCGCATCTGTTGCTCGAGATGTCTTGGCATGCTTAGGCGTGTTTTGGCATGCTTAGGCGTGTTTTGGCATGTTTAGGCGTGTTTTGGCATGTTTAGGCACGCTTTGTTTCGGTGCGACTGAATGTCGTACTGGCCAGTGCAATTGTTCTATGTGCTTGGAGGACTGTGGGTCGCCATCTGGAAAAAAACAAGCGAAGCACTCGGAAAGGAACGGGCTGCCCGGCGCGGACCCGGGAGGAACTGAAAACCCAAAGTTCACTTGTTTTCGTTTGCTATCCCGCGTGGGTAGCCAGTGGTTGGGGCACCAGCAATTCAAACGGGCCGCCCCCACACCCATCCCTGTTCGGAAACCCCACTCGGCACCCGGGGCTGGAGCCGGCCTTGCTGCAGTGCGGTGTTCCTCATGTGTCCTGCGCTGGTACTGACGTGTGCACTGTGCGTGTGACAGAGCACGCGTCAATAACTTAACAACTCAGACAGAGCACGCATCAATAACTCTCACGCGTCCGCGAGAGAGACGGCGGTGGTTGTGACTTTACTCGGCAGCTAACTGCTGAGGCCATACGACGTTGCCTGCCTCTCGCCCTGGCAGGAAGGGCGGGCACCGCGGGGGATCGAGCCCCGTACCTCTGGCGTGCCAGACGCTCAGCCTAACCGCTGCGCTACCGTCGCCCCCGCGGCAGCGAGCGCATTCACGTGCGACGTGCTGGTGAATGGTGTGACGACCTGTGACCCGGTAGCCGCGTGACCTGTGTACCGAGCAATAGACCATCGGTGACTTTTTATGGGGGAAGGACAGCGATGGACATATGCTTGCCGTTCAATCCAATGTTTCCAGTGATTCTGTTCCCACCGATGAATTTTTTCCGGAAAGCGCATGTCTCTGACGTGTACGGACACTGTTCCCTGTTTCGACGTCTGTTAAGTGAAATATTTGCCATTCGCTTCTCTCCCATTTCGGAAACAAGTAAACCAGAGACGGATGATTCCGCTGCGGGAGAATTGAGGCCTTTAAGTAGTTTGTCAGATTGCAAGGCTGCCTACTTCTTGAACAACACTGAAGGATCTTTATCGTGCTGGTAGGGAGGAAAATAAGGAAATTTTCCACGCCGCCTCACGCCGTAGCCGCCGTGTGTCAGTAGCCTGCGGTCTACGTGGGGGTGGTGTGGGGGCGTCTTGAAGTACAAATAGCTTACTAAAACTTTACGTGTAGGCGAAGCTGAAGCTCCACAGGTGGTCCGACAATTATCGTTCCTGATGGAACGTTGTCGCCCTGAATTTATTTTCAGTCGTTCTGTGCTTTATTCATGCGTGTTTTTCCTGGGTTATTGGTACATGCTCTGTCTGAGTTATTGATGTGTGGTTTGTCTTGAGTTATTGATGCGTCCTCTGCCTGGGTTATTGGTGCATGCTCTGTCTGAGTTCTTGATGCGTGGTTTGTCTGAGTTATTGATGCGTCCTCTGCCTGGGTTATTCGTGCATGCTCTGTCTGAGTTATTGAAGCGTGGTATGTTTGTGATATTGATGCGTGCTCTGTCTGATTTATTGATGTGTGCTTTGAGTTATTGATGCGTGCTCTGTCTGTGTTATCGATTCTTAATCTATCTGAGTTATTGATGCGTGTTCTCTCTGAGTTATTGATGCGTTCTCTGTCTGAGTTATTGATGCGTGCTGCATCTGAGTTATTGGTCCGCGTTCTCATGGTTGGTGACACAGGTGAAATGGCGTCATCCTGGTGGTTGTATGTGTAATAGGGTTTTTCCTGTTCGAGGTATGTCAGCGTGGACATTGACGGAGCGAAACAATTTAGCGCGAGGAGACCGGAATTTATCGTGTGGTGCGCCATAAGATTCGTGTTTTCTTTCCTGGTCATGCCATGCTCTTCCCGATCCAAGAATGGCCTTCTATGAACGAGGCAGTTGTCAAGAACACTTCGTTCTTGAAGAACACTTTGTTTACCAGAGAATGCCATATTTGACGCGATTGAACGAAATTTATATCAAGCTTTTGATTTGCTCGCGGCTACCTTCCTTGCATAATGCGCAGGACGGCCACACTCTGCTCACGGTAGCAGCAGCCATCATAGTAGCAGCCATCACAGTAGCAGCCATCATAGTAGCAGCCATCATAGTAGCAGCCATCACAGTAGCAGCCAGTAGCAGCCATCATTGTAGCAGCTATCACAGTAGCAGTCATCATAGTAGCAGCCATCACAGTAGCAGCCATCACAGTAGCAGCCATCACAGTAGCAGCCATCATAGTAGCAGCCTTTGGCTGCACAGTAGCAGCCATCAGCTACAGGGTGGTAAGCCCGTGGCGAATTGATTGATGTTGGGACTAAGTGATGCGTGGACTAATTGATGCGTGGACTAATTGATGCGTGGAGTAGCATCACTCAACCGCACGAGCCAGTTAAATATATCATCATCATCACCGTGACGGTAGTCGTGATCAGGGGCAGATCCAGACGTGTGCATGAGGCGTGAGGGAACATTTTCTCGGAGGGACTTCTTCGACATAAAAATTCGTTGAGAGAGGGTGCACACGTGCGTTCCTGAAGGGGCTTCACTCCCGGCCAGAGGGGCGTCACCCTTCCATGGGGACACTGGGGGCACATGCCCCCAGTGTCCCACTGCATCCACCCCTGGTTGTGCTCACCACCATCACCATCACGATAGTCGTGATCACCATCATCACCATCACCACCATCATCACCACGATAGTCATAATCACCACTATCACCATCACGATAGTCGTGATCACCACCATCACCATAACGATAGTCGTGATCACCATCATCATCATAATGGTAGTCGTGCTCACCATCATCATCATCACGGTAGTCGTGATCACCACCATCACCATCACGGTAGTCGTGATCACCATCATCACCATCACGGTAGTCGTGCTCACCATCATCATCATCACGGTAGTCGTGCTCACCATCATCATCATCACGGTAATCATGATCACCACATCACTATGACTGTCGTCGTGATCACCACCATCACCATCACGGTAGTCGTGATCGCCACCATCACCATGACGGTCGTCGTGACCGCCACCATCATCATCACCATGATCGCCGTCGTCCGCGACGTGGACCGTGGTCGCCATGGCATGGCCGGGACAGCGAGGACACGTAACTGGCGAGCTGCTTTCGACGTCCGTCGGAGCCGAGCTTTCCGGCCTCGCTTCGCTTCGCTGCTCGCTTCGCTGCTCGCTTCCTTCCTTCGCTGCTCGCTTCGCTGCTCGCTTCGCTGCTCGGCGTCGCTTCCCAGCCGAACCCCGCGGGAAATTTGGCGCGCCGACGGCGTGGCGGCGGCGCGAGTCCCTTGGCTGTTAGTCGCGCCGCCGGCCGCCTCCCTGCTGATGCAGACGAGGCAGGATTTCCGCGTGCATTTGTTTGTTTATTTATGGATGTACCCCGCCAGGGTTGGAGATATGGCCGTGTGCTGGGTGGCTGTCGTCCGGCACATTTTGCGCACCGGGAAATTCTCAATGAATTTTTTTTTTGCAAAAAGATGAATTGCGGTGTTTGAAGATGACGCCAACCTCATTGCTGTTTCAAAAGCATGCCAAAAACTGTCCGTGCAAAATGAGCTTACGAAAGAGGAACGGAAAGAACGTTGTTCTCGGATCTGGAATACCTCCAGATTTTAATCTCCCAATCCAAGACTAATCATGACGGTAGTAGTATGGGATCACGAGTTGTTGGACATGTGGTGGGGTGGCCTGACCTGCTGGTGGTCGGTAGCAGTGCGGGGTCACGAGTTGTTGGACATGTGGTGGGGTGACCTGACCTGTTGGCGGTCGGTAGCAGTGTGGGGTCACGAGTTGGTGGACATGTGGTGGGGTGACCTGACCTGTTGGTGGTCGGAAGCAGTGTGGGGTCACCAGCTCGGACGCTCGTGCCGACAAGGCCGGTAAGCAGTAACAGCTGCGAGGCTGCAAACAAACGCGCTCCTCTGCTGGTACTTGCTTCTATGACTATTTTTTTAAAGATTGAGATCCTCCTTTTGGATGTGGCACATTGGAAGCGAGTGGTCTTTGGGTAGAATTTCGAAACGAAAGAACGCACTTCAACATGCTTTGACAAGCCGTTTAGTCGTTGCTTCGGAGCCATGATCAAACCAGCATGCATTCGGATTAGAATGGTAGTAATCGCGTTTAGTCGTAGCGCGCACAATCGTAGCGCGCATAGTCGCGCTACGATTGCGGCTGTGGTTGTGAATGTTTGATGATGCGCCGATTGTCAATGTCAGCAGGAGTCAGGACTTCATGGCTGGAGTCTGCCCCGTCGATGCCGACCACGAGCTGTGCTGGTGACATGCTGTTGACCTAAGCACAGCTGTTGATCTGAGTACAGCTGTTGACCTGGTCACAGTTGTCGATCTGAGTACAGCTGGTGACCTGGTCACAGTTGTTGACCTGAGCACAGCTGTTGACCTGATCACGGGACCGTGATGGTGGTGCGCTACTGATTGTCTTACCACCGCTTACCACCTACCGCCTATCGCCTACCACTTACCACCTCATAACATGGTGATAGACTTCCATCGGCATGCGATAATTATAATCAGCATCAGCATGTGCTAATTATGATCAGGATCAGCACGCGGCCCATGATTCAGACGGCTGCGTGATCTGAACACTGGACACTGGACACTGGACACTGGACACTGGACACTGGACACTGGACACTGGACACTGGACACTGGACACTGGACACTGAACACTGGACACTGAACACTGAACACTGAACACTGGACACTGGACACTGGACACTGGACACTGGACAATGAACACTGGACACTGGACACTGGACACTGGACACTGAGTACAGAACACTGGATACTGAACACTGGACATTGTACACTGGACATTGTACACTGTACACTGAGTACAGAACACTGGATACTGAACACTGAACACTGAACACTGAACACTGAACACTGGACACTGAACACTGAACACTGGACACTGAACACTGAACACTGGACACTGGACACTGGACACTGGACACTGGACACTGAACACTGGACACTGGACACTGAACACTGGACACTGGACACTGGACACTGAACACTGGACACTGGACACTGGACACTGAACACTGAACACTGGACACTGGACACTGGACACTGGACACTGAACACTGGACACTGGACACTGAACACTGAACACTGGACACTGAACACTGGACACTGGACACTGAACACTGAACACTGGACACTGAACACTGGACAGTGAACACTGGACACTGAACACTGAACACTGAACACTGGACACTGAACACTGGACAGTGAACACTGGACACTGAACACTGAACACTGGACACTGAACAGTGAACACTGGACACTGAACACTGGACAGTGAACACTGAACACTGAACACTGGACACTGAACACTGGACACTGGACAGTGAACACTGGACACTGGACACTGGACACTGGACACTGGACACTGGACATTGTACACTGGACACAGTACGGAACACTGGATACTGAACACTGGACACTGAACACTGGACACTGGACATTGTACACTGGACACAGTACGGAACACTGGATACTGAACACTGAACACTGGACACTGAACACTGAACACTGGACACTGAACACTAGACACTGAACACTGAACACTGAACACTGGACACTGAACACTGGACACTGGACACTGAACACTGAACACTGAACACTGAACACTGGACACTGAACAGTGAACACTGGACACTGAACACTGGACACTGGACACTGGACACTGAACACTGAACACTGGACACTGGACACAGTACGGAACACTGGATACTGAACACTGAACACTGGACACTGGACACTGAACACTGGACACTGGACATTGTACACTGGACACAGTACGGAACACTGGATACTGAACACTGAACACTGGACATTGTACACTGTACACTGAGTACGGAACACTGGATACTGCACACTGAACACTAGACACTGAACACTGAACACTGAACACTGGACACTGAACACTGGACACTGAACACTGGACACTGGACATTGTACACTGGACACAGTACGGAACACTGGATACTGAACACTGAACACTGGACACTGAACACTGAACACTGGACACTGAACACTAGACACTGAACACTGAACACTGAACACTGGACACTGAACACTGGACACTGGACACTGAACACTGAACACTGAACACTGAACACTGGACACTGAACAGTGAACACTGGACACTGAACACTGGACACTGGACACTGGACACTGGACACAGTACGGAACACTGGATACTGAACACTGAACACTGGACACTGGACACTGAACACTGGACACTGGACATGCACTGGACACAGTACGGACACTGGATACTGAACACTGAACACTGGACATTGTACACTGTACACTGAGTACGGAACACTGGATACTGCACACTGAACACTAGACACTGAACACTGAACACTGAACACTGGACACTGAACACTGGACACTGAACACTGGACACTGAACACTGGACACTGGACACTGAACACTGAACACTGGACACTGAACACTGGACACTGGACACTGAACACTGGACACTGAACACTGGACACTGAACACTGAACACTGGACACTGAACACTGAACACTGGACACTGGACACTGGACACTGAACACTGAACACTGGACACTGGACAGTGAACATTGGACACTGAACACTGGACACTGGACACTGGACGCTGGACACTGAACACTGAACACTGGACACTGGACAGTGAACATTGGACACTGAACACTGGACACTGGACACTGGACAGTGAACATTGGACACTGAACACTGAACACTGGACACTGGACAGTGAACATTGGACACTGAACACTGGACACTGGACACTGGACGCTGGACGCTGGACACTGACGTTCTCTTAGGTGTTCTGCACTCATTTCGCCGAGAAGCACCTGCGTCTTGTTACAACATGGCAGTTGATTTAGTGTAGTGTATGTGTGTAGTGTATGTGTGTAATGTATGTGTGTAGTGTGTGTGTGTGTAGTGTATGTGTGTAGTGTATGTGTGTAGTGTATGTGTGTAGTGTGGTGTATTTTATTTAGATTTGGTGCTTACGAAATACAGTGCGTCACTGATCCTCGGCTTTACGGTTTATTAAGGCAGAACAACAAGGAGTAATTCAGCTAGGCGTCATAGCAGGTGTGACAGGATACTTGTTTGTTTGCTGGTGGTGTCAACAGTTCAGTTCGGCGTGTTCTGTGTACTGACACACGCCCGCCGCCGAGCGGTAAACACGTGATTGGGACTGGCGGGAGGGGGAGGTGGGGGGGGGAGGTAGGGCTGTTGACCTCGCGCACGGCCAGACGTGTGGGGCCCCCCCTGTCGTCCTTCGCCCGTAAAAGGCTCCTGCCATGCTGTGTGTAGTTGGGCCCTGCGCGCCGCGGTAGTTAAACGTGCCAGCAAGGCCATAAATCAACTCGCCCGTCCATAAATCATGCAGAAGTCGGCCTCGGGCCGTGCGCCTGGCAGCAGTGTTCTGCGACGTGGCGGGGCTGCTGCCTCTGTCGTCCTCCGGCGGGGCCTCCGGCGGGGCTGCTGCCTCTGTCGTCCTCCGGCGGGGCGACTACCTCCGGCGGGACCTCTGTAGTCCTCCGGCGGGGCGGCTACCTCCGGCGGGATTCCGTAGTCCTCCGACGGGGCGACTACCTCCGGCGGGGCGGCTACCTCCGGCGGTACCTCCGCAGTCCTCCGGCAGGGTGACCCATTGCCCACCATCGTCGCCCATTATCGTCGCACACCATCGTCGCCCATCATCGCCCACCGTCGTGCACTTTCGCCCACCGTCGCCCACAATCTCCCACCGTCGCCCACTATAGCCCACAATCGCCCACCGTCGCCCACTATAGCCCACAATCGCCCACCATCGCCCATCGTCGCCCACTATCGCCCACCATCGCCCACTGTCGCCCACTGTCTCCCACCGTCGCCCACCGTCGGCGCCACTGATTAGAGGCATTGACTGACGGTGGCGGGATGATGCAGAGATGACCAGCGCTATTGTGGCGCTTCAGTTGTCAGTCGGTTCAGTTGTCAGCGGCCTCGAGCACCGCCGCTCGCCGCCCGATTGGCCTCTCACCGCCGGTGAATGGGACGGGCAACGATGACAAACCGTGTTGGAACTTCTGCGCGCGGCCGCCGGCGATATGGAAGCACTGGCCGATTTGGAAGCAATGTCATGGGGGGGGGGGTATGCTGGGGTGTGGCGGCACGCCTGCGGCTGCACGTGCCGTGCACGGCGCCCATGTCGCACCGGTGCACTCCGCGGGCCGGGCTCGGTCGCGTGGATGCAGGCGATCTGCGCGGTGAGATCCACACCATCTATTGTTGGGTTACTGCTAGATTATGAAGTATTATATATTGTTGTTGGATGATTGTTCATTACGTTGCTTCATTTTTATTTTTATTATTATTATTATCATTATTATTAGTATTATTATTATTATTATTATCAGCACTATTATTATTAGTAGTAGTAATATTCTTGTTCTTATTTTCTTTTGTCATCTTAGTAGTACATTTTAAAGTATTATAATTAGAAGTGTAAGTATGATTAGTAGTAGTATCAGTTTGATTGTTTTTGCCAGTATTTCGTATTATTACTGCAGTCACGATGGCCTCTGCCAGCACTGCTTGCCTACTTCTCCAGCAAACCAGCAGTTTTTGTATGCAGAAAGTGGCGTGTGACGAGTTTGCCTTGTTTTTTTCAAACGCAGCTGGTACTGCTGGTACCAGCTGGTACTGCTTCGCTCTACGCAGCTGAGACTGCTTCGCTAGATATACGGGCAGATGCTGTGTACACCGATGGTTCGCCGGTCTTCACCACTGGTGAAGGTGAAAGCCAAAGGCCAATAAATGCCGTGGGTTGTCGCTCGCGGACAATTATGCGACACAGTGTGTCGCGTCAAGAGTGCTGTAGGGAGAGAAAATGTAGCACCATCTCAAGCGGAAAGTGGTCTGATTTCGGCACTTCGAGGCACCGCTATGGTGTTGCACAAATACGGCCGAGGCCCACCACCAGCCCGATCCCGAATGTGTCGGCTCGCTTTGTCACCGGCTCACAACTACCTCGGTAGTCCTCTGACGGGGCGACTACCTCCGGCGGGACCTCCGTAGTCCTCCGACGGGACGACTACCTCCGACGGGACCTCCGTAGTCCTCCGACAGGGCGCCTACCTCCGTAGTCCTCCGGTGGGGCGACTACCTCCGGCGGGACCTCCGTAGTCCTCCGGTGGGGCGACTACCTCCGGCGGGACCTCCGTAGTCCTCCGGTGGGGCGACTGCCTCCGGCGGGACCTCCGTAGTCCTCCGACGGGGCGACTACCTCCGGCGGGCCTCCGTTGTCCTCGAGCGGGCGGCTACCTCCGGCGGGACCTCCGTAGTCCTCCGGTGGGGCGACTACCTCCGGCGGGACCTCCGTAGTCCTCCGGTGGGGCGACTGCCTCCGGCGGGACCTCCGTAGTCCTCCGACGGGGCGACTACCTCCGGCGGGCCTCCGTTGTCCTCGAGCGGGCGGCTACCTCCGGCGGGACCTCCGTAGTCCTCCGGTGGGGCGACTACCTGCGGCGGGACCTCCGTAGTCCTCCGACGGGGCGACTACCTCCGGCGGGACCTCCGTAGTCCTCCGACGGGGCGACCACCTCCGGCGGGACCTCCGTAGTCCTCCGACGGGGCGACTACCTCCGGCGGGCCTCCGTTGTCCTCGAGCGGGCGGCTACCTCCGGCGGGACCTCCGTAGTCCTCCGGTGGGGCGACTGCCTCCGGCGGGACCTCCGTAGTCCTCCGACGGGGCGACTACCTCCGGCGGGCCTCCGTTGTCCTCGAGCGGGCGGCTACCTCCGGCGGGACCTCCGTAGTCCTCCGGTGGGGCGACTACCTCCGGCGGGACCTCCGTAGTCCTCCGGTGGGGCGACTGCCTCCGGCGGGACCTCCGTAGTCCTCCGACGGGGCGACTACCTCCGGCGGGCCTCCGTTGTCCTCGAGCGGGCGGCTACCTCCGGCGGGACCTCCGTAGTCCTCCGACGGGGCGGCTACCTCCGGCGGGACCTCCGTAGTCCTCCGACGGGGCGGCTACCTCCGGCGGGACCTCCGTAGTCCTCCGACGGGACGACTACCTCCGACGGGACCTCCGTAGTCCTCCGACAGGGCGCCTACCTCCGTAGTCCTCCGGTGGGGCGACTACCTCCGGCGGGACCTCCGTAGTCCTCCGGTGGGGCGACTACCTCCGGCGGGACCTCCGTAGTCCTCCGGTGGGGCGGCTACCTCCGGCGGGACCTCCGTAGTCCTCCGACGGGGCGACTACCTCCGGCGGGCCTCCGTCGTCCTCGGGCAGGCGGCTACCTCCGGCGGGACCTTCGTAGTCCTCCGACGGGGCGACTACCTCCGGCGGGCCTCCGTCGTCCTCGGGCAGGCGGCTACATCACAACTCCCAGTCGACCATCCCCCCCCCCCCCGAGAAAACGGATATATTCGCCTGGGATTAACCGCCTGAGCCAAATTATCGCTGGCGCCAACCACCACGTTGTCCCCAAAAATAGTTCCCGGATCGCCGGTGCGAGCCACCAGCTCCTGCTTCATCAGGAGAAGCAGCCGCGTGATGTTGCTGGCCGTGCGCGCGCATGGGCTCATCCCACTTGTCGAACAGAATCCAGTCGAACTAACATTGCTAACCAGTTAATAATGGCCTAAAGTTGCACTAAATTGGGGTCGCGACCCATGCTGGATTGGGCGGTGGCTTCACGGCTAATCTGTGGCGTCGGCGGTTAGGGATATATTAGAAAATATCAGATTGTGAAGAATGTGCTAATGTTTAATTTTGCTGCAATGTCAATCCACAACTTCAGATACGTGCCATGATTTAAGCACCTAGTGCTTCTGCACCACTCTGAGAGAATGTCCAACATAATTGAAAGATAATTGCAATAAACGTTATGATGATGATTATGATGATGGTGTGTTTTCAGCCAACATCCCGCGATTCGTTGGTAACACCTGCACGTCACATGTCGATGTGGCACTATCCCTGTCTCATTATGGACACGTCAGTAATAACTCCACGTCACATGTCAATGTGGCACTATCCCTGTCTCATTATGGACACGCCAGTAATAACTGCACGTCACATGTCGATGTGGCACTATCCCTGTCTCATTACGGACACGTCAGTAATAACTCCACGTCACATGTCAATGTGGCACTATCCATGTCTCATTATGGACATGCCAGTAATAACTCCACGTCACATGTCGATGTGGCACTATCCACGTCTCATTATGGACACGCCAGTAATAACTCCACGTCACATGTCAATGTGGCACTATCCATGTCACATTGTTGACACGCCAGTAATAACTCCACGTCACATGTCAATGTGGCACTGTCCATGTCTCATTATGGACACACCAGTAATAACTCCACGTCACATGTCGATGTGGCACTATCCATGTCTCATGGACACGCCAGTAATAACTGCACGTCACATGTCAATGTGGCACTATCCATGTCTCATTATGGACACGCCAGTAATAACTGCACGTCACATGTCAATGTGGCACTATCCATGTCTCATTATCGACACGCCAGTAATAACTGCACGTCACATGTCAATGTGGCACTATCCATGTCTCATTATGGACACGCCAGTAATAACTCCACGTCACATGTCGATGTGGCACTATCCATGTCTCATTATGGACACGCCAGTAATAACTCCACGTCACATGTCGATGTGGCACTATCCCTGTCTCATTATGGACACGCCAGTAATAACTCCACGTCACATGTCGATGTGGCACTATCCATGTCTCATGGACACGCCAGTAATAACTGCACGTCACATGTCAATGTGGCACTATCCATGTCTCATTATAGACACGCCAGTAATAACTCCACGTCAGATGTCGATGTGGCACTATCCCTGTCTCATTATGGACACGCCAGTAATAACTCCACGTCACATGTCGATGTGGCAATATCCACGTCACATTGTCGACACGTCAGTAATAACTGCACGTCACGTGTCGGTGACGTCAAGTTGTTTTTACTGCGTCACCCGGCCAACTGCCTCCCCATAGCTGCAGCGGCAATTTGACCGGCTTGCTATTCCGTCTGAAGAATGGCACCTGCAACTGAATCATATCAAATAAAACATGGCCTCCTTTACCCTGGAAAATTTCACAACATCCGTAACGGGATTACTGTGGAGCGACTCACAAGAGTCTGACGCGCCGCTACTGCCCCGCAGTGATAAATTATTCGTGAAATAGGGTGGAATTTACCACTTTCTGAGCACTGAATGACATCCTTTCCAAGGACGTATCGGCATCGTGCTTGTTGATGTGTGCCTATGAAGTCTCCTTGACTCGTTCATAACAGTATTTTGCGTATAAATAACATACTTATGCTCACCATTAAGGATTGATTACACAAGCATCTCGTGACACAATTCCAAATACAGAGATTATCTATGACGTGGTGTGTTAAACAATGCGATCTGTTGATAACATGGCATTGCAATCGTTATCGCTAACATAGGTATATATTAGGTATATAGATATATATTAGGTATCTCCAAAATTATACTAAAAAAAACGTGCACTGATGTGTACACTATTGGCTCAAATGGAACTTGAAGGGCAAACGATATTTTAACTGACATGCTTCCATGGCAGGTTTCTACATCCTACTGTACTCGTTTCGACATCTCACACCTAACGAAAAACCATTATTTTAACACTGCTGCCCCGTAACGGCGTTGCTCTGGAGCGACTCACAAGAGTCTGACACGCCGCTACTGCCCTGTAACGGCGTTGCTCTGGAGCGACTCACAAGAGTCTGACGCGCTGCTACTGCCCCGTAACGGCGTTACTCTGGAGCGACTCACAAGGGTGTGGCGCGTTGCTGCTGCTTGCACAACTGACATCTTCTGAAACTGGGGTCACTACCTGTTGGTGGTGTGAACAGTAAAAACAAAAACAAGTAAATACTGGAAGAAGAAGTTAATGAGGTGGTACTTCTCTGAGCTATCAGTCATTCAAGCTGCGAATAATTAACACGTAGATGCATAAGTAGTACACATAAAACTCCGGTCCCATACTCGGATATTTTTGTAGCGTATGCACACGCACACGCACGAACATACACACACGCTACATACACGGCACATGTTTCATTTTTCGGTACCTGCGGAACAGCCTTGTTCACACATTTGCTCTCAGATTTATCGGCGTTGCACCCATGTAGCACATACTTCCAGCCGTAGCACATGTGTTATTTCCAGCCGTGGCACCTGTGTGGCACATGATTCCAGCCGTAGCACCTGTGTGCACCGACCGCGCCACCGAAACGGCCGCATTCGTAATTCTGGCGCCGTGCTCATCTGGAGGCACGCGTGCCTGTCACGTGTGCATGTCACGTGCTCGTAGCACCACCACCCGCACATTCGATCGCTCCATCTCCATCATCTCCACCATCTCCACCATCTCCACCATCACCGCCATTACCACCATCTCCACCATCGCCACCATCTCCACCATCACCACCATCTCCATCATCTCCACCATCTCCATCATCTCCACCATCACCACCATCTCCACCATCACCACCATCTCCACCATCCCCACCATCACCACCATCTCCACTATCACCACCATCTCCACCATCTCCACCATCACCACCATCTCCACCATCTGCCCCATCACCACTATCACCACCATCACCACCATCTGCACCATCTCCACCATCTCCACCATCACCACCATCTCCACCATCACCACCATAACTACCATCTCCACCATCACCACCATCTCCACCATCCCCACCATCTCCACCATCATCACCATCTCCACCATCTCCACCATCACCACCATCTCCACCATCTGTACCATCGCCACCATCACCACCATCTCCGCCATCACCGCCATCACCACCATCTCCACCATCTGCACCATCACCACCATCTCCACTATCTCCACCATCTCCACCATCTGTACCATCTCCACCATCACCACCATCACCACCATCTCCGCCATCACCACCATCTCCACCATCTCCACCATCACCACCATCTGCACCATCTCCACCATCTGCACCATCTCCACCATCACCACCATCACCACCATCTCCACCATCACCACCATCTCCACCATCTCCACCATCTGCCCCATCACCACTATCACCACCATCACCACCATCTGCACGATCTCCACCATCTCCACCATCACCACCATCTCCACCATCACCACCATAACTACCATCTCCACCATCACCACCATCTCCACCATCCCCACCATCATCACCATCTCCACCATCTCCACCATCACCACCATCTCCACCATCTCCACCATCTGTACCATCGCCACCATCACCACCATCTCCGCCATCACCACCATCACCACCATCACCACCATCTCCACCATCTGCACCATCACCACCATCTCCACTATCTCCACCATCTCCACCATCTGTACCATCTCCACCATCACCACCATCACCACCATCTCCGCCATCACCACCATCTCCACCATCTCCACCATCACCACCATCTGCACCATCTCCACCATCTGCACCATCTCCACCATCACCACCATCTCCACCATCTCCACCATCTGCACCAACGGCCGGCCGAGTTCACTTGTGTCCCGACGTCGCTGTTACACTGCCGGCGGCTACTGCCGGCGGCCGGCAGTGGGTTAGGTCAGGGCAGTGCACTGTGCGCGCCGCTATTTCTACACGTGTGTGGTCTACATGTCTACATGTGTGGTTTTTCTACATCGGTCGCCGGGTCGGCCGCTGTCGGCTGGTGATTGATGACAAGAGTCGGCCGATATCGGCGGACATAAACAGGCAGCCGCTCGGGGAATGTGAAGGAGCGACGGCGCTTCCGTTTCGCTCAGCTGCTGCCGGTGCGAGATCAACGCGTCGATATTGTTGGACGACACGATGCACGGATGTGTTTCGGTGGATGATTGGCGTGGCGTGACAGGGGCGGCGTGCGGCGAGCGGCGACCGAGCGACCGAGTCGAGCGAGTCGTTCGATTGGTTGATGCAATGGTCTGCAGATTGATTGGTGCAATACACACCTGAGTGGACGTCGCCGACGTGCAACGTAGGAACGCGTGCAACCGCTGCATGACCACTGCAGTCGATGCGCCCCTAAACCCCAATAAACAAACAAACAATAAACAAACGCGTGCAACGTAGGAACTTAGTACTTCGTGCAACGTAGTAGCGTAGTAACGTAGTACTTCGTGCAACGTAGTAACGTAGTACTTCGTGCAACGCAGTAACGCCGTACTATATAGCTTCGGCCGTCGAGTAATTTCGGGTTTCGACTGGAGACCGGAGGCACGCGAACTGTTGCAAGGTGAAAGCATATCACCACGGCGTCAAACGTGAAGAGCGAACTTGCAGATATGCCGGGATATACTGGGGTGACATTAAGTGATTGTGAGTGGCCAGAGGGACAGCCAAGGGGGAGGGGACACCCTCCCCCTCAGCAACCAAAATATCCTAGATCAAACAAGAAATTTTGAGGTTTTCACCACCCAAAACCATGAATTTTCGGCGCGCTCCGCGTGCCAAAACCTGCTCCGCTTTGTTACATCATTTTTGTGTCGGGTCCCTCCTTAGGAACATCCTGGTTTCGCTACTGTGAGTAATGACAGCTTCGTGATTGCATTCGTGAGCTCTTTTCCGTGGTAGACGATGACCATTGTGCTGCCTGAGGATTATATAACACAATGCATCTTGAGGGATGAACCACGCGTTCATTTGCGCCCGCTACTTAGCGAAGGAATCCGGCTGGTCTTCAGAGCCGGGGTCGAGATCCAAGCTCAAATCCAAGCGTATTAATGGCCGGAAGCCGCGCACCATTGAGCGCGCGCGATATGGAGATGATAAAGTCACGCCATTACTCACTGAGCTCGCCCTTCTCCACTGCGCAGATATTTCAGCAGCTGAAACAGCTAGTATTCCTCTCTACAAGTGTTCCACGATGGAATGTGAGGAACGCCATCTAAATTCGAATGCAACTGCGGTACTGAACATTAATCATGTTCAAATGGTATGCGCGTAGTTATCCAGGGTAGCTCTGTACTAATCCGTCGGCAAGCCATCGAAAGCGAGCATTCTCTGAATGTTGTATGCACAAAACCAAAAATGTCACCTCTGATGGAAAAAGAGCAGCATGGCTGGGAAAATGCTGGAAACGTGTGGTGGTAGAGTTGATAGCATGACCTAGGCATGGAAATTTTCTCGAACTCATCATCTTCATCATCATCAACATCTTCCGTGTTTCTGAGGTGTAAAAATGAACGCTGACTTCGGCCACCTGGTCCCTCAGTAGCTGACGGGGAAGTCCGCTAGCCATGCTACATGTGGGGGCGTGATCTTCATCCGGCCTGGCGCGATATGACCAGTGCAGTCGATATGCCCGTTTAGCCCATCGGCCCCGGTGACCAAACACATTGATCCAACGTCAACAGCTGCAGGTGTTTCTGAATTTCCTTGTCCAGCTGATACCTGCTGTGCTCCGCGCTCCGTCGCTTCTCGCCCCGCCGCCTCTCGCTCCGCCGCTTCTCGTTCTCTAGTTTCAGAGGATGGGGTTCTGAAGACCCTCCACCCCCACCCCCCTAAGCATCTTCGGTCGGCCAGTCGTTCGCGGTCTAAATCTTGGAGAAATTATCCCAGATCAAAATGCTAAACACAGCAGGGCTGGCGATTCCCGAGGACGGAGGTTCGGACCCCCACCCCGGACCTTTTGGCGATTTCAACATGAGGCTTATGAACGATGACTTGATAGAAACATCCTCGAATCCTCAAAGCGCCTCCCCCATTGAGAGGAAACCAGCGTTGGACTACAAGGCATTCAAGAGAGGTCAGCGGACTGCGGGGCCAATAGTCCCATCTACACCTCGTGGTATTATATTGAAATAAAGCACCGGAATTTGACCCCGGCGTATCTATTTGTGAGCTTATATTTATCGTATGCTGACTGTCTGTGAGCAAAGACGCAGCCAGGGAGGCTGATAGGACGTTTCCCCCGTTCGGATACACTCCTAACAGAATTGTCGAATGACCCTTCTGGAAGGAGATGCTTTACGTGGGACAGGAACCCCTCAGTGGGCCGGCTCCCTCTCCCCGACCGTAGTCGCCCCCATCTCCTGCTCCCAATGTCGACAACCCGGGCTGCACCCGTGTTCGTGAGACATGTAAGCTGCGATGCAATGAAATGTATGCAATGCAATGAAATGCAATGAAATGCAATGCAATGAAGTTCTGCGATGAAGTCGTAATGTAATGACTTCCGAGACTTTCCAACTGCCAGCATGCCCGGGACAGTCCCGAACACCAAGCGCTCTTTATCTGATCCGCTCGTCCATCGGCTGTCCACCGGCCGATGTTTCTCTCCGGCGGATCCGTCCCGGCGATGTCGCGATGGACGAGTCGTTTGACTTCGTGCGGGACGTCGCGCACGGACTCAAACAGCTGAGATGTCAGCTCATGGGATTGGTTCTGGCGGAGTCGAGAGGCTCGGCTGGGGCCTCCCCGCCTCATCACGTCTGACTTAAGGGGACGAGTGGTCTAGGGGTAACATGCTCGTCTCACAATCGAAAGGTTGTGGGTTCGAGTCTCACCTGTCGCTACTCTTCGCCCGCGACCAATCGGCGTGAGAGATTGGCGACGCTATATGACTCAACGGTCGACGTGTCGTAAAACCAATAACCAACCACGTCTGACTTAGTTTGAACCTTGTGACATTTAGACGATCGATAACAATGAAACGTCTAACGATGTTTACATTAATAACTTGTCAGTATATTTCAGTACGTTTCGGCCATTGCCTTCATCACGTGCCCTGATGAAGGCAAAAGCCGAAACGTAGGAAATACACTGAGAAGTTATTCATTTAAATATCAGTTGACGTCCCATTGTCGTTGAGCATCCAAGCGGCGTCTGACACCTGCGGCGGATGCTCTTGTTTCCTGTCGCCTTCCTTCCTTCCTTCCTTCCTTCCTTCCTCTCGCCAGAGGTGCGCCAGCCGCTCGGAGCTTCTGTTTGCCACCTCCGAGTTTGCACTGGATGGGTGTTCTCCGGTGCTTTCGCCTTTTTGCCAGCCATCTGGTGGCATGTGTTTTGTTTGTTCCTGTACCTCCACGTAATCGGGACAATTTTGTAGCGGCGTGACAATTTGCGGCGGCACGTTCTGTTGCGGAAACGTCGAATCCGCGTTGCTTTCTCTCTCCGGTCGTGACTGTCGAGAAGCAATGCCATCTCACCACTTCTCACCACTTCTCACCACTTCTCGAAGCAATGCCTTCTCACCACTAATACACCCAGCGGAAGTCGCGATGTCGAGTCAACCAATGACCTTGGGCCCACTCAGCCAATGAGAGGGCCCAAGCGCCCTCTCATTGGCTTAGGACGTAAGGGCAAAATTGCGTGTGCATTAAGGAAGCTTCGCTCTTAAATACCAGTCCCCGTAAGGCTGGGTTTTGTGTGGCATTGCTCAGTGATTTTGTAAGTCACGGCGTGCTGAAGTAACGCCATGGAAAACTGGCGGAATGGAGCAATTTTGAGTAACTGCATGATGATCTTCACGGGAAAGACGCGACGGCGGGTTCGCGTGAGGCTGATAGCTCCCTCCTGACTATTCAGTTTCGTCACACATCGACCGCAGTGACGCGCCGACTTAGGCCGCTAGATCCCCAAACCTAGACTCGTGCCAGCTGACGCGCTGACGTCGCAGTAGATGGCTGACGTGCCACACAATCCCTCCAGCCCTCCAGCAATCCCTCCAGCTCTTGACAGGGCAGGTGCTCTGATGAGTCTAATCCGCGCGCGAATCACAGCGTAAATCGCGCTTCAGCCGGGCACCTCCGTGCAGGAGAACGTTTCTGGCGCGCACCGCCGCGCCGCCGCCGACCGCGCGCGCCGACTCGAAACTGGTTCTGGCGCGGGTCGGCTATTTGCGGCGGCCCCGTTTCCGATGCCTTTACGCGATTGTCGCGCTGGGCCGCCGCATGCACATCGCGTGCCAGGCGTGCGCACCGCGCGCCTCCGTCGGCCGTGTAGGGGCGTGCGGTGCCAGTGTCAGTGGCGGCGTTTGGATCGTGACCTCGGCCATAGGTATGGGAACAGGGGGGGGGACAGTGGGACATCGCCCCTCCCACACACTTTTCATGAAAGTCTAACATTAGTGATACGTGTGTGTGACTGAGTTTGACCAGCCTGCCACCTCTCAAACTCGGCAATACACACACACAGACACACACACATTAATGCTATGGCGATGAATGGTAAGAATCGACTTCAAAAAGGGTTTTGCCCTCCTCCGCCCACTTTTTGAGACGTTCCTACGCCTCTGACCCCGGCACATGTGTCGGGCGCTCCGAACCTGATAATTTGACCCGGGATTGGCGTCGTACAGTCTGCCGCACAGGCGATCGGCCGCTCAATGTCTGCGTGTCCGCTGTCCGGCCGTCAATTGTCCGGACAGCTTCTCAGTGTCCGCAGAGTTGTTCGTTGTGGGAACAGCTGTCCGTTGTTCGGACAGTTGTCAATTGTCCGGATAGCTGTCCATTGTTTGGACAGCTATCCACCTATATTGGACACCTATTGTCCATTGTCCCGGCAGCGATCTCACCGTTCGTCGGGCCACAGTGGCGGCGCATCACGGAGTCTTCTCAGATCCTCAGAGTCTTGTCAGAGTTCGAGTCAGAGTGTCTCTTATGCCTCGGGAGTGCTTGGCTGGCCGTCAGTCGCAGCTTGTGTCCAGTCGGGATCTGTACCGGACTGTGGCGGACACGGGGCAGATCACAATTTGTGTCACAATTTGTGCAGAACCCGAGGTCATATTGCAAATCCCGAGGTCACATTGTAGAACCCAAGGTCACATTGCAGAACCCGAGGTCCCATTGTAGAACCAAAGGTCACATTTTAGACCCAAGGTCACATTGCAGAATCCGAAGTCACATTGTAGAGCCAAAGGTCACATTGTAGAACCCATGGTCATATTGCAAATCCCGAGGTCACATTGCAGAACTCGATGCCACATTGCAGAACCCGGGATCACATTGTAGAACCCGAGGTCACATTGTAGAACCCGAGGTCACTAGAACCCGAGGTCACATTGTAGAACCCGCGGTCACATTGTGGAACCTGAGGGCACATTGCAGAATCCTAGGTTGCATTGTAGAACCCGAGGTCACATTGTAGAACCCGGGGTCACATTGTAGAACCCGAGGTCACATTGTGGAACCCGATGTCACATTGTGGAACCAGAGGTCACATTGTTGAATCCGAGGTCACATTGTAGAACCCGAGGTCACATTGTAGAACCCGAGGTCACATTGTAGAACCCGAGGTCACCAGAACCCGAGGTCACATTGTAGAACCCGCGGTCACATTGTGGAACCTGAGGGCACATTGCAGAATCCTAGGTTACATTGTAGAACCCGAGGTCACATTGTAGAATCCGAGGTCACATTGTGGAACCCGAGGTCACATTGTGGAACCCGAGGTTACATTGTGGAACCCGAGGTCACATTGAAGAACCCGAGGTCACATTGTATACTGGAAGTCAGCGGCGGCCAGCCAGACAGACAGCACGTGTTTATCCGAACCGTGCGCTCCGCGTGTGGTCGCAGAGTGTTTAACGTCAGATGAATGAGGAAGGCGTTGGCTTTGGACTGGGTAGTGAAATTCTGCGGGAGTTGTTGGAGCATCGCTGCGACGAGAGGTGCATTGTGCGTGAAGTGAAAGCCTTAAGCACGTAATAATACCGAGACTTGTGCTGTGAACGTGCAAGGCAGACAGTCGCTGGCAAATTGTGTAATGAGGTGGTAGTAGGTATGGATATTGGTAACCATGGCAACGTGCAGAGCAGACAGTCACTGGTCAAACGTGTAATGAGGTGGTAGTAGGTGTGGATATTGGTAACCATGGCAACGTGCAAGGCAGACAGTCGCTGGCAAATTGTGTAATGAGGTGGTAGTAGGTGTGGATATTGGTAACCACGGCAACGTGCAGAGCAGACAGTCACTGGTCAAACGTGTAATGAGGTGGTAGTGGGTGTGGATATTGGTAACCATGGCAACTGGAAGCAGCTAGTATTGTGAATGCCCTAGCTGGTTCAGGCCTCCTTGAACTATCAAGACGCATTGTTAGGTGCTATGCAGTCCGCCCAGCGACTCGACAGTCACTGAAAAGATTGCGAGCTTCCTCACGTGATACAGTGTCGATGCACCCGTGATACAGTGCCGATACACCCGTGATGCAATGTCGATGCACCCGTGATACAGTGCCGATGCACCCGTGATACAGTGTCGATGCACCCGTGATACAGTGCCGATGCACCCGTGATACAGTGCCGATGCACCCGTGATACAGTGTCGATGCACCCGTGATACAGTGTCGATGCACCCGTGATACAGTGTCGATGCACCCGTGATACAGTGCCGATGCACCCGTGATACAGTGCCGATGCACCCGTGATACAGTGCCGATGCACCCGTGATACAGTGTCGATGCACCCGTGATACAGTGCCGATACACCCGTGATGCAGTGTCGATGCACCCGTGATACAGTGCCGATGCACCCGTGATACAGTGTCGATGCACCCGTGATACAGTGCCGATACACCCGTGATGCAGTGTCGATGCACCCGTGACACAGTGTCGATGCACCCGTGATACAGTGCCGATGCACCCGTGATACAGTGTCGATGCACCCGTGATACAGTGTCGATGCACCCGTGATACAGTGCCGATGCACCCGTGATACAGTGCCGATGCACCCGTGATACAGTGCCGATGCACCCGTGATACAGTGTCGATGCACCCGTGATACAGTACCGATGCACCCGCGATACAGTGCCGATGCACCCGTGATACAGTGCCGATGCACCCGTGGTACAGTGCCGATGCACCCGTGATACAGTGCCGATGCACCCGTGATACAGTGCCGATGCACCCGTGATACAGTGCCGATGCACCCGTGATACAGTGCCGATGCACCCGTGATACAGTGCCGATGCACCCGTGATACAGTACCGATGCACCCGTGATACAGTGCCGATGCACTCGTGATACAGTGCCGATGCACCCGTGATACAGTGCCGATGCACCCGTGATACAGTGCCGATGCACCCGTGTAATCACGCCGCCGCTTCTGGGTCGACGACGTCACCAAGCGTGATAACGTCGGGTGGCCGACGTGCTATTTGAGGAGGTGGCGCGGCGACTATCGCATGTGTCGACACGATCGTTTTGTCGCCGCCGACAGCGCCCGACGACGCGGTTCTGGGAAGTTGGGGTAGTTGAACCGTGTGTATCGGGCAGACGCTCATTTATATTGGGCAGACGGTCGAGGTGTATCGGGCAGACAGTCGTGGTGTATCAGGCAGACGGTCGTGGTGTATGGAGCAGACAGTCGTGGTGTATTGGGCAGACGGTCGTGGTGTATCGGGCAGACGGTCGTGGTGTATCGGGCAGGCGGTCGTGGTGTATCGGGCAGGTGGTCGTGGTGTGTCGGGCAAACGGTCGTGGTGTATCGGGCAGACGGTCGAGGTGTATCGGGCAGACGGTCGTATTGTATCGGGCAGACGGTCGAGGTGTATTCGGCAGACGGTCGTGGTGTATCGGGCAGACAGTCGTGGTGTATCGGACAGGCGGTCGTGGTGTATCGGGCAGACGGTCGTGGTGTATCGGGCAGACGGTCGAGGTGTATTCGGCAGACGGTCGTGGTGTATCGGGCAGACGGTCGTGGTGTATCGGGCAGACGGTCGTGTGGTATCGAGCAGACGGTCGCGGTGGATCGGGCAGACGCTCGAGATGTATCGAGCGTCCGCCGTACCGTGGCAGATACGGCAACTGATCTGGTCGCGGTGGCAATACATCTGGCAGTACATCTGGTCTATATCTGACAATGCATCTGGTATATATCTGGCAATGCATCTGGTCTATATCTGGCAATGCATCTGGTCTATATCTGGCAATACATCTGGTCGTGGTGTATCGGACGAAC
Organism: Ashinkailepas kermadecensis; assembly: GCA_034440615.1. Classification (NCBI taxonomy): domain Eukaryota; kingdom Metazoa; phylum Arthropoda; class Thecostraca; family Neolepadidae; genus Ashinkailepas; species Ashinkailepas kermadecensis. The sequence continues at coordinate 359,104 of JAOTOM010004905.1, read as the reverse complement.
GATCGAGGTGCTGAGCGTGGAATTCCCCGGCGTGGCACCGGCAACTGACCCGGGTGGGGGGGGGGGGGGATGGCCGGCTAGGGCGTGGCCGGATATTTTTATTCTTCCAAACGACGTGCGCAGGACGCGGCACATGCCACGCGATGGGAGATGATGAGATGCTTGGGAGATGGGAGATGGGAGATGATGAGATGCTTGTGGGACGTCGTTCCGCTGTTAGTGCGCGCTGGTTTGATCGAAAGAAAGTCCGAACGTCTGAGTGGTAAGTGGTGTGAGACGCACGGCGATGGGGCATCACAAGTGGATCGCGGCCACTTACGCTCGAGATGCGAGCTTGAGATTGCGAACAGCGTCGCACATTTGGGGCGTCTGTCACAGCGGGTGGTGTTCATATCTCAGGCGTGCTTGATGAACAGTCAGGATGTCCAAGCAGCAACAGGATGTTGTACGGCCATGGAGCACAGACGTCCACATCGGGCTGGTGGTCAATACGTGAAGACAATTCGAGGGGACGCGGCAGCTCACTTGGTAGGGCGTCGGACTCTGGAGCGTAAGGTTGTGGGTTCGCATCCCACAACGGACAGACTTTCCGAGGCCACCCGTGACCAAGCGGCGTGGGAGGTTGGCAACGCCATATGACGCAGCAGTCGAATGCGTCGTAAATGAACCCAAGGTTCTTTTTCTTGCAGTTGGAGACATGCACTCATGTCGTGTATTCGTTCATTCGTTCATTCGTCTATTCGTTCATCCCCCTCTGTGTGCATATCAGCAGCGAGTCACACACCCCACCACTGGGTCGAAATGTGAAGGCAGATTGATCCATCATGTCGTCGATGATCCACGATCCATGATCCATATTTCGTCCATATTGATCGATGTCGGCGAGGCCTGTGTTGACTTCATGTGACGATTGGAGCTAATTGTGAGTGACGTGAGTGACGTTGAGTTAATACGCTAGCCGCTGTTCAATTGAGATTCATCAACGGAGAACAAAGCGGTATTTCACTCGGCAGTAGCAAGGTCATCCAGTCAGGACATGCTTGAGTGTGCGATAGTAGAGGCTCTTTTATCAACGATGTCACGGGGGCGAGGGAGAAGAGGAGACATTCAAAGTGTTGACGAAGTTAAACCAGATATGGGATTTCAGCGGCTGTGTAATAATACTAGAATCAACTAATAACATATTCAATACTAGAATAGACTGTGCGAGAAACGCTAGCGATTTTCCCACCCCGTTTTCATAGATTTTCATGTAGAACGTTTTGCGTACACAAGATATCCTGTTGCGTATTTGTGTAGGGGTAAGTGGCCTTCCAATGCTGAAATATGTCCTTCAAACTATAATTTGTGCCCACCAAAAGTTGAGTTAATACAAATTTACGGTGCACCACCATCCACCGCCGCTCAGAATATTTTTTAATCTCAAGCCGCAAGTAAGAACTTCCATTGCCTCCATTCAGCCTCAATTTTTCGGAAATGAAATTCGTGCGCCCACCCCATTGTCACAAGACAATACTCCCGTGTCCATAAACTTACGCATTTAGCCACTACATCGTCAGTCCGCCATCACTGTATTATCTGTTACATCACTGCATCGTAACGCAACCATCACTGCATTATCTGTTCCATCACTACGTCGTCACTCAACCATCACTACATTATCTGTTCCATCACTACGTCGTCACTCAACCATCACTGTATTATCTGTTACATCACTGCATCGTAACGCAACCATCACTGCATTATCTGTTCCATCACTACGTCGTCACTCAACCATCACTACATTATCTGTTCCATCACTACATTATCCGTTCCATCACTACATCGTCACTCAACCATCAATACATTGTCTGTTAATCATTACGTCGTCACTCAACCATCACTACATTATCTGTTCCATCACGGCATCGTCACTCAACAATCACTACATTATCTGTCCATCACTGCATCCTCACTCAATTATCACTACAATATCTGTTCCATCACTACGTCGTCACTCAACCATCAATACATTATCTGTTCCATCACTACATCGTCACTCAACCATCACTACATTATCTGTTCCATCACTACGTCGTCACTCAACCATCACCACATTATCATTTCACGATCACTCTATCACCGCCTTCTGCGTGTACTACCCTCCGACTCGGTCGACAAACCATTGCGAATATTTTTATGCCGCGCCGACCGCCGATGGGTTATTGACAGTGTACTTTGGTCCTGATTTAGATCGATGTCGATTTAATGCATGCCGTAGTGGTCGGTTATCGGTTATCGTTATATTCCGGTCAGTGGAGCCCGGTGCTGCCGTGAGGGTCCACGGGCATGGAAGTGAATTAGCGGCATGACGCGTAGCGCGAGTGTCACCAAATCGCATCGTGAAATGTGCATTGGTTCTCGTTCTTGCGGGTAGAGAACGTGTCGTATCGCAAGGTCTGAAACTCGGGGACGAGTGGTCTAGGGGTAAGATGCTCGTCTCACAATCGAAAGGTTGTAGGTTCGAGTCTCACCTGTCGCTACTCTTCGCCCGCGACCAATCGGCGTGAGAGATTGGCGACGCTACATGACTCAACGGTCGACGTGTCGTAAAACCAATAACCAACCAAGGTCTGAAACTCAGGCGGTATTTAGGAATCAAGCAAGGAGATGTTCTGGAGATATACGACATGGGAAATTGTCATACAGCGTGAAATGTGGTTACGTTCCGGGTTCTTCTGACCTGATCGTAGTGGTGGCTCCACCAGATCGCACGTCGAGATGTGCACAATGCGTTCCTCTTTCAACTTAAATATATTTCATGCAGTTAACGGTAGCATTCAGGCGGCATTTTGAGCACAAACGCAGACAATATTCACAGCCGGCTTGCATTTCCCATTTCCCCCTGGGACTTTTCTCACGTTTAATAGCCCATTCGTACTGCATTCGTTGGGTTTAGGGGCGCATCGACTACAGAGGTCCTGGAGCTGTACTGCAGTCGTCACTGACAGCAAGCTGAGTATCACATCGCATTTGGCGATAAACCTACTTCGGCAGTGCGATGTGTGGAAAACAGTGAGCTGGGGTGGAGCGTATGTGGTAGGTCGATGCGGTCGACGGCGTCGACGGTGTCGTCGGCCGCCGTCCCAGTCGCGTGTCAATCACCGCAAGTCCGTCGCCTACGCCCGTAATTAAATATGTCATGTTGATCGTCGGCAGCTTATGGACTGGGGCGTCGGTGGCTCAGTGGTGAAGCTGATCGTATCGCACGCGAGAGGTGCGGGGTTCGATTCCCCGCGATGCCCGCCCTTCTTGCCAGGGTGAGAGGCGGGCGACGCCGTATGGCCGCAGCTGCTGAGGGCGTCGTGAAGCCACACTCCAACTGCGGCCTGTTGACTGGCAGCTTGTTGACTGGCGACAATTGTGCAGCCGATTGTGATGGCCACTTGCATCAGGTTCGTCGGCTACCGCCGCCATCAGCACCGTCATCATCGCCTTCACTATCATCAGCACCATCATCATCATCAGCACCATTCCAATCACGATAACTATCACCATCACCATCACCATCACCATCACCATCACCATCACCATCACCATCACCATCTCCATCATTATCCGGGTCGGCGGAGTGCTCCTCCCAATTACCGGTATCATGACAATCCTGTCCAGTCATCATGTTCGACATCGTTAGCGTCGATATAATGACCAGATCGCTGATGCCCGGCTATTATTCAGACAATGCATCGCATCATTTAGCTCTTAGTGTTCATATATTTTTAATTGCTATTATCTTGGTAATTAAATGGACTTGCCATTATTCACTGACCAGCTGTCATGAGTGGCGGTGTCGTTTTATACAAACGATGGATGGATGGTACATCAGAGTTCACTTAGAAAGCACTCGGATCACAGTGTTGGAAGATTTTAAACTCTGTTGAGCTTGGGACAGGGTGGAGCGATCTGAATTTCTTCGACTGACTCATCTGGGTGGGCACAATTTATCGTCGGGGGATGAGTGGTCTAGGGGTAAGATGCTCGTCTCACAATCGAAAGGTTGTTGGTTCGAGTCTCACCTGTCGCTACTCTTCGCCCGCGACCAATCGGCGTGAGAGATTGGCGACGCTACATGACTCAACGGTCGACGTGTCGTAAAACCAATGACCAACCAACAATTTATCGTCGGATTTGCACAGTTCAGTATTGGAGGACACGCATATGCGAAGTATGGAAAACGACGTTCGTGTTCACGAGACTGATTTTCCTCCTCTCCGGCCATTCTTCTGTGTATTTTTTTGTTCGGCCTTTCTCGACATTTCGTTGTTGGGAGTACGTCACGTCAAGCTCTCTGTGGGTTAGCATGCCCGTTATGGTTTCGTTAAATCTCGTGCTCCAAGCCCCACCTCCTGTGAGCATTATGTAAACTTTTGTTATCTAGTATTTCACTGCCTGGCTTTCACGCACACAATTCGCTTCCTTAATCCGCTCATGATTCATGCATTCATTCTTATTCATTCTTGATTCATTCATTCATTGCTTCATTAATTCATCCATGATTAATTAATTTATGCGTGATTAATTCATTCGTTCATGATTAATTCAGTCGTTCAGGATTCAATCATTATTTTATTTATTGCACATGCCTTCGTAGCTGCCGGGTACCGCTGTCACAATAAGCACAATACTTGTGTATGCTCCTTACCCTTCCCCCGGGAAACAGCGCGTAAACATATTGCCAAATGGATCATGGCCATGCAACGCCATGTATCTTATGGGCTGTCCAAGGATAGGGGTTTTGTTCCCGCCTTTTCCGGCGGTAAGTGGTGGGCTGCGTTCAACAACAAGAAGAAGAACCCTGGGTCCTTTTACGACTCATTCAACCGCTAGGTCATATAGCGTCGCCAACCTCCCACGCCAATTGGTCGCGGGTGGACTCGGTAAATGCCGTCGGTTGTGAAATTCGAACCCACAATCTTGCGATCAAGAGTCCGACGCTCTGCCAACTGAGCTAACGCCCCCCCCCCCTGCGTTCAGCGACAGCGTGCAGCTGGATCTAACCGGACGGAGCATGTCCGTCCGGAATCCTGGAATCCCAAGTCCGGAATCCAGTCCAGGAATCCTCAGCCTGGAGTATGAAGTGATGCTGAAGAGAAACCACTCGAGGTTAGCGTGCGGTGTTGCGGGCAGCCATTCGGTAAAACTCGACCTCGCTCTTTTAATAAACATATGATAGACGGCTGTTAACCTGGGATACATGACTAGAATAAAGCCCAGATGATTTGTGCACTTGATTGAGCCGCCGTCTGGGCCTTTGTCCACTGTCCATTGAGAAAGGTGTCCACGTAGGGGACGAGTGGTCTAGGGGTTAGATGCTCGTCTCACAATCGAAAGGTTGTGGGTTCCAGTCTCACCTGTCGCTACTCTTCGCCCGCGACCAATTGGCGTGAGAGATTGGCGACGCTACATGACTCAACGGTCGACGTGTCGTAAAACCGGTAACCAACCAAAGGTGTCCACGTGCCAAAGGTGTCGCATATAGGCACATCAGGCTGTGAAGTAACGAAAATGTATATACATTACCGTATCGAGCAGCGGTTCTCAAACTAGGAGTAATTATCACACATGGGGTGACTTTGCCTTTCTGGTGGGGTAACGCGCACTTTAAATTCTAAGCCACAATATATGCCAACAATCTTGGACAAAAAGCTTTAGGTTTGAAATGGGGTAATTTTGTTTGCAGACAGCATATTTTTAAATTCTTTCGAAGCTTTGATGATTGTCAATCTTCTGTCGTATTTTGAACCGTTTGGAATATACTGTGACGTGGAACAATGGCGCAGCAAGGAAAATGACGATCTGGACGTCAAGCCGCCAAGATGACAGCACAAGCCGCCAAGATGACGGCCAAGCCGCCAAAAACCGTCACAAGCCGCCAAGATGACAGCGGCGCGCAAGCAGACTCCGCAACGCCTTGTTTTGCAATAGCAAAGCAAGCCGCATGCATGCTCTTGTATGCATGCACGGAACGGACTTTGACTTCCAGCACGCAATTTGCTTCGAATGTGCAATGTTCAACAAAGCTATGAGGAAAACCCCGCCGAGTAACGGCGTGAAGTTCAGCTGGCCGCGAAAACAAATAACTCATGTTGCTGAGAAGTAACGTCAAGTACAAAAAATGGGTGCCAAACGACCATGTAGTCGGTGCGCCCTTAAGTCCAAATAATCAATCACTCAGTAAAACGTAGAAAGTCAGGACACATCGTCTGTCATGTCACGTCTGTCGCGCGTCTGTCATCGTCTGTCATCGTCTGTCATGCACCACAATTCGCGCGAGCAACAGCGGCGATGTTGCCGTGGGTGATGGAGAACATGTTGACTACACTGGTGGCCTGGCACCCGGTAACGCCGGGTACCACTGTGGCGGAGGAGGTGACGGAAGGGGCATCGGTAGCTCAGTTGCTAAGCTGAGCATGCCGCTGAACACCTCTGGCATGCCAGAGGTACGGGGTCAGATTCCCGGCGGTGCCTGCCCTTCCTGCCAGGGTGCGAGGCAGGCGAGGCGCCAGCTACGGCCTCGGTTGCCGAGGCGTCGTAAAGCCACAACTAACCGACCGACCGACTCCATCTGGGCGTGACGGACCACCAAAAGGCCAAGTTTCCTGGGCAGATCATGATTTGACTTGCCGCGAGTGCGAAGTATTTCTCGGCACGCTTCCTCTGGCCGAGTGAAACCCGAATAGACGGCACACCATGCAGGAGCGCCCGTTTCGGGAAGCGCGTGATGCCCTTTCCGAACGCTCACTGTTCGCAGAACGGGCACATCTTCCGGCCCTGTGCCACTCGGCGGCAAAAACTCGACAGCTTCTCCGGGATCGAAGGATCCCATGCATGCAGCGTGAAACGCGTGCCTTGTTTGCCGCAGCTGCAGTCTATTGAAGTCTATTGAAGATGTGTGGGACGTTATTAAGGGCGTTACTCAGGGCCGGGCATAGCAGGCGGCTAGCGTCGACCTGAAGCATACGGAACCACGCAGATACGGAACCGTAGCCGCATGGTTCACAGGAACCATGCAGCGGAGGGTGGACGTGCGCGTGCGTCGTGCGGACCGACTGGTAATGCTGTCGGAAGTTTACTGATTTACTTCTTTCTTCGTTTTTTTTCTTTTTTAAACTGATCGTGCCGTATGCTAGTCGAATCGACGTGTCGGTATTGACAGTTTTTCGGTATTGATGTGTGGGACGTTATTAAGGGCGTTACTCAGGGCCGGACATAGCAGGCTGCTAGCGTCGACCTGAAGCATACGGAACCACGCAGATACGGAACCGTAGCCGCATGGTTCACAGGAACCATGCAGCGGAGGGTGGACGTGCGCGTGCGTCGTGCGGACCGACTGGTAATGCTGTCGGAAGTTTACTGATTTACTTATGTTTATTTTTATTTTATTTTTTACCGATCGTGCCGTATGCTAATCGAATCGACGTGTCGGTATTGACAGTTTTTCCGCATGAATGCCGAATACATTAAAGGCCAGTGATGAACACATCATCACCGATGATTGGAACTCACTCGATACCAAAGTCGGGCCCGGGAATTGTCACGGGGGTGCAGATTTCGCCCGTGTACGCTGAAGGGCGCCTGGCCGTCTGAAAGGCTTTCCAAGCGTCCCCCACCCCTGCATCCTCCCGTGGCCGTTATCACATGTAGATTAGAAACGCTGAAGTGATTTGATATAACAGTGTTGTTTTCACGTCGGAAACGATGCGACACAAATCCCACGCACGTGGGATTTGTGTCGCATCTGCCGCATCGCATTCGGTATTAGTTATTATAATTGCTGCAACGGGTTGCAATGCAACGTTAGTTCGTCTATCCTCCGATGCTTCTTCAAATACAATCACTTTTGGGGACTGTCCGCAGGTTGAAATCATAGGCATGAGTAAACAATGTGACGCTTTTCAAGTGTTTGCAACATGTCGAATTAATGAACTGTGCGACCTATCCAACAATTCGCACAAGCTATTTGGCCTGGAAACTACACCGACGGCGTGTGGCCGCCGTTCTTCCAGTGGGTAACACCGTTGGGCCGCGACTGAGAGAGGTTAATGCCAACCGAAAGTTTGGGAACTACTGTTCTAAGTGTCGGTATCAAAGCGCGAAATGCCGAATATGCTGTCCTGACCCGGGAGAGACTTCAGGGCCTGGAGCGTGATGGTAGGGTTCTCAAATTCCTGCAGTTGGGTGCAAACTGTCGCCTAATGCAGCTTTATCTTACATCGCTCCCGATGTCCTTTCTTCATTCTTATGCCAGCTACTCATCAGTTGTGTGCATGTTTGAGGATAGGAGCGTGCAGGTTGCATGCAGTTTTTCTTCGTTCTGGATATTGCGCCAACAAAAAAAATGCTTGCCTGTTTTTTTATTCACTCATGAAAATATTTCCCTCCTTCAAACGAATTCAGCAGTTCTAGTCAGATTCGACATTGTATTTGTCCCAAAATTTACGTCTCAGTACCACAATCTTATATTTTTCCTCACCACTGACTGGTTTTCTTTCATGACCCCTGACCCCTGACACCTGACTGAAAGTGAATTTGAAAACACCGCGTAATTGCAGCTGGGTTCTCAAACCCGTTCTTCCGCACTGGTGGAACTGGTCACCATCTGCGCAGAGTGGCCGGCGACGGAAATGTTGAGACGCACTGACCCACTGACTTTGAGACGCACTGACAACGCGCTCTTAACTGACTTTGAGACCCACTGACAACGCGCTCTTAACTGACTGTGAGGCCCACTGAGAACGCGCTCGTAATTGACTTTGAGACCCACTGACGGCGCGATCTTAACTGACTGGAATGTCTGTTGCCCGGGCGTTCCAGGAACAGGAGCATCGCCGAGTGTTTGAAGCGTGTGATAAAAAGCTGGACATGCTGCGCTGCAGTCAGCTCCACGATTAACCGGAACCTTCCTCCCCCATCCCTCCCACACATCTGCCCCTCGCCAGGAGAAATCACAAAGAGTTAACTGGGTGTACCAACATGGGAGCGACATCGCCGATCATCTTGCTTCAGTCCGAGATGTTGTACATCTTGCTGTTGACATCTTGACATCTTGCTGTTGTCCGAGATGTGGGCGCTTCCGGGAACGGCCAACCGAGTTGATGAGGTATGGGTCTCGGGGGACCGTTTGCGGTGCGCGAGTCTGCGACTTTTAACGGGGATGCTCCTGCGAAAGTGGAATTCCTGAGTTGAAGAAAATAGCCTACACTGGGAACGGGCTCTACAGATGGCGACCCGAGATCTTCGCCATCGCCCGACTTGAGCCACAGCGGCCGGCACGCGTCCCACCCTCCCGCTGACCCGGGACCCGCCCCTGTGACCCGGCGTGACCCCGGCCCCGGCCGCTGCGCATTATAGGCTGCGCTCTTTGCCACATTCCGCCCACGAGGTCGGCCCACTCTGAAGTCACGTGCCGCTCCCTGCCACATTCCCGCACGAAGTTCGCGCCAATATTTGGTGGATTGCGCGGGAACGCTCGGGCCGTAGCGGGCTGGCCGTGCGCTGTCCCCTGTGGCTTCACGGCTGCCGGGACATGGTGATCGGATCACCACAAATATGGAAACTTGGAGGGTAATTTCGTGAAGGCAATGCAATTGGGACGAGTTGTGCATTGATGTCTCTATGGGTGTTCGTGCCGTCGACGGTGGTGGGCGTTAAATGGTCACAGTTTTGGTCGAAGTGCCCTCAGACTTAAATAACTAACTAGCCATCGACGGTGAGGTTTTTCCCAGTGAAGTTCGGAAGTTCACAAATAGCGACACAAACGACTCGCATACTCAGTGCGGGACCAAGCTTGCCACGGCTGCGCGGGACCTGCGCGGAACCCACGGCCGGAACCCACGGCTGGAACCCACGGCCGGAACCCACGGCTGGGACCCACGGCTCTAACTCACGACTCTAACCCACGGCTGGAACCCGCGGTCGGAACCCGCGGCTGGAACCCACGGCTGGAACCCACGGCCGGAACCCACGGCTGGAACCCACGGCCGGAACCCACGGCCGGAACCCACGGCCGGAACCCACGGCCGGAACCCGCGGCTGGAACCCACGGCTGGAACCCACGGCCGGAACCCACGGCCGGAACCCGCGGCTGTAACTCACGGCTGTAACCCACGGCCGGAACCCACGGCTTTAACCCGCGGCCGGAACCGCGGATGTAACCTACGGCTGTAACCAACGGCTGTCACCCACGGCTGGAATCCACGGCCGGAACCCACGGCTGTAACCCGCGGCTGGAACCCACGGAATGTACAGCGTGCTGCGCATTCCGCGGGCTGCAGTCGCACACAGCAGACTCGGCGTGGAATCACGCCAGCTGGCCAGCTGGCCGCCGGTGGCCAGCTGGCGTGATTCCACGCTCTTCTTCCGCCGACGGCGGCGAATCGTTGTGTGATTCCGCGTCTTCGATCTTCGCGTCTTCGATCTTCGCGTCTTCGAGCACCGTTCGGGTGCCACTGCTCCACTCGCCCTGCTGCTTTTATTTTTATTTTATTTCTTTTGGGCTTTTGGTCCAGGGCATCGTTTTCGGACCGGAATGTACTGTGGGGACTTTCCTTTCCCGTCCATCGTGATGCAGCTAGCACGTCTGGCTGGCCGAGAAGAAGAACCGCGGATTGTTTTGCAACGCATTCGACTGCTAGGTAATATATAGGGTTGGCAATTTCTCACGCCGATTCGGCGCCGGCGGGTCCGGTACTCCCGCGGTTTTGGAGTTAGCACCCATAATCCTGTGATCACCACCTGTTGCGAAATATTGTGAACGGAGAGTTTTGTTTTGTGTGGTAACATTTGGTCGTCTCGATGTCAACGGTGATCAGCTGTTGCTCAGCTGACTGCATTCTTCGCGAGGTCCGATTTCGATTTTTGGGCAATTCCGCGCCATTCTAAGTTGTGCTCTTGCCTGAATAGGCGGAGTTTTCGTTCGTTGCCTAGAGGCCGGAATATAGCCGACAATATCGGACTCTTCTCGTTTGGTTGTATTTCGCACATCACCGACACCCGGCCTTAATCATTACATAATGCAATGCTTCTAGACAGGCTTGACCGAATAGTTCCCACATAAAGTTTACAAAATGAAGAGTTTCCAGTCGCTGGAGAAGCATTCAATCGCCGTCGCTCTTGCCTCTTGCTTCTTGCCTCTTTCCTCTTTCCTCTTACCTCTCGATCTTTGTAGGAACACGACCTTGTCATCTGACATGTGGAAACACTGGTTGTGGTAGCACTGGTGTCAGCACATAAGGTCGCATCAAGGCTTGCTAGGCATTACGGTCTCATCAAGGCTTGCATCAAGGCTTGCGAGGCATTACGGTCTCATCAAGGCTTGCATCAAGGCTTGCTAGGGTGATGGGAAGATCGCTCACGAACCGAGTGCATGAAGCGAAGTGGACTCGCGAGCCGACGGACGAGGCAATTGACACTGACGAGTTGACGGCCGAGGAAACTGACACCGACGAGTAGGCGGACCAGGAAACTGACACCGACGAGTAGGCGGACGAGGAAATGGACACCGACGAGTATGCGGACGAGTAGGCAATTGACACTGGCTAATTGACGGCCGAAGGAATTTACCGACGAGTAGGCGGACGAGGAAACTGACACCGACGAGTAGGCGGACGAGGAAATGGACACCGACGAGTAGGCGGACGAGTAGGCAATTGACACTGGCTAGTTGACGGCCGAAGGAATTTACCGACGAGTAGGCGGACGAGGAAACTGACACCGACGAGTAGGCGGACGAGGAAATGGACACCGACGAGTAGGCGGACGAGTAGGCAATTGACAATGGCGAGTTGACGGCCGAGGAAATTGACACTGACAAACAGTCGGACGATGGAATTAGCTAGTTATCTAGGCTTTAGGGCGCTTCGACCAGAGTTGATCATTCGCGCCCATAACTTGTATTTGAGTGCTTCACGGTTGGTGAAAACTATTACCCGGGTGGGTACGTGGTTCGGACGAGGGAATTAGCACTGACGAGCAGGCGGACGAGGGAATTAGCACTGACGAGCAGGCAGACGAGGTAATTAACACTGGTGAGTTGACAGCCGAGGGAATTGACACTGACGAATTGGTAGCCGAGGGAATTGACACTGACGAGTTGGTAGCCGAGGGAATTGACACTGACGAGTTGGTAGCCGAGGGAATTGACACTGACGAGTTGGTAGCCGAGGGAATTGACACTGGCAAGCCGACGGCCGGATACTTGACACGAGCCGACGGCCGCCAGCCAGTTCGACGAACACCATCAAAGACCGCATCTCGCGAGATCCGCTCACGCACGTGCTTCAGCGGCGGGATCAATCGTGTCATCAGCCTCTGTAGACGATGCGCTCTCAGCGTTCTTACGCGTTCTAATGCGTTCTAATGCGGTGTAATGCGTTCTAATGCGGTGTAATGCGTTGTAATGTGCCGTAATGCGTTGTAATGCGTTTGCAAGGTCACGGAGCGCGCGTGATCACCGATCGGCCGGCAGAGGCGCCCCCCAGGGAAGGTCATTGCCATAGGCGCCCCCAGGGAAGGTCACTGTCAGCGGCGTACCCTGGGAAGGTCACCGTCAGAGGCACACCCAGGGAAGGTCACTGTCAGAGGCGCACCCAGGGAAGGTCACTGTCAGAGGCGCACCCAGGGAAGGTCACCGTCAGAGGCACACCCAGGGTAGGTCACTGTCAGAGGCGCATCCAGGGAAGGTCACTGCAAGGGGCGCACCCATAAAAGGTCACCGTCAGACGCACACCCAGGGGAGGTCACTGCAAGAGGCCCACCCAGAAAAGGTCACTGTATCAGAGGCGCACCCAGGGAAGGTCACCGTCAGAGGCGCACCCAGGGAAGGTCATCAGCCGTCAGTGGCTATTGACCGGCCGGCAGACGCGGGTCCGACCGTGCCGCATCGTGTTGGACAGGACGCGACACACCTGTCCAACACAGGAGGTGCCACTCGGACTGGACGGAACGCTTGTCGCTTGTCGCTTGTTGCTTGTCGCTTGTCGCTTGTTGCTTGTCGCTTGTCGCTTGTTGTCTTGATCGTGTTGCCGCATCGCTTGTCCCGCCGCCGGCCGACGCCCGACGCTGGCCGACTGGAGCGATCAGTCGGGTCGGACAAAGGGGCTGAGCTGCGGCTCGACAGGCTGCGGCACCATCCGGGCGGTGAGGCTCACGTGCGCATCGCAGGCGAGAGCGTGGCGCGTGTCTGCGGCGCGGCGATTGTGACGCGGTGGTGCCGCGCTGCGACGTGGTGGTGCAATTGTGACGCAGCGGTGTAGCTGTAACGCGACGGTGCCGCATGTGACGCGACGGTGTCGCATTGTGACGCGATTGTACACATCGCGACGGGTGTATTGTGACCAGTGGTGTAGCTGTAACGCGACGGTGCCGCATGACGGTGGCGTTGTGACACGGTGGTGCAATTGTGTCGCGGTGGTACCACACTGACGTGGTGGTGCCACATTGTGACGTGGTGGTGCCACATTGTGACACGGTGGTGCCACATTGTGACGCGGTGGTGCCACATTGTGACGTGGTGGTGCCACATTGTGACGCGGTGGTGCCACATTGTGACACGGTGGTGCCACATTGTGACGCGGTGGTGCCACATTGTGACGTGGTGGTGCCACATTGCGACACGGTGGTGCCACATTGTGACGCGGTGGTGCCACATTGTGACACGGTGGTGCCACAGAACGGTGGTGCCACATTGTGACACGGTGGTTCCACATTGTGACGCGGTGGTGCCACATTGTGACGTGGTGGTGCCACATTGTGACGCGGTGGTGCCACATTGTGACGCGATTGTACCACATTGCGACACGGTGATCAGGCTTGAGATCCCGGGTGGGTCGGGGGGTCTGGACCCCCTGGTTGGGTACCCTATTAATGTTAATTTGTCATTTTCCCTATTCAATTTGAAAATATGTCTTGACGATATGGACTTGGACCCCCACCCCCCCCTGACTCCGTGAGAGGTCCCCAGCCCTGTTAGTGATGTCACATTGTGACGTGGTGACGTCACCAGGCTCGCTGTGACGTGGTGACGAACGTCGATAGTGGATCTCGTCCGTGGATCTCGTCCATGGATCAAGGCGCAGTGGAGTCCACGAGCGGAAATATCGGCGGCCGAGAGATCCGCCGGGCGGGAGAGGCAATTTCTGTTCGGCTAATACCGATGGCGCCGCGGGATAATTCGAAGCGGAGCGTTGGCAATGAGATAATTTGCGTTCATTGCCAGAAGAGAAAAACGGTGCTGCTCTTTCCTTCTCTGTGATGTGAGAGAAAATGGTGTCGTTTCAGATGGCTGTTGGTTTCGTCTCCGGGCTTGGGGCATCAGAGACGTGACGAACTCAGAGACGTTCCCGGAAGTCAGCAGATTGAGTCATCAGATGCACAGAGAAGCGCCGAATTTTGATTCAGCGCCGGAATCGATGATTTCCATTCCACCACCAGATGGAAAAGCCGATGGCTCCTACACATATGGAGACACCAGTTATTTCTTTGGTTCGAAATCATTCATCAGTAGCTGAGACTACTAACTAAGCCTTTCCAGTAAACGCAAAAAGCACAGGTAAATCATGTCATCGGCTTCTAGCTTTTGGTGAAGCATTCATACATACGCATCTTCAAGTCGGTATTGTTAAGGATACGTTAAGACGTTAAGATTAAGATAGTCAAGTTAATGAAGCCCACCTTCCGTTTTTTTTTTGGGGGGGGATCAGGGAGAAAGGAAAGCAAACTCACGACGCAAGCCAAACAAAGCGGGCTTTCAAGGATGCTATCAGCGCTGTGTGACCGAGACCCTGCGCGCCTCGCTACGTACCGCTGACGTTCCCTATGCGTGACCGAGGCCCTGCGCGTGACGCTCCCGATCCTCACTTGGCGTGTAGCAGCGGGACACCCTCCTTTATCAACCCGGAGCCCAACTCCCACCGCTCACCACTATCCATCCGCAATCAGCAGCTCCGGAATTGGAAGTACCTTCGGCGGTGACGGCACGTGCGCCGGCTCGGTCGTCGGCGCTCAAACGGTGTCGCTGCGTGCGTTACGCGTGCGTAATCAGCGCGGAAAGCGTTCTTGGTTTGGAAGCCGCGTGATGGCCGACCGGATGGGCGAACTCCAGAGGTGTAGGTTCTTGCTAATTGTCTTTGGGAATTGAAATTATGGAGTTGCGCGGCGCGCCGTGACTGGAGGTCTGCGTGACGTCTGCGTCACGTGTCGGTGACTGGTTGCCGGGTCGCTTGTAACGAGTCCGCGGACGCGCTGACAGAAGGGAAGTAACTCTGAAGCGCACCTTCAGTTGTGATGAAAGCGTGAAAGCGCTTGTAGCCTCCTCGCGTTCGTCCTAGGAACAGGATGTGGAATGCTATTACGCTATTGTGTGGAAATACTGGTCGAAAATCGACCGATTGGTGTCGAATTCCACCATCGTTTCCTTCTATGATCGCATCAAGCCTGACGCACGGGAACAATTTAAAGTCAGACAGTGTGGCGCCTGTTCTCTAGGTTCCACTGCCGATCTGTGACGCCGTCATATTGGCCCTTATCGACGTGGCCACCCAACTTGATTGGTCGCCGGCTGGGCCGTGCGAGGAAACGCGGGCTGCCGACAGTCGCGTCCACCCGTGCCACACCCAATCCGGCCATCGTTTCTCCCACACCATTTTGTCCATTTCTCCTGCACTATTGTGTCCATTTCTCCTGCACCATTTTGTCCATTTCTCCTGCACTATTGTGTCCATTTCTCCTGCACCATTTTGTCCATTTCTCCTGCACTATTGTGTCCATTTTCTTCGTCACATTGTGCCGAAATGACCGGTGCTGACCAAAGCGGCCGTAATCGAAACATGCGAATAACAAACAACAAACAACAAGCAAAAACAAACATACAAAATAGCAAACTTGTTGAACACCAACTGTCGAGCGACTGGCGTGACCATTTTGTAAGTGATGATCTTATAACGTCTAACGGTCAGCGACCGTTATACGTCACCGTTATATCGTCTAACGGTCATAGGCCGTTACACGTAAGAAGTGTTGTGACGTTGTAGTGTTATCACTTTCAAATTAAGAGCTCATGTTCATCCTGGGCATATCATCATCTATCATTTTATCATCATGTATCATTTCATCATCATCTATCATCATCATCTATCAGCATGGGCGTATGAAGGCAGGGGACAGGCATCATATCCTCCCACTTTGGTGATGGTGGGGTTGAGGAGTAGTGGCAAGTGCCGCCTCCACACATACACACACACGCACACACACTTATCCTAGCTTCTCAGAAGGTGTTGGACGCCCAAGTGCTTTGCCGTACAGTGGCGCGACGCCCACTCCTTTGCTCTCGGCAAGGATAGATACTGGGACAGATGGTACGAAATAGCGTGCTGTATTTCCCGAATGAATAGCAAGTACACCCCAATTAATGTGGGTGCGATGTAATTCCACGGGCGCCAACCCTCTCCCCCCCCCCCTCGCCGTCCCTCGACGCCTCGCGATTTGTGTCCAGGTCGGGTCAAGTTGACCTGACATGTACTTTTAGCCCGCATCTTTTCCAGCGTTCCTGCGTCCATGTACGCCATGCTATCGGGGATGATTCGGGCTTTGGCTTTGCTCCAAGTGGACGTGATGGTCGGCCACCACGAGTGTATAAACCGATTGGCGGTGTAGTTGCAAATGCATGACATGCAGGTGACATGACCCAGCCTCATCCGAGGGCGTCCGCCCGTCCGCTCGTCCGCTCGTCCGTCTCGGGAATTTATGTGTGGCAAGATCGAAGTCGATCGACTGTGTGCGAATGTCCTTCATGCTCCTCGCACCCGCGTCCGTCGCCCACCCAGACCTTCACGACGGCGGCGGCGGCGGCGGCTGATCGCCGCCGAGGTCACGAGGTTACGCCCGGAAGCCATCGCCTGCGATCCGGGCGGACTTCAAAAGCCGCCCGGCGAACCGCCCACTTCCAGATCAGCCCAGACAATTGGCCCAGATATCCGCCCAGACAATGGCTTCATTGTCGCTGACGTGGAACACAGAGGCCATGGCTGGACATCAAGGGGCTACCGAACGGCACCGTGATAGCGGTAGCGTAGCGGTAGCGGTGGCGTAGCGGTAGCGTAGCGTAGCGTAGCGGTATCGTCGCGATAGCGTAGCGATATTGTAGCGATAGCGTAGCTATATCGTAGCGATATCGTAGCTATATCGTAGCGATGGCGTAGTGATAACGTAGTGGTAGCGGTAGCGTAGCGATAGTGTAGCGATATCATAGCGATAGCGTAGCTATATCATGGCGATGGCGTAGTGATAACGTAGCGGTAGCGGTAGCGTAGCGATAGCGTATCGAAAGCGTAGCGATAGCGAGGCGGTGGAGTGCTTGAGAAATACTTGGCCAGCGAGTGTCACCCAGTACAGTGTTGGTGGTGTTCGAATTCTGATAATATTTCTTGCAGCACTTCTAATAACCACTCAAGCACGAGCCATCATTTATCGTTCTATCAAGCCGTAGTTCGTGCTTCCTCGGCAATTGATGTTATCAGTCAGCGCAGGCCTGACCAAGCTACCAATGACGTAACAAATGACCAAGCTACCAATGATGTAACAAATGGCCAAGCTACCAATGACGTCACAAATGACCAAGCTACCAATGACGTCACAAATGACCAACCTACCAATGACGTAGCAAATGACCAAGCTACCAACGACGTAACAAATGACCAAGCTACCAATGACGTAGCAAATGACCAACCTGCCAATGAGGTAAGGCAGTGGTAAAACAATGGTTTTTCGTTAGCTGTGGTATGTCGAAACGCGTACAGTAGGATGTCATTTTGCCCTGGAGGCACGGCACTTAAATATCGTTTCAGTTCTTGAAACTCAATTTTGAGCCAATAGTACACTCATAAGTCCATGTGTTCTCGTTCAATTTTGGCGACACCTAATATACGGATGTGTATGCTAACGATGACGATTGCACTTCCATGGCATCAGCAGATGACATTGTTTAACAGACCACATCATAGATAATCTCCGTACCTGGAATTGTGTTACGAGATGCTTGTGTATCACAATCCGTAATGATGAGCATAAGCATGGTGCTTTTACACGAAGTACTCAGAAACAAGTCATGTAGACATCGTAAGCACACGTCAACAAGCACGATGTCGATACGTCCTTGGAAAGGATGGCTATTCCGTGCTCAGAAAGTGATATATTCCGCCCAATATCACGAATAATTTATCACTGACGTAACTTATAAGTTTCTCGGCCGCCGTCGCCGCCATTGTCCCTCGGCTCAAGCCCGACGATAGCGGCCAGTTATGGATCTGACTCTGAGCCGGATTCTGATATTACATGTGATCGGACGCAGGGGCGAGTCCAGGAATTTTAACTGGGGCACGCTCGTCTGCAGTGACTCCATCTCATCGTAGCGGTGCCACTGCGAACGTCTCTGGAGCGGCGCTTTGGGCTGAAAATTCGTTGAACGTGGGCTGGTTGAATTTGCCAGCCTACGTTGAAACAACCAGCCCACGTTGAAAACGTGGGCTGGCTGAAAATTCGTTGAACGCGGGTGGGGTTGGGTGGAGAGGCACTGGCATACTGAGTGGCCTCCTCCCAAGGGTCGGCCATGTTTCTGAGCGGACCGTATTCTCCTGAAAATCTCGTTGATCGGGGTGTGGGGACGGGGTTGCTCTCGAGCCTTCTAGGGGGGGGGTTGCTCTCGAGCCTTCTCGGGAGGGGGTGCACTCGAGCCTTCCTTGAGGGGGGGCGCCTTTCCCGGTCAGAGGGAGGGTCTCCCGCTTCTCCAAGGGTGGCACATGTCGCCCATGCCCCCCCTGTCTCCGCCACTGGTCGGACGCAGTGCCGGGGCGCCATGCCGTGTGACCCCGGGCCCACCAGTGAGACCGGCGTTGGCGTGCGATGGCCGACGGGGCTGGCCGGAATCGGCTCCAACACCATCGTCTACAACGGCATAAACTTCCGCAGCCGCTTCGAGGCCTGCATAAACCTGAGCTACGACGTGACCGCCGACGTGAAGTGGCAACGGCGCAGCAGTGGCGGATCCAGGAGCCCCCCCCGTCACCCCCCCCACCGATTCTTCCCGGCGCAGGCACATGGTCCCCCAGCCTGGACCTTTAGAGCCACAGGGGCCAACAGGCTGTGCAATGTTCACTATGGCGCCAGATGCGAATAATCATGTTATACTTTTGCTCATAAAGGTGTGGCTAAATTGTCGAATGGCGCATGTATTAAACTGCGTAACATGATCAGGGGTTTGCGCACTGTCCAGCGTCACTTCAAAGCCTACGATTGGCAATTAAACCAATTCGTACCAGCTTTCTGTTGTGTTATCAGGTACCCATTTTCTGGATGCACTGGTATTGGCCGATGGAAGATGTCAACAATAAGTATAAATGCATGACGTACAATGGAAGCAATCAGTCTGCTTTGTGCTCTTTGACACCAAACTTTCCGAATTTGGACCCACTGTGCTTCAAGGCGTACAGTGAACAGAACCCACTCTGCTGTTCTTGTTCGGCGCTGATCAGGGTGTCAGTGACACGATGTTAGTGACACGGTGTCAGTGGCATGGTGTCAGTGACATGTCAATGACACGGTGTCACCGAGCGCATGTCTGTGCACGGCGACTCTTCGCGCAAAGCCTGCGGCCACACTTGTGACGAGCGCTGACGCAATTTGCCGCTGTTGCCATGGCAACGCGCGCGGCGCCTGCCCACAGCTAATCGTGACGTCTAGGCTGGTGGTGGCCTGTTAATGACCAGCGTTGGACGACAGTCACATCAGGTTTGCGCTAATGGTCTGGTGCTGTTGTACTAGTGCCAGGATACCGGCAGAGTGCCAGTCACATCGTCACTAGGGTAGCGGTATGGCAGATTACCAGTACCAGCACCAGTACCAGTACCAGTACCAGTACAAGTACCAGCATCTGGCAGAGATACGGCAGCGGGCCCCGGACGGCGGCAGTCCGCCGGCCTGCTGCTGCCAGTCAGGGAAAGGTTGATCAGGATCGCCATCATTATCATCATTATCATCACGATCATCGTGAACATTACCATCAGATATATATATATATATATATATATATATATATATATATATATATATATATATATATATATATATATATATACATGCGCATACACATACACATGCCCATGCCCATGCATATACATATACATATACATATATCTATATCTATATCATATAAATATGTTCATAACGCGCATGTGTGTGTTTGTGTGTGTGTGTGTTGATGCTTGTATGCGTACGTGGAAGCAGTGAGGTGATCGCGCTGCCGTGCCGCCGTTTCCTCCTGACTAAGTTGGCGGCCGTTTGTTCCGGACGGGGGTGGCACAGTATACCGGCGTCCCAATGTGCCTGGTGTCCTCTAACGCCCCCTGACGACCACGCCCCCTGACGACCACGCCCCCTGACGACCACGCCACCTGACGACCGCGCCCACCGTCGGCACCGCGGCCAGCAGCCGCCCGCCCCGAGAGGACTCCGGGCCCGGCGGCTGTCGGCGTGCCCAGCGACCTCTGCCGGTATCCGACAACGGGTTCGGCGAGCCGGCGGTAACCGTCGGCCGGCGGCGGACGGGCGGGCGGCCGTCGCGTGCGGCGGCGAGCGCGCCAAACACGATATGGCGGCAGCCCTGTTGTTTCGCTTGTGCACAGTGTGGCTGGCGGTTGGGGATGGGCTGGCGGTGGGGGATGGGCTGGCGGTGGGAGATGGGGGTGGTTGGGCAACCAGTGGCCGATCCAGGGGGTTGGTTTTCCACCTTTTTTTTTGGGGGGGGGGAGGATTTTCTCAGATTTCGAAATACACTTCGGAGTTGAACAGCTGACATTCCATGGGTCCGTTGAGGATAATATTGAGACATCGTAAGCTGTTTTCAAATGTCGAGGTAATGCCGTTTTAGTGCAAGAGCTGGGGAAAATCATCGTCCTTTTGGGCAGGCTGTGACCATCGTGCCCACTCCCGTCCCGGTCCGCCTTTGGTGGCAGCTTCTATGCCTTTCGTACTTGAATTTTTCGGATAAAATCACACGTCTTTTTGATGTCTTTTTGACCTGTCGTCATGCTCGACGACACGTCATGATGCTCGAAAACATCGAAAAGATTTGGTGAAGGGAACATCTCAGTACCCGAGTTGTTCGAGAACGCCGTGATCCTTTCGGAGCCCGGACGTAGCAGACTGCAGCAAGCTGCAGTAGATTGCAGCAAGCTGCAGCATACTGCAGCGTCAGTATCTCTTGTCCACTTCGCAAGCTGGGGCCTGGTGTCCCTGTGCGTAATCCAGTAGATACATACTCCCTGTAGATTCCTATGACGACCTTGAACCATGAATTATCCCTGTTGCAACATGATGCAAGTCGGTTCAGGCCCTATGAACGTGTAGCGCCTCGAAGCGGACAGAACTGACGTCCAGAAGCTTCGACGTTCGCCACACATTTGGCATACATAGAAAATCGCTCGGACGACGGCATTCGCATAGGAGGTTTGTCCTCCCCGCCAGCTTGAAAAGTGTTTCCCGTGTAGAAAACAGGCGAAATACTTCACCTGCCAACAGACCGGGGAACACGTCACTTCGGGGTGCCTACTTGCGATTTCTGTTGCCGGCTTACTATTTTGTACTTTATGTTTTATAAAGTATAAAATATATATTTATGCTTTATATACAATTTTTATGAAATTTTCAAATGTGAAAACAAAAAGAAATCAAATTATAAATTAAAAATGGAAAACTTTAATTTTAAAAACTTTTCTAATATATTTATACTTCATATTTTATATTATAACGTATGCAGTGTTTTCGGCTAAGTGTTGGACGCCGAGTATCATACCATCTACAAATGTCGCCGGTCTGCCGTGTGTACCGTGACGCTATATGTGACGTCAGACTATATGACGTCAGACTATATGACGTCAGACGCGACCCAGCAGTCGAGTGCGTCATCAGCCTTTTCTGATCTCCTCACTGGTACTCTGATCTCCCTACCTTACGGACTCCACTGAGCCATCGTAGCTCAGACTCAGACTTGTTTTAAGCCTGCGGAGACCGGGTTCAGTGGTCCTTCCCCGACGCTCTGCTAGCTCACGACAGCCGGAATCAACAACAACAACAGCAGCAAGAACATCCACCACCACCACCACCGCCGTCGCCGCCGCCGCCACCACCACCGCCGCCGCCGCCGCCGCCGCCACGCAACATTCGAAATAACACCGACGAATGTACCAGACTATACTGGCCGTGGTACAACTGTACCGCAACGGCACTCCGCCCGCCACCAACCACGGACGGCGGCCATGGCGGGGCGGCGGGGGGGGGGGCAGTTGGCCCAGCTTGTGGCCCGTTTGCCGCCCGTTTGCCGCCACAGCTCCTGAGCGCGGCCGCCCGCGGCGCCTGCTGGGCGTTTCCGCCGCTTCTCGGAACGCCACTGCGCCGCTGCCCCGAGGGACGCCAGCACCGCGCCGCCTCTGCGCCAGTGGACCGTGACCGGCCAGAGGCGCCAGTACCGCGCCAGTGCGGCGCCAGTACTGCGTGCGGCGCCAACTATGACCTCCGCCACCAGCAGGCGCGCGCATAGCTGGCTTTCGTGGGAAGGCGATGGGATGTTTCACGGTTGGATGTTTCGTGGTGGGATGTTTCGTGGTGGGATGTATCGTGATGGGATGTTTCGTGGTGGGATGTTTCGTGGTGGGATGTTTCGTGGTGGGATGTTTCGTGGTGGGATGTTTCGTGGTGGGATGTTTCGTGGTGGGATGTTTCGTGATGGGATGTTTCGCTGCGTGATGTTTCGTGGTGGGATGTTTCGTGATGGTATGTTTCGTGGTGGGATGTTTCGTGATGGGATGTTTCGTGGTGGGATGTTTCGTGGTGGGATGTTTCGCTGTGAGCGGCTGCAGTTGGCACCTCGTTTTCCTTCTCGGAACCACATTTTCCACATGTTCGCATATTCGGAAATCACGTTCTGAAATCTAGGGGAAGAAGAACCTTCTTTCCCGCGCCAAATTGTCGATTTTTTTTTTTGGGGGGGGGGGGGGGGCTTTATGACGCACCAGCTGAGGCCCTGTGACGTCGCCTGCCTCTCACCCTGGCAGGAACTGAACCTCTGTGCAGTCGGCGGGCCTGGTGCCCTCCACCTTGGACACGAGTTGGACGCGCAGAGGTAGAGTAGGGAGTGTAGAGAGTATGGAGAAGCGGAGATCGTGCCGTGTCACCTTTCCCTGGGTGCGCCTCTGACGGTTACCTTCCCTGGGTGTACCTCTGACGGTGGTCTTTCCTGGGTGCGCCTCTGATGGTGACCTTCCCTTGGTGCGCCTCTGACAGTGACCTTCCCTGGGTGCGCCCCTGACAGTAACATTCCCCGGGTGCAGCCCTGGCAGTGACCTCTGAGTGCGCCTGAGTGTGACAAGTTGTTACATGAGTTGTTATGAGTTGTTTAATGAGCTACAAGTTGTTACGTGAGTTGTTGCCAGGTGGAGTGGCATTTGGGCATAGCATTTTGCAACATTCAGAGGTTATCATACATTCAGAGGTTATCATCAGAGGTTATCATACATTCAGAGGTTATCATACCTTCTAAAAAGGTGGCCATACGTCCGGCGCCGGTGATATGTTCCTGAGGGATTGAGTCACCTGAGGAATCATGAGTCTCAATGTGCCGCTTTGGCAGAGACCGAGGTACCGAGGTATACATCAATACGGGAAGGATCTGTGTGCGTGTGGGACATGGGACGGGAAGGACGGGGCGGGGAGGGGTAGCGGGTCATGACGCTCCCCCTCCCGACTGGTTATTTTGCTGGGAACCCTGCGGGAACCTTCAGAACTATTAGTTCAGGGTAACCTAAGGTGATGATGGCCGCATCGAAGATCTTGTAGTATATTTATATGCCATTTTATCACAAAGTATGCAAGAACACATGTATGTGGATCAGGGCCGTCTCTGTTGCGTTCTCGCACATACTCTGAATGCGTCACATGCACCAGCGGCGTAGAGCACATCGTATTGTGTTCGGCATTGAACACCTGGTGCTCCCCGGTCCCAGGAGCTTCTCCTCGCCTCCCTTCGCACCTCCGGGCAAAATCCGCAGCTGGGTCCGTGGTCTGTTGCAGCAGGTGATGTCAGATAAGTGCCTCGGGCTGAACACTTCTCATTGTGGAGCAACTAATCACCACAGACGCGGGGTGGTGAGCGTCGGTGGTGCAGCGGTTAGTGCGCCCGCACCGCAGCCAGAGCGTTGCGGGTTCGAATCTCGCTCACCGCGTGAAATTTCGCCTACCCACTGTCATTCGGCACGCAGCGTGGTGACGTTCCCGGGTGGGCGAGTCGTAACGGAACTTAGGAATTCGTCTTCCTCAGATTGCTATGAATTTTGAGTCCTTGGAATTCATAGTACACTGCTTTCTTAATAGGTAGGAAATCCTAATACTAATATACTAATACTAATATTCTTTCATAATAAGTAATCTTTCGTGCTAAAAGCTTACTTATTATGCTATTATGCTATAATATACTTGCTTAAAAAATCAGCGTTAGCAAGTTCCATTGCAACGTCTGTGTCTGTTCTTCCCTGATGCAGCATTCCTTGTGGGTGTCGTTGCTTGTCCCGAAGTAGGCTAGCAACAGTATCCTGATTAATTGTTCAATGCGTCCAAATTGTTCAATCGTTCAGTTGGTGATGGTGTGGTTGAATACCGGCCAAATTACAGTGTAGCTGCAGTACAGCTGCAGCACTGCAGTACAAATTACAGTGTAGCTGCAGCTGGTTGCATCGCTTGGATGCCAGCTTCTCGCGCTACCATTCGGCAACGCGGCGCAGGTGTGTGAAGAAGCTAATTGCCTTCTGCAAGAATTTAAATATAATGTTCGTCATGCAGGTTTATGCTGTCTTTTGCGAGTGCGTTTCGCGCCATCAACGCCCTTCACACGGCTATTCTCTCTGTTTCAGGTAAGAGCCACCCTGTGACGTTATGTGTCTCGGGTTGAAGAGATTGCGTCGTCGTGGCGAAGAGATTGCGTCGTCGTGGCGAAGAGATCACGTCGTCGTGGCGAAGAGATCACGTCGTCGTGGCGAAGAGATTGCGTCGTCGTGGCGAAGTGTTGGAGTTCTGACGGTCTCTCAAATTGGCGGTAAGGAACGATGTGGTGTGTGAACTTCGACTTGAAATGTTCAAAAGGAATGAATCGTCGTTCACCAGCGCAGATATAACAAAGTTCGTAAGTTGATTTACACTAGTGACGACGTGGAAAAGTGAGAAGAAAATATGCTTGCCACGCCGTTCCCCGCCGAAACAAAAGAAACAGAGCAAAGCAAAACTGACCCTGTCGTCTCCTTGGTTCTTCATGGTGCAATTATTACCTTCAAGAATTTAAGGTTTAAAAAATAGAACTGTTTGTGGTTTTCGCGCAATTTGACGACCTTGGTGATATTTGGCGACATTGGCGACATTTTTGGCGACCTTGCACTGGCGACCTTGCACTGATGCGACACCGCTATGACGTGCACGTCATGAATTTGCGATGAACTTGTGAACTTCATGAACTTGTGAACTTCATGAACCTGTGAACTTCATGCACTTGTGAACTTCATGAACTTGTGTACGCATTCTGGCGGGCCTGTTTCCGTAATTCCCGTAATTCCGTTGGTTGGTTATTGGTTTTTACGACACGTCGACCGTTGAGTCGTATAGCGTCGCCAATCTCTCCCGCCGATTGGTCGCGGGCGAAGAGTAGCGACAGGCGAGATTCGAACCCACAATCTCTCGATTGTGGACATCTTACCCCTAGACCACTCGTCCCCTCCCCAATTCCGTAAGTCCTGATGTTCCCATGACATACCCAGAGTTAACCCGGGTTAACCCGCCAACACCGAACACAGTGACGTTGTTCATTGCGCAACTATCACCATGGACTAACCGAATACCTTTCGTACATTGCTAGTTGGTCCCATGAAGATCAGGCCTGACGGATCCACACCAGCCTCCATCTTGTCCCCTCTAATCCACTCTAAGAATGACCCTCGTGTGCGTGTCGATGTGCGAGCCTTTCGTTCCGTAATCCCGCGATTCCGTGATTCCGTGATCCGGCGCGTGAACACCACACGGGTCACGTCACACGTCACATGTTACAAATCACATGTCATATCATACGTCACATGTTACTCATCACTTGTCACATCATCACTTGTCACATCATCACTTGTCACATCATACGTCACATGTTGTACATCACATGTTGCACGTCACACATTACAAGTCACACGTCACATGTTACACATCACATGTCACATATCATACGTGACATGTTACACATCACTTGTCACATCATACGTCACATGTTGTACATTACATGTTGCATGTCACATGGCACACATCACATGTTACACGTCACATGTCACATGTTACACATCACATGCCACATATCATATGTCACATGCTACACATCACAGGTCGCATGTTACACGTCACTTGTCACATGTTACACATGACATGTCACAAGTTACACATCACATGCCACATATCATATGTCACATGTTACACATCACAGGTCGCATGTTACACGTCACTTGTCACATGTTACACATGACATGTCACAAGTTACACATCACATGTCACATGCTACATATCACATGTCACACATCGCATGCCACACACCACACGTCACACGTCACCCCAGTGGGGGCGGAGGGGAGGGGTGCACTGCTCCGCCGTCACATGTCGCTGCAGTCTGGGCGGCGTCTGATGGGCGGCGTCTGATGGAGGATGGGGAGGGTACACTGGTCCTCCGTGAGACGTCACTGCGGTGGGGGTGGCGTCTGGTGGAGAGGGGAGGGGGTGTATGCTGGTTCGCCGCGTGACTGTCCCGTTACGGAGCGTCTGACAAACGGGACCTTCGTCCTGCGTGACGGGTCGTTTATTGCGGCTGGCGCGGGACTGCCATGGGTGGATCCGTGGGGGGGGGGGGAGGGGTAGCGGGTCATGACGCTCCCCCCCCTCCCGACTGGTTATTTAGCTGGGGACCCTGCGGAAACCTTCAGAACTATTAGTTCAGTGCACCCTAATGTGATGATGACCGCATCGAAGATCTTGTAGTATATTTATATGCCATTTTATCACAAAGTATGCAAGAATACATGTATGTGGATTCATGAATTATGTGGATGTATGTGGATTCATGAAGAATACATGGGCCTTCTCTGTTGCATTCTCGCACATACTCGGAATGCAAAGCAGTGAGACATATCGATACTTCGCCCCCTCCCGGTGAAATCCTGGATCTGCCCTTGATGATCGCAACGCATCTAGCGAGCTGTGACGGCTGACGGTGGCGGCTGACGCGAACTAAACGTTAAACGGATACTGACGGCTGACGCTGTAGGAAATGTGTTAGACGCAATTGCAATACCGACAACGAGGGATCTCCAGTGCAATCAAGGAAAACTAGTTCATTCAAGAACTCTTCGATAATATTTGCTGCATATTGCTGCTCCTGCCAGCTAGCGTGATGGTTGGACCGTGAGTGAGTAGGGTTGGCGGTAAGCGCGCCTGAATAAGCACTAGCGTATCGGCCAAAAATATAGTTACAATTTATTACACTTCGTCTCCATGACATGCAATGCAAAGATCATTTATTAAAGATAGTTAGCCTTCACGTATCCATTTCGTTGGCCATTACACTGATGCATTACACATGCGGTGAACTTGCGATTTGCCTTGTGCAACTATATTCTGGTGCTCACTCACGCCGGCGCCATGTCCGTTTAGCTTGGCTGAACGGTGCGCTGTTATTACGGAAGCCGTTGTGGTGGACACGGCCGTGCGGCGCCGGCGTTATCGGGCTTTATTGCCCGGCTTGACGGCCGGTGAGTTGTTCCATTGTCGGTGTTCAAGAGCATCAGTGCATGATGCATCAGTCGAAGAACATGAGCAGCGCGGTCGGCCGGCCGTCCGGTCCCACGCGCGGCTGGCAGCCCACGACGACCCGACTGACTGGGCGCCGGACCAGCATCTCTACTGTGATGGCACGACCAGGGGGACGAGTAGTCTAGGGGTAAGTTGCCCGTCTCACAATCGGAAGATTGTCGGTTCGAGTCTCACGTGTCGCTACTCTTCGCCCGCGGCCAGTCGGCGTGAGATTGGCGACGCTACATGACTGACGGTCGACGTGTCGTAAAAATTAATAATCAACCAAGATGGCCCGGCCGGACGCCAGACCAGCATATCAACTTTGGCGGCCCGCCAAAGCCAAGGTTGCCGGCCGATTTTCACAGTTTCACAGCCGACACACAGTCGATGTGTCTGACATGGGCTTTGCCAGCATTGGAGTAGAGTGGCGTGGGTGGGGTGGGGGGCAGACCTCTCTTATGACATGACTGTTATTACATCTCTCTTATGACATGTGACGAGGTCCTGCGGGAAATAATTCGTACAAGAAGCTAAGTCGAGTGTACGTCATTTTGCAGTGGATACTCTCGTTGCAATTATAAATAACGTCAACATAAAAGGCTTCGCTTGTATTTTTTAAAGTTTATTATTACTTACATAGCGTGTTTTTTAAGTCTAATATTAATTACATGTCGTTGCATGGTGAGCATGCATCTACAACGGGGAATGTCCTCTCAACTGTTTTGTCGCGGCGGAGCCGATGGTGCTCGGTCATGGATCAGGGGGAAGGGGGAACTGTGTATGTATTTTGGGACTGAACACCCCACACCAATTATTTCCACTCTTATCTATGTGGCCTATCGGCGTACACCAAATGAAATTGGGGTTGAAACTAGTTGAGCCCCTCTCCCCAATTGCATAAGGAAAATTCCACCTCTGTTATTGATTTCCACATGTCCAGAAGAGCAGATCCTTGACCCGTCTCCGTCTCCGATCTCCGTCTCCGATCTCCGTCTCCGATCTCTCTCCGTCCGTGATCCGTAGGTATTGCGGAAGAACCTTCGAGAGTGACAATGTTTTCTTGTAAGACTTATTTCGATGTATCTTTTCTTTCTGATTCGAAGCAACTGGGGCAAAACACGTGACATTCAAGCGTCAAACGTCAACGTTTCATTCGGTTGCGTTCCTGCGGAATCATCATGGACTATGCGACGTTAATTTGCTGTAATAATTTTCAGTGAGCGCTTTGTTTCTGAAGTCCTGGGGAGATATTTCGGTCGGAGGTACAACAAGGTAAGTCGAGTGTACATAATTTTGTAATGGATAATCTCCTTGCAATTATGACAACAGCATAAAACGCTTCGCTTACGATTCGATTCCGCACAGTCATTTCCCAGGTCTTGAGATTCAAAAATACCGAACTAAAGTAATCGCGTTACTAAGACACAGACAGGTCGATTATAAATGAATGTCCGATCGAATAAATGCTTCTTGCAAACACACCACGAGACATCAGCTAATTCGAGCATGCTTTTGAGGAACAACCAGTGAAATGCTTACAGCACATGCTTTGAACTGGTTCCACGATGAAGACAATTAATTCTAAACGTCTGGGGGACATAACTTCGCATTTCAGTTTTAAATAATAATTTTGTATTATTGCATTCAACTGTGGGTTGAAATTGTGCGTCATAAACAATGCATTCCGCGAAGTGTATGACTACACTACGTTACCCAACATCGACATAAGTTAATCGATAATATTATTTAAATTTAATGTGATTCAGAGTACGCAGCGATCAGGGTTTTAAAAAAATATAATTTTGTCCCACGGCCCCGAGCCATCCGAGGGCTAAATAGCAGGGCTTCACAACCCCTCAGGGTGGGACGAGTGGCCTAGGGGTACGATGCTAGTCTCACAATCGAAAGGTTGTGGGTTCGAGTCTCACCTGTCGCTACTCTTCGCCCGCGACCAATCGGCGTGAGAGATTGGCGACGCTATATGACTCAACGGTCGACGTGTCGTAAAACCAATAACCAACCAACAACCCCGCAGGGTTGTGAAGCCTGGGCAGGCGTGCCCGAGGGGAGGGTGGAATGCAGGTGGCGATTAGTTTTGCTTGCTTCTTGAGTGGTGCAGCCCCCAATATCCTCAGACGTCCTCAACTTCCCCAACATCCTGAGCCTACAACGTCCTCAGACGTCCTCAACGTCCTTACCTCTCAACGTTCTTAGCTCTCAACATCCTCAGACGCCGTCGGACGTTCTCAGCCCTCAACGTCCTCAGACGTACAGTGGTGCTGTTTCATGTTAGGTTACGAATGCAACTCACTTTTACTTGTATGAGATGGGCCGACGTCCGCCCGTCGGCGTCTCTATCGTAGTGGCCCGCGGCCTCAACCAGGACGCGTTTCTGCCGCGCAGGAGACTGGCCTGCGCCCTGGGTTTATGCTGTGACACCGCGCGCCACGCCCCACTACGGCGCTGGTCTCTGTTTATGAACGGGGCCCAGTGCCGTCCGAGCTGGTTTCTGTTTTGATGACGGGGGCCCACAGCGGTCAGAACTGGCGTTTGGTTATGAAGGGCAGTCAGACGCAGTCTGACAGGGAGCTGACTGTGCGCAGGCAGCTGGTTTCTGTTTATGATAAGGGTCCGCGGTGGTCGGAGCTGGTTTATGTTTATGACTGGGGCACGAGAGCTGGAGGACCTGGAGCGCACACCTCCGAGTGATCTCACACCATGACCTGTCAACCCGGCGGGGTGACAGGTCATGGTGTGAGGTCATGTCACAGGCGACGTCATCACTGCCGCACCGGGGGACGTTGAGGCACCTCCTGGCCGCCCGAAGACTGCTATTGGAGGTGTTAGACAGCCGGGGCAGTATTGGGGGAGTCGGGCAGCTGGGGCAGTATTGGGGGCGTCAGTCAGCCGGGGCAGTATTGGGGGAGTCGGGCGGTCGGGGCAGTATTGGGGGAGTCGGGCAGCTGGGGAAGTATCGGGGGCGTCAGTCCGCCGGGGCAGTATTGGGGGCGTCAGTCAGCCGGGGCAGTATTGGGGCAGTCGGGCAGCTGGGGCAGTATTGGGGGCGTCATTCAGCCGGGGCAGTATTGGGGGAGTCGGGCAGTCGGGGCAGTATTGGGGGAGTCGGGCGGTCGGGGAAGTATTGGGGGAGTCGGGCAGTCGGGGCAGTATTTGGGGACATCAGACAGCCGGATGTCTCACACGCCGCCTGTGCTGCTGCTCCACGGAGCAAAGGTCTCCCGATGTCTCCCAAATGTCTCCCGATGAGGCGGGTGACATTTGCGCATGACCCGTGTGACCCCGGCGACATCGGACCCCGGCGAGTCCTCCATCAGCGCATGGCCCGAAAGCGCGCTGCTCTTGCGAGGATTAACGCCACCGTTACGTCGCTGACGAGATGTCGTAATGGCACTCGTCGCTACGGTCGGTGTCCGCGGCTATGACACTGGCAAATTGAATCTTCTGGTGTGACCCGCGGATGGTCTAAGATGGACGTGCTGCCGGGGGCGCTAAAGCATGGGATTTTCGACCGTATTGCTTCCGAAAAGTGCATACGCGCAGGTTCATACACAACAATAACTTTTTTGCACATGTAGAGTGCCCGGCTGCGGATCTGATCACCATTGGAAATAATCAGTATTCAAAGTATATTTCATTGGTCGTCCGGCTTTAACCCTGTGACACTGCATGTGTTGCTCACATCCTGGGGATGGATTCTACATGACGTATGCAGTCAACGCGTTCTAAATTGCAATAACTAACTAACTAACAAACTAACTAACTAACTAACTAACTAACTAACTAACTAACTAACTAACTAACTAACTAACTAACTAACCTACTCACGTCTTGGGAATGAGCGCTATACGATCTATACAATCGATGCGCCCCTCAGCTATAATAACTAACTAATTAACTCACGTCTTGGGGAAATAAGTTTCGTCTACTTTTCCCATCTGCCCTGAAGATAACTTAACACTTGCTCTCGCATATCGCTGACAGAGCTGACTGAACGACTCCGACTTGTCTAGAGTCCGGCACAGACACAGTGGAAAAGACATACGATTGTGGACATGTTTTCTGTCTAAAATAGATGGCAATAATTATGGTCTGCGAAGTGTGGCCAAAGCGGTCGCGTTTGAAACACGCCGGTGGTAGTCGCTGCGTCACAGCGAGTCGTGAGGGGGTGGGGGTGCTGGGCCATGCTGGGCAAGTTAGGTCATGCTAGGCCATGCTGGGCCCCAGTGAGTCGTGAGGGGGGGGAGGTGCTGGGCCATGTTAGGCCATGCTGGGCAATGCTGGGCCACAGCGAGTTATGAGGGGCGGTGGTGCTGGGCCATGCTGGGCTACCACGAGTCGTGAGGGACGGGGTGCTGGGCCATGCTGGGCTACCACGAGTCGTGAGGGACGGGGTGCTGGGCCATGCTGGGCAACGAGTCGTGAGGGACGGGGTGCTGGGCCATGCTGGGCTACCACGAGTCGTGAGGGACGGGGTGCTCGGCCATGCTGGGCAACGAGTCGTGAGGGACGGGGTGCTCGGCCATGCTGGGCCAC
This sequence comes from Ashinkailepas kermadecensis, assembly GCA_034440615.1. Taxonomy (NCBI): domain Eukaryota; kingdom Metazoa; phylum Arthropoda; class Thecostraca; family Neolepadidae; genus Ashinkailepas; species Ashinkailepas kermadecensis. Next base: position 326,605 of record JAOTOM010004905.1, on the reverse strand, counting down.
GAGTCGTGAGGGACGGGGTGCTGGGCCATGCTGGGCCACGAGTCGTGAGGGACGAGGTGCTGGGCCATGCTGGGCAAGTTAGGTCATGCTAGGCCATGCTGGGCCCCAGTGAGTCGTGAGGGGGGGGGAGGTGCTGGGCCATGTTAGGCCATGCTGGGCAATGCTGGGCCACAGCGAGTTATGAGGGGCGGTGGTGCTGGGCCATGCTGGGCTACCACGAGTCGTGAGGGACGGGGTGCTGGGCCATGCTGGGCAACGAGTCGTGAGGGACGGGGTGCTGGGCCATGCTGGGCTACCACGAGTCGTGAGGGACGGGGTGCTCGGCCATGCTGGGCCACGAGTCGTGAGGGACGGGGTGCTGGGCCATGCTGGGCCACGAGTCGTGAGGGACGGGGTGCTGGGCCATGCTGGGCCACGAGTCGTGAGGGACGGGGTGCTGGGCCATGCTGGGCCACAAGTCGTGAGGGACGGGGTGCTGGGCCATGCTGGGCCACAAGTCGTGAGGGACGGGGTGCTGGGCCATGCTGGGCCACGAGTCGTGAGGGACGGGGTGCTGGGCCATGCTGGGCCACGAGTCGTGAGGGACGGGGTGCTCGGCCATGCTGGGCCACGAGTCGTGAGGGACGGGGTGCTCGGCCATGCTGGGCAACGAGTCGTGAGGGACGGGGTGCTCGGCCATGCTGGACCACAAGTGAGGGACGGGGTGCTCGGCCATGAGGGCTCGGCCATGCTGGGCCACAAGTCGTGAGGGACGGGGTGCTCGGCCATGCTGGGCCACAAGTCGTGAGGGACGGGGTGCTCGCATGCTGGGCCACATGAGGGTGCTCGGCCATCTGGGCAACGAGTCGTGAGGGACGGGGTGCTCGGCCACGAGTCGTGAGTGGCAGGGGTGTTGGGCCATGCTGGGGCCCAGCGAGTCGTGAGGGGCGGGGGTGTTGGGCCATGCTGGAACCCATATATAACCGATATTTTGCTGAAAGCGTCATCATTCGTGCACATATATCTTCAGATATGCATGCGATTGCTTGAGTTCTGATTTTATGTACGAGTTGTGCACGCTTCTTTCAAACCAAGACAACAATGGTTAACATAAAGTTGGTGCCAACGGCGGCGTCAAATTCAGTGCAAATTTGTCAACAGCGTGCATTCCACGATGGGTGTTCCACCGGCGGGGATAGCCGTTCATCGCCGTCACGTTCGTATCTAGGGGGAGTGCATGGGGGCCAAGAGGCCTTTTTTGCCAAGTTTTGCAATGCATTTAAACCGAATAATTGTTATTTTGTTGCATTTTCTTGAAACCTAATATTATTTGTATTATATAAATATTTTCTTAAACGGAGCCGACAAATGAAGGCGGTTCAAATCCAATGAGTGCCAAATCGGATTTTGTTGTCGTTCCATCAAACCACGTTTCTGGATCCGGCCCTGGGTAGCGGGAGCCGTCTATCCGAGCCAGCGTAGATGTTTCCCGTAGTGTCAACTCGGGGACGAGTGGTCTAGGGGTAAGATGCTTGTCTCACAATCGAAAGATTGCGGGTTCGAGTCTCACCTGTCTACTCTTCGCCCGCGACCAATCGGCGTGAGAGATTGGCGACGCTATATGACTGAACGGTCGACGTGTCGTAAAACCAATAACCAACCGGAGTGTCAACTCCGTGAACCAATCACAGCGCGCTTTGATTGGCTATCAAGCTATCGCCGGAAACTCGTCGATCGCTGATTGGTCGCTGGATGGCGGACGTGCGTCATCTGACTGGCCGCTGGAGACCTGCGTCGGCTGACGTGTAGCTGTGTGTTCTACAGTGAGCCAGATAACAATCACGGTGTCGTTTGACGTCAGGCAGTCATTAACCCACCGTAATTTAGTGGAGTGACGCACACATGTGGCGATTGATGAGTCGGGTTCGCCATATGTTTTAATTGGTGTTTTTTCTGTGAGTTCTTGTCATCTATTGTCATCGACAAGCTGCTGACGCCAAGCCGGCGTACGCAGGGAAAAGCAGACGCACCTGTCGAACTGTCAAGCAACTCCCGAACAGAAATCCACCACTGCCTGTTTGCATAGGAGTGTGGTGGTGTGCTCGCGTTACGATGGCGATTTGTTTGCCGCACGGGGGACGACGAGGCGCGATGAAAATGTTTGATTTTTATGTCGAAAAGACTACAGTTTCGGTTCTTTAATATCTTGTTCTTTTTCTTGAAACAGGCTTCATGTCCTGGCAAGACAATTACCTGAAAACTTATTAAGAGCTGGGCGGGCTCATGATTCACACGACCGTTCAAGCGTCCAGAATCTAAATGATGCCCTTGAGCAGCACAGCACGGTCACCATTGCATATATTTTTCGTTCTCTCTCGCTCTCGATCTCGCTCTCGCTCTCGCTCTCGCTCTCCTCGCTGTCGCTCTCCTCGCTCTCGCTCTCGCTCTCCTCGCTGTCGCTCTCCTCGCTCTCGCTCTCGCTCTCGCTCTCGCTCTCGCTCTCGCTCTCTCTGTATCTGTCTGTCTCTGTCTCTGTCTCTGTCTCTGTCTCTGTCTCTGTCTCTGTCTCTGTCTCTGTCTCTGTCTCTGTCTCTGTCTCTGTCTCTGTCTCTGTCTCTGTCTCTGTCTCTGTCTCTGTCTCTGTCTCTGTCTCTGTCTCTGTCTCTGTCTCTGTCTCTGTCTCTGTCTCTGTCTCTGTCTCTGTCTCTGTCTCTGTCTCTGTCTCGCTCTCGCTCTCGCTCTCGCTCTCGCTCTCGCTCTCGCTCTCGCTCTCGCTCTCGCTCTCGCTCTCTCTCTCTCTCTCTCTCTCTCCATTTCAAATAACATAATTCGAACTGAAGCACTTGGCTAACAATGGCCCCAACTTCTGATGAGTTTCAGAAACACGTGTTAGGACTTGTTTGATTAGGTTCAGTGCTGTGTTGAGCTGTGTTGTGTGTGTGCTGTGTTATGTTGTGTTGTTCTGTATTATTGGTAAGAAAATCGCGTAAAATAACCTTATGCTCATGTTGCATCAAAGAAGGCCTAATATATACAGTGGCCGAAATATATACAGTGCGAATTCGGATCTATTTCTTTGCTATAACTTGAGCATAAGGTTATTTTACTCGTTTTTCTGATTGACCTCCGTCTGATATCGAATCTGATTGGTATCCCTCTGATATCCAGTCTGATCGACCTCGGTCAAGTGGCCTGAGGCCAGGCCAAGAAAAGGTGTGCTAGGTAGGCGAAACTATTTCGAGACTCATGTTACTAGGGTTTATTTCGAGTTTTCATGACATAAATAGTATGAAACTGGCGTTGCACGCCTAAATTACTGAAGGAAACCAAAACTATAAATGATAGCCAAGTTCAAGGTGATTTCTAGATGATTGTCATTCAAAGTTTTTTTTATTAATATTTTTGTTTGAGGATCATACACATGAAAACATATTGAAATGAAGCTTACTGCATGATTACAATTTCGCCCTGCCTACGACAGGTATATCTTGGATTCGTGTTTGACTTCAGGTGAATAACCTAAGGTCACCGCCAATTTTACCCTATGATGTACCAATCTGGCTATTTTCGTAATATGCGCTGTATAAAAGGCGGTATTATATATATAATTAGCCATTGAATACGAGCGTTTTAACACTGTTCCCTCACCAGAAATGGCGATACGAAATGTTTTTGATGTTTTCTTTCCGAAAAACCGCTATGTTGAATCTCAAGATTATCTTAAGAGTAAAAGTGAGACCATTTCCGGGTCCTATTCCTCGAGAGCTTTCCGGTGATACCCGGTTCACGTGCATACACCGCTTAAGATGGAAGTCAGAGGGGGTCTTTAGCCCCCCCCCCACACACACCCGAGACGTGGTGTGAGGATCTCACCGGAGATATGGGGCGGGCTAGTCTAGTCTAGACTAGTCTAGACCTAGACCCAGTCTAGACCCAAGGCTACTGCATAAGGTTGGACCACCAGACGCTGACATAACCTTGGTCTGACTTTCAGACCAAGAACTGGAGCCAGAGTAGTGATTGGACAGTTAATGCTAACGCTAGTATCATTTGCTGTAAAAAAGCAATGTTCGTGGGAGCACATTCAGTCTTTTGTGCTCTTGAATTATACTTCGCGGGCAGTTAAAATAAATTGAAGTAAAAAAAAGGAACCTCAACAGATAATTCTAGCTAAAAACACAGCACAACGCTTTCATTTCCAGAAATATAGCCCTGTTCACGGAACCTGCGGTCGCTGCGGCTCTGCGGTCAAAATAGGCTCCGCTTACCACCGAAACGTCGTCAGCAGCGGGACGCGCCTGAACGCCGCTGCGGCCCGCCACGGTCAAAGCAAGCACGCCGCTACGGTCAAAGCACGGTCAAAGCAAGTGTAACAGAGTTGGTTTTCGGGACATTTGATTTGAAAATTTAGCCCCCTCCCCACAGTTCGCCTGTCGTGACGGGTTCCGGCAGGTACCCGGCGCCAACCTGTCTAGCTGCTTACGTCGGCACGGCACCGACCGACCACCGCACTGTTCCCCTCCCCATTTCCGGCCGACACGCTGCACATCTGATCTGAGGGATGGGCATGGCGCTGCAGGTGTGACCTCGATACCCGGCCGCCGTCTTCAGATGATGAAATGTCTGGGATGATGTGAATATGAATATCAGGGGTGATGTGAATATGAATGTCAGTGGGTGATGTGAATATGAATGTCAGAGGGCTGCGGTGATTTGACCGTCGAGTGTCGCTATTGTGTCAGGCGCTGTGTCGCCAGACCAGAGTCTGCAGTGCGGCGCCTCTGTCAGTCGGGCGACGTTATTGTGGATCACCAGTGTCCGGTGATGTGCTGAGACAGCACCGATTCCCACGTGAGGCCGAAGTTCTCGATGCTACCAGAGACGACTCTGATCTATGATGAGGTGGAATGTCTGTGATGTTTCAGAGGGACGGCGCGCCCGCCGTTGCAGTAGAGTTCACAGAGTGCGAGCCATTGTTCTCTCTAGGCGACAATTCATGGCTGGCCGGAGATGATGCCCTGGAATGCGGCGCAGTTAGTCGCATGATCATGACGTGTCGCGGGCTGGGTCACATGATTGGGCGTTGTCTGTCGCATTTTATCCCGCGGCGGAGCCGAGAGCTCCGCCAGGACTTGTCACCGGGTAGTCGACGCGAGCGGTTGGGGGCTTGGCCCTCCAGCGAATGCGACTGGCTGTCAGGCCGGTCGTCAGAGGTGCGTCTGAGGATTCTGTCTGAGAATCGCTGTATGATTGCTGACATGTAGTCCTTTGATATGAGAGTTGTAGCACGGATGAAGACCGGTCAGTATGTTAGATGAAGTATCGGTGTGCTGGATTTGTGGTGCCTGTCAAGATGTTTGGATCAGAGCTCGGAGATTGAGATACAGAGCCATTGAACCTATACCCGGGAGTTAATCGTCAACGTTGAGGTCCATATACTATTCACGTAGCCAAAATAAGTTTTTCCCCCCGACATAAATCGAAATACCAAGTAGAGGCAAGGGAAGAACTTCCCTACACAAGCACGCCGCCACGGTCAAAGCATGCGTTAGATCATGCACGCGTTATTGCAATATTCCACGTATATTTTTTTCCCACGTGAATTGTGGTGAGTCTCGTAAAGTCCTTTCCAAATCTGCCATCAGTTCTGCGCTACCACAAATATTATGAGATATTGGGCTTAACATGGATTTTCCCCATAGCCCTCAATGCATTCTGCCCTCCAGGCTAGTTCACGGTTTTGCCGCTTGGCGGCGCGACGGCTCATGGACCCCCCCCCCCCCGGTCTAGACCTAGTCTAATCTGCAACTAATCTAGTCTAGACCTAGTCCAATCTAGACATAGTCTAGTCCAGACCTGGTCTAGTCTAATGTAGACCTAGTCTAGTCTAGCTCCGGTCGAATAACCCGAATAATCATTAAGTATTCAAGCTGAACATCGAGGATGTTCCTCTGATTGTAATCGCGTATGAAGAGCGCACCATTGCATAACATCTTATATATTTTCTGAACCTTTCATTAAATGTGTGGTATTCGGGCCTTCCAATAGCATCAGTTGACCGAATCGAGGTTTGGCGGGGGGGGGGGTGCTCGACAGGCAGTAGTGACATCTGACAATTGGAAGAGTGGACAACCTGCACATTTGAAGTCGTTTCGTGCGATGTAACGCCATAAGCTATTGTTGACATTCGTCGAAGTGGTGGGAACGGAGATGCTCTCGACTGTTGCTAGGCGGGCGGTCTTTTAATGGTGAAATTGATATTCAGTCTAGCGACTTCTACTCAACATCACACGATAATACTGCCACAGCCGCCAGTATCACAACATTTCACTGCAGGTGGGTCGCGATAATGTGCCAGTTGAATCCTCCAGTAATCCCGATAAGAGCACTGCTTCATTTCAGTATAGACGTGCTCAGCTCATGGTCGGTGCACCTGAAGCCCCCCCCCACACACACACACCACCCCACCCCACCCCTCCCATACCCAGCTGAGCGTCTGTGGTCGGTGGAGGCTGGCGTCATGGGACCTCTGTAAAGTAGACGGTACCCTCTGCAGACGGTACCCTGACATCTTCCTCCCCCCCCTTGACACGCCTCTGCCCGGGACCGGCGTCGGCTTCTCGGCGTCGTGGTCCAGTCCGACTCTCACAATGACGAATTTCCACGTTCGCGCATGTTCGCCTGGTGGTGGTGACGGTGGTTGGGACGGGGTGTGGCAGGACAGGGTGAGAGGCTCCTGGCGCTCCCCGCCGGCCGATCAGCTGGGCGGGGTGGGGCAGGGAGAGAGGCTCCTGGCGCTGCCCGCCGGCCGATCAGCTGGGCGGGGTGGGGCAGGGAGAGAGGCTCCTGGCGCTGCCCGCCGGCCGATCAGCTGGGCGGGGTGTGGCAGGGAGAGAGGCTCCTGGCGCTGCCCGCCGGCCGGTCAGTCGGCCGACAGTGAGCCATGGGCGAGGCTCGCGCGGGTGGAGAGAGATTGATGGTATCACTGCCGTTGTGGACCGCCGGCCGCCAGCCTGCCGGCCGCCCAGGGGAAACGATTGTCTGGCGGCGGCCAGTTCCGCTTCCGAATTGATGACACCGGGCTCGAGGCCGGAAGGCTCCGTGGAAGTTCGTCTGCTTTGGGACCATCGCACCGCTGGTGATCACCGCCGGTGACCACTGCTGGTGACCACCGCTGGTGACCACTGCTGGTGACCACTGCTGGTGACCACTGCTGGTGACCACTGCTGGTGACCGCTGCTGGCGACCACTGCTGGTGACCACTGCTGGTGACCACCGCTGGCGACCACTGCTGGTGACCACCGCCGTGACCACTGCTGGTGACCACCGCCGTGACCACCGCTGGTGACCACTGCTGGCGACCACTGCTGGCGACCACTGCTGGCGACCACTGCTGGCGACCACTGCTGGTGACCACTGCTGGTGACCACTGCTGGCGACCACTGCTGGTGACCACCGCCGTGACCACTGCTGGTGACCACCGCTGGTGACCACCGCTGGTGACCACCGCCGTGACCACTCTGGTGACCACGCCACCACGCGGTGACCACCGCTGGCGACCACCGCAAGGGAGCAATAATTGCTTGCGAGCCGTTTTGCCACTCGTACCACAGAAGACGCCACCACATCCGGTTCGGCGCCACGCTCTGTTTTCTCATTTGTATTTTCTATTTGCGCATTGTGTGTGCTAAAATTCATCTCATGAGCTGTCGGTCACTCGCAAGCCTTGGTAGTTGTTTCTGGTGGTTGTGCGGTTTCGGGAACACATCTGACGATAATTGTGTGGGTCTGACGACTGTGTCGGTCTGATGACTGTGTCGGTCTGACGACGACTGTGTCGGTCTGACGACGATTGTGTCGGTCTGACGACGACTGTGTCGGTCTGACGACGATTGTGTCGGCCTGACGACGACTGTGTCGGTCTGACGACGATTGTGTCGGTCTGACGACGATTGTGTCGGTCTGACGACGACTGTGTCGATCTGACGACGATTATGTCGGTGCGGATATTTGTATGCCATGGAGGAGGAGCAGGCCATCGCCTGATTGCTTGTGTTGGCATCCATGACAGCTCGGAGTTTGTGTCCCCGTGGGTGGTGCATCCTGGTCACCGTCTCCACCTCTGCTTCTGTCCCCGTGGGTGGTGTATCCTGGTCACCGTCTCCACCTCTGCTTCTGTCCCGTGGGTGGTGTATCCTGGTCACCGTCTCCGCCTCTGCTTCTGTCCCGTGGGTGGTGTATCCTGGGCATCGTCTCCACCTCTGCTTCTGTCCCGTGGGTGGTGTATCCTGGGCATCGTCTCCTCCTCTGCTTCTGTCCCGTGGGTGGTGTATCCTGGTCACCGTCTCCACCTCTGCTTCTGTCACGTGGGTGGTGTATCCTGGTCACCGTCTCCACCTCTGCTTCTGTCCCGCGGGTGGTGTATCCTGGTCACCGTCTCCACCTCTGCTTCTGTCCCGTGGGTGGTGTATCCTGGTCACCGTCTCCTCCTCTGTCTTTGTTCCGTGGGTGACATCTCCGTCACCGACTCCACCTCTTTCTGTTTAGGCCCGTCCGTGATTGTTCAGACAACTCCAAATCGTTGACAGGGGGGGGGGGGTGATGATGGATTTGGTGGGAGGCGAGGGGTCCGACGCGGCGCGGACATGCGTCTGACTGGAAGGCGAGAGCAGGAGATGGAAAGGCAGTGATGCTAGCGAACAACGGGGAAGAGGCTGACGGAGGGTGTAGGCCGACGGATGAAGAAGAGAATGCCAGGAAGCGGAGACAAGCCGACGGCGAGGACAGGGAAGTCTGCTGGGAAGATCATTGGGAGGCTGATCAGAGCGGACGGGAGGACGACGAGGAGGTGAGGGGAGGCGGCAGGTCGAGGGGCCGCCAGATCGACGAGAGGAGAGCCGCTCTTGCTGTTTCGCCCCCAGACTGTGCAGGCCTCAGCTGTGGCTCCGCTCCGCTCCGCTCTGTTCTGTTCTGTTCTGTTCTGTTCTGTTCTGTTCTGATTCAGTTCCGACTCGGTTCGGGAGTGCGTCGATGCACGTTGATGTCGCGGCGGGTCTCCGGACGTCCGGATATCCGGACTATCCGCGGTAAGCGGCGATGAGTGCGCCACCCATCGCCGCCTGAGGCGTACACTTTAATCTTGACCAGTACGCAAGTTGTCTAAACATTTGGCACTCGCGACCGAGCTGGCAGACGCCGTGCAGGCGGAACCGGGACCGGGCGTGCCGGCAGTGACTCCGTTATACACCTTAGGTCCGTTATAGGCCGTGACTCCGTTATACACCTTGGATCCGTTATAGGTCTTGGCTACGTTATAGGTCATGGCTACGTTATAGGCCTTGGATCCGTTATACGCCTTGGATCCGTTATAGGCCGTGGCTCCATTATACGCCTTGGGTCCGTTATAGGTCATGGCTTCGTTATAGGCCATTCCTCCGCTGTAGAGCATACCTCCGTTGTAGGCCATGACTCCGTTATAGACCATGGCTCCGTTATAGGACATAAATCCGTTATAGGCCGTGGCTCCGTTATAGGCGATGGCTCCGGTATAGACCATTCCTCCTTTATATTGCATTACTCCGTTATAGGTCATGGTTTCGTTATATGCCATGACTCCGTTATAAGTCATGGCTACGTTATAGACATGACTCCATTATAGGTCATGGCTCCGTTATATGGCATGACTCCGTTGCAGGTAATGACTCAGTTATTGTCGTAGAAAGTCGTGCTGATCGGGGTACGTGGCCGCTCAATAATATATCGACGATAAACTTTCGATTGAAGACATTTCATTCAGCGTAATCAGAAGTGGAAAATCTGAGAGTAGTCTTAATAGTCTTTGACACCACGGTTGTTAGTGGTCATTGCTCGGTATCTTCTAAAATTAAGTTATCCAGGCTGCGTTGGGATGTACCTGGACTCACAAAACGAGGAGCACTGCGAAGGACGTTTGAGATACGAGAATCGAAATTAAGAAGTGATTGATATATTCGCTTTTCGTAATCGCACTTGTACCATTTGCTTGTACCTCTACCATGCGTTATTCGCTGCCTCCAGAACGGTGGTAAGGCTAATTAGAAGAGCAAATAATTAGAATTAGAAGATAAGAATTTGATAATGAGAATTAGAGAGAACGGCAGAGGCTCCTCTAATTAGAAGAGACCCGCCGTTCTCGAGCGATGAAAACTGTCCGTCCACGTGAACGGCCGATATTCGGCTGTCCCATCACTGGGCGATGAAGCCGTGATAACCGGAGCCGCGGTAGCTCGGTTGGTAGAGCGTCGGACTCTTGATCGCAAGATTGTGGGTTCGAATCTCACAACCGAGATGCACTCACTGAGTCCGTCACCGTGGGCTCTCGCGACTGGGAAACTGGACGACATATCCAAAAATGGATGATACGGAATACAAATACAACGGCTGTGTGGTCTGCTGGCCAAGAAGCGCCAAACTGGCACCCAGGGGAGCTGTTTTATGTACATTTGAGGGGGCAAGTGTCCCCTCAATGTCGCTCTGTCCACCAAATGCTTTCACCGATCCTGGTCTGCGCCGGCTCGGAGCCGTGTCAAGAGACCAAAGGAAGCGGTACAGTGTGATCGCGGAGCGTGATCGTGATCGCGACTGTGATCGTGATCGTGATCTTGATCGTGACTGATCGTGATCTTGATCGTGACTGTAGTCGTGATATTGATCGTCACTGTGACTGATTGTGATATTGATCGTGACTGTGACTGTGATCGTGATATTGATCGTTACTGTGACTGTGATCGTGATCTTGATCGTGACTGTGATCGTGATCTTGATCGTGACTGTGATCGTGATCTTGATCGTGATCTTGATCGTGATCTTGATCGTGATCTTGATCGTGATCTTGATCGTGATCTTGATCGTGATCTTGATCGTGATCTTGATCGTGATCTTGATCGTGATCGTGATCGTGATCTTGATCGTGATCTTGATCGTGATCTTGATCGTGATCTTGATCGTGATCTTGATCGTGATCTTGATCGTGATCTTGATCGTGATCGGTGATCTTCGATCGTAGATCTTGATCGTGACTCGTGATCGGTGATCGTGACTGTAGATCGTGATCGTGACACGTACCGGTGTTTGCCGACTGTCCAGTAGGGCGTGATCGTGACACGTACCGGTGTCTGCCGACTGCCCAGTGGCGGGAGCTGACCAGTGGCGGGAGCTTGCCACGTGGCGGGAGTTTGCCACGTGGCCCACGCGATCGTGACTGCGGCACACTCAACGACCGGCCCGGCGCGTGACGACAGCTGATTTGCGCGGGTGATGTCGGCTCGAGTTGGCGCCAACGCGAGCGGTTGGTTTTGATCGTGTGTGCGGACGAAGTTCAGGGGCGTGTGATCGATGAGCACGGAACTTCCGTTCGGCGCTTGCAACACAGGTTGCCATGGGACATGGCCGGACATGGGTTGCCGGCGTTGAGTGGTGTGGATTTGCCGCTCATTTTTGCGGTTCTCGTTTTTTTTTTAAACAAGCCTAATCAAAAGGTTTGCTGAGGCGGCTATGCGGAGCAACGTTTTGTGATCAGGGGAGGTTGTTTCGTGGACCTTGGCTCGACCGCTCAGTTTTTAACCACCGCCTTTTATTCAGCTTGAAGCTCAAACAACTTGTAGGGTGGTTCTCCTGTGTAGCGATTCGTCTAGTTCCGGACTTTGGCTTCGCGATACCTCGCCCGAAAATAGAACTGTCGATAATCAGGAGCTGTTGCCAGCGCCTCCACACGAGCAAAACGACCACGGCTCGACACCCGACAACCACGTCTCGACACTCGACGACCACGGCTGGACACCAGACGACCACGGCTCGACACCAGACGATCACGTCTCGACACCCGACGACCACGGCTCGACACCAGACGACCACAGTTCCTACGACCACGGCTCGACACCCGACGACCACGGCTCGACACCCGACGACCACAGTTCCTACGACCACGGATCGACACCGGACGACCACGGCTCGACACCAGACGACCACGGCTGGACACCAGACGACCACGGCTCGACACCCGACGACCACGACTCGTCACCAGACGATCACGGTTCGACACCATACGACCACGGCTCGACACCCGACGACCACGGCTCGACACCAGACGACCACGGCTCGACACTCGACGACCACGGCTCGACACCAGACGACCACGGCTCGACACCAGACGATCACAGTTCCTACGACCACGGCTCGACACCCGACGACCACGGCTCGACACCCGACGACCACAGTTCCTACGACCACGGCTCGACACCCAACGTCAGCCGACAGTCGGCACTCTAAGCCACAGAGCCGTGCCAGTTCGCGCCATCGAGTCGAGAGTTCGCGCGAGTTCGCGCCATCAAGTCCTCCGTACAATTATAATGGGCCCTATGGACAGCTAGCTCTTCAGCTGCTCCTCGAGCGTCGAGCGTGTCCCGATCTCGGCGGTGCAACCACCGTCCCCGGAGGGCAGGCGCCTCGTCTGACAGCCGATGAAAATAAACACCAGCGGCGCGTCACAACCACAACCACAACCGATATCTTAGAAGTCATCTGGCAGCTTTGGAACTTATGAAACCTGGTGCTTGTGACTATTGGTACTTGTGATGTGGACCCACCAGACGCGGTTATTGTGGCGGCGTGGTGCCACAGCACGTGTGCCGCCGACCTGCGATATGTCGGCGCCTTGCCCGTGGCGGCAGGCGGCGGCAGGTTTCCGCTCCGGCGGAGGTTTCTGCCCGGGGACTGCGCCCGTGATAAGATCCAGACGAGTCAGACAGAGCATACATACACACACACATGTGCAGTCATAGTTTGCATTTGAATGACAACTTCGCTACACACGGACGTCACCGTCAAATCTGGCAACCCCATTTCGATGGCACAAATTATACTAGACTAGACTAGACTATACTAGACTAGACTAGACTAGACTACTAGACTAGACTAGACTAGACTAGACTAGACTTAAACAAATTAAACTAGACGGTTAGCGTGCTGCCAATGTGGCGACCCCGCCTCCTCGTGGCCGCGTCCCGGCCCCTGTTGTGCCAGCTATCAGCCTATTCGTACACCCGGGGACTAGCCGCTAGCGTAGGTAACGACTCGAACATGTTCTGAAACAAGGTAGGGCTACCTTGTTAATGAACATGGGACCAGTGCAGGCTGGTGTACTTCCAGCTGAGCTGTCGGCAGTGTAGGGCGGGGGGGGGGGTCCTCACCAGGGTGTATGGCCGCGCAAAGTGATCCGGAGATGTCATGCAAGGCTCGCGTCACGCCATGTGAAGAGGCCAGGTCCTGAAATAGAGCATGACGTAACGCATCACGCTGAACATCAGTAATACAGGGGATGATTGCAAGATGAACATGTGTGGCATTGTGTAAGCAGGGTCAATTTGAGTGCCAAGATCGAGGAATAGCCGAGTAGCGGAGTAGCGGATCCTGGCGGAGTAGCGGATAATTGCTGGCGGAGTAGCGGATACTTGCGGAGTAGCGGATAATTGCTTAAGCGAAACACCAAGGTTTCTTCTTCAATATATATTATTGTGTTCTCGTCCCTTTTGTTCTTCTCTACTTCCCTAACTGGTGTTCGTATGTCGCTCTGTTATACTTAGTTCTGTTGCCATTCTAATTTGATTATGAATTGTTCTATGATGGTCTGAATAATTTCACTCAAAACCGAATATTGACAATTCTGGGAGTGCTGTTGCTGATCAAAATAAACCTCGAACACGAAGGGGCATGGGCATCGCTACGGATTTTGGATATGAGACACGATAGAGTTTTTTTTTGGATAATTTGTTCCATGCAACGTCATGCTAACTTTCGCGGCGATTACGAGGACACGTCTCGGCACACCCCGTGGCGACACCCACGGGAACGGAGTCAAACAGTTTCTGCGGCGTGCGTCGAACCGAATCCAAACACTCGTTTCGATGAAAACCGGCGGCATCTTTTGAGCCGCTTCTTCGAAAAGGCGTTTCTCGAGGTGACTTCGCCTGTCGGCCTCGTCCCGCGCTGCCCGCTCAGCGGTGGAACAGCTTATTCAGCAATCGTCTCTCGGCCGCCTTTTCTCTTCTTCTTCTCTCCCCAAACTTGATGTGGTCACGTCAACACCGGCAGCTTGCCCACAACTGTGGTAAATAAGTCAGCGCCGCTCGTGTCCGCTGCAAGGAGCACTGAAGCGCCGTCAGCCTGTCCTAGAAAGCCCCGACACCGCGCCAATAGTGAGCCAAGGAGGCCGGCAGCCTGTCCTAGAAAGCCTCGACGCCGCGCCAATAGTGAGCCAAGGAGGCCGGCAGCCTGTCCTAGAAAGCCTCGACGCCGCGCCAATAGTGAGCCAAGGAGGCCGGCAGCCTGTCCTAGAAAGCCTCGACGCCGCGCCAATAGTGAGCCAAGGAGGCCGGCAGCCTGTCCTAGAAAGCCTCGACGCCGCGCCAATAGTGAGCCAAGGAGGCGGGCGTTTGAGTCAAATCGGCTGCTTGTTGTGCTGAGTTGTATGCTGCTGCTTAATCTGCTGCGTGCTTAACCTTCGCTGGGCGTGCCGCCGCAGTCGTTATGTTAAGGTGTAAATGTTACCTAGTATGCTAATGCTACCTGGTAGATCGGATCTCAGGCGGCGAAGTATGCCGCAGTCTACGGCCACCTCAGTCTACGGTCACCCTAGTCCACGACCACCCCAGTCCACTTCCACACAGTCCACGGCCACCTCAGTCCTCGACCACCTCAGTCCTCGACCACACAAGTCCACGGCCACCTCAGTCCACGGCCACCCCAGTCCACAGCCACTCCAGTCCACTGCCACACAAGTCCACGGTCACCTCACTCCACGGTCACTACAGTCCACAGCCACCCCAGTTCACAGCCACCTCGGTCCACTGCCACACAAGTCCACGGTCACCTCAGTCCACGGCCACCCAAGTCCTCAGCCACCCCGATCTACGACCACACCAGTCCACGGCCACCTCACTCCACGGCCACCACAGCACACGGCCACAACAGTCCACGGCTACCATAGTCCACGGTTACCTCAGTCCACGGTCACCTCAGTCCACGGCCACCTCACTCCACGGCCACCTCACTCCACGGCCACCCCAGTCCACAGCCACCTCAGTCCACGGCCACCTCAGTCCACGGCCACCTCACTCCACGGCCATCCCGGTTCACAGCCACCCCAGTCCACGTCCACCCAAGCCGTCATCCCAGACGATGAACTTGGATGCGATAACCCACGCCATTCGCCGCCTTAATTGCGGATCTCATAATTAATGAGGCGACCGTTGATAAATCAGGGCAGCTCACGGCGCCAGGCGTCTGCTGGTTTATGGTGTGGGGGGCGGGGGCCGGGGGTTCCCCGGCGCACTGCTGGGAGGATGCGATCCATTTACACTGTCTGCACGAGTAGCAGAGCTCAGTGATATATTATTCATCAAATATGGTGGAATATACCACTTTCTGGACAGCGAATAGACATCCGTCCAAAATACATAGGCATCAACAATGTGCTTCTTAACGTCTGTTGATGAAGACTCCAAGATCCGTTTTGAACTTATATCACTTATAGTATCACTCGCAGTATCACTACCCATATATCACTTATAGTATCACCGCAGTATCACTCGCTTGCATAAATATCATGCTTTTGCTCACCATTGTGGATTGTGATACACACACACCTTGTTGCACAATTACATGTGAACGGATTACCTATGATGTGTTCTGTTATGCCATTCCATTTGTTCGTAGTACGGCATCTTTTCCATTGCTATTAATATAGGTATACATATGTCAGGAGTTTCCAAAATAAACCAAAAACATTCACTGATGAGTGAGCTATTGGTTCAAAATTGAAGGACTTAGACGATATTTGAAGCGACAACAATTCCATTGCAGATTTTTACATCCTACTGTAGTCGTTTCTACCTGTAACGAAAAGCCGTTGTTTTAACACTGGCGCAACTTCCCAACAGCATGCGGTTAGAAATGCATGCTGAGCTTTTCGGATGCTTCGGTATGCGAGAAGCTCGTTGGAAAGAGCGCTGTTTTGGTTCGTTGCCCTAATCGCATCGTATTTGACAGTTCAGCTGCTCACGTAGACGGGGTAATGCTAATGCACTTAGATGTTCTGCAGCCTCTCAGGTCGAACATCGCTGGGGCGGAGAGGTTCCAGTCGAGTGTCTGAGGAGGCCTGCAGCTTAGGGTTCTCCTTCCAACTGAACCTCCTGTCGCTAGGGTGGGGTGCGGTAGAGGCTCCTTAGCCACATTGTTGTGCCGTTTTTCTTCTTCTCATGGTGAGGGGAACGGCACGCATCGCCGCCGCCACTAACTACCCTGGCCGTCGCTGTCATCGATAGGTATTTGGTAGCTACAGCTCGTGAAATCATGAGTCATCTGCAATTTTGCCACCTTCGTGGGCTTTGGGTTAGGCACTGGTGCCGCACCAGTGCGTGCGAAGTGCTCCTGTGACATTCCATTGCTTCTTGACCCGCAAATCCGATGGTAACGACCGGACGCCCCCACTTAAGCGGCTGCGACGCCGGCGACACTAGCGCCATCTGGACCAACGGTGACGTCACCGCCAAATTCCAGACATTATTCGTGGGATTACTGAACAGGATGGCAGGATGCAGTTAGCGCAGAGGGGCAGATAATGAGTTGTACTGCATTCCTATCGGTCGTTTACCACCGTTAGGTTCATGTCTATCTGGCCGACGAGCCATCCCGTGTAAGGAGGGTATTTTGTCAAAATTAAATCGCACGGTGCGGTCAATTTCCTCTCGAAAATCGCATTTTAATGTCAATTTTAATCGTCATTTAACAATCAAAAAAGGTTATTAAATACAATCATGTTTAATCATTTTTTTAATCCTCATGTAATCTGTGCAATCATGTGCATTTGTGTAGTCAGTGCTTATGTGAACCAAGGGCGGATCCAGGAATTGTCATGGGGGGGGGAGGACTTGGTCTATGGGGACGCCACTTCTTTGGAACGGCGCCTCTGGCTGGAAAAAATCGGGGGGTACACTCGAGCCTTCCCGGATGGGCGCCTATTCTCGTCCGGAGGGGCGCAAATTTCTATGGCGTTGGGGAGGGTGTGCCCAGTTTCCCCCATGTATCCGCCCCTGAGTGAACGTGAGGTGTACCTACTTACATTGTGAAGTGATCATGGCAGGTGTGGAACTTTGCAAACATTATTGGTGCGGTCCAAGGCGTTTTCATGCTACTCTTCCCAGCCAATACCCAAGGACAACTGCTCAGCCAAGGGGAGCTTAGGAAACAAATCTGGACATTTTGACAATCCAGACAAATCTGGACAAGGATCTGTTGCACCAGATCGACCAAACATTTGGATTTCCAGGCAAAACCGAAATCGTCGGCTCGTGAAGCGCGCCGAAAGTAGTCTTTTTAGAGGGAAAGTAGTCTCTTTAGAGGGAAAGTAGTCTCTTTAGAGCTCAATGGAGGGGTCTTTAGCTCGGGTGTGTTTGATGCCCAGCTTGGTGCAGGAGGGGTCCCTGGTAGCCGGGGAGACCGCTTGAAGCTGGAGAAACCCCACCATTTGATGCTGGATAGGCCCCATCAAGCTATGTTGCGATCTCCATCCTATACCGCATGCCATGTTATCTTTGTACGTTGGAGTTTGACTGGTGAGGGTTGGGAAGGGGGGGGCAGCTCATGCTCTCGGGTCGTCCTGCCACGTGTCGACCCGCACATTCTGCCACGTGTCGGCCCGCACGTGTTGCCACCGTGTCGGCCCGCACGTGTTGCCACGGCCGGCACGTGTTGCCACCGTGTCGGCCCGCACGTGTTGCCACCGTGTCGGCCCGCACGTGTTTCCACCGCCGGCACGTATTGCCACTGTCGGCCCGCACACGCCCGTAAACTGTTGATGCGAGCCGATTATTTGAACTGCCCGCTCCGGATTCAACAGGCAGCCGGTCACGGAACTAACAATCCCGTCACCCGCTGGTGACCTCCGTGACCTCTGCCACCCCCGCGAAGGCGCCCTGGAGCAGTCGGGGGATCGTGATACCTCGAGGTGGCGGAGGGGGGGAGTCATGCTCAGGCTACGAGTTGAGTGTGAGTGTGACCGATCGCAGCTGCCACATTTTTCTTGGCATTTTTCTTGGCATTTTCTTGGCATTCTTGGCATTATTTGTATGGCTAGTGTTTGTTAGCCGCACTGGTTCGTTTCAACGGCCTCGTGTTGCTGACAAATTATTTTGATTATTATGATATTTATTTATATTCCTTTATATTATGTTATCATTTTATAATTTTTGCTTTATAATTATTTAACTCGAAGCTAACACAATATTCCAAGTGTCCGGCTACCCACACTATTCCTATGTATTGATTTATTTGATATTTATTTATCTTTATTTATATTATTATATTCTTATATTATGATTATGTCCTTTATTATTATTTAGCTCGAAGCTTATTATTATTATTACCCTATAGTATCCTTATTTGAAATGCCCGGCTACTCGCAAATTCACGCCGCTGCCGCCGCCGTACGGACTCGCCGAACACCAACCGTACGGACTCGCCGAACACCGACCGTACGGACTCGCCGAACACCGACCGGGCGGCCGGCCGCCAGCAGAAGCTTGCGGTGCTCGTGCCGGCGCCGCCTGTACCGCTACTCTGGCCTTGCCGAGATGCTGTCTCTGAAAATGGCCGGAATCAAGCTGAAGTATGCGGCTGGAGCGCCCGAAAGTCGTGCGGCCAGGTGTAGTGTTGCTGACCTCAATGATTCGGCATCTGAGCTGGCAATCTGCCAGCATCGAGGCCGCGTATTGCCATGCGGTGGGCCGGTCGCCTCTAAAAAAAGCACGCGTGCATCCCGATGGTGCCGATTCGTCGGAAGCGGCCGGTGAATGCATGCGGAACTACGGTCCGGTCACTACTGCCACTGATCGGTACACTGAGTTAACCTGCCCTAGGACTGTGACTATCATCTTGATAGGCACAACCTTTTAAGAGATACTCAACATGGATTTCGATCTCGAAGGTCTTGTTTAGCTAACTTATTGGAGTTCATCGAGTATTTTACTAAAGAGGTAGACAATCAAAGCAGGCTGGATGTTGTGTACTTTGACTTTTGCAAAGCTTTTGATAAAGTTCAACAGGGAAGGATAATTCATCAACTAGAGCAACAGGGGATTGTTTGAAGAGTTATAGGTTGGATTGAAGTATGTTTGAAGGGAAGGAAACAAAGGGTAGTGTTAAATGGATGTAAATCTGATTGGAAGGATGTTCTGAGTGGAGTGCCACAAGGCTCTGTTCTAGGGCCACTTCTCTTTATCATCATTGTGAATAACATTGAGGTAGGGCTGAGTGTTGAAATTTGCTGATGACATCAAGCTGGTAGGAGTGGCTAACAGTAGTGATCAATCTAATATTATTCAACTAAACTTGGAGGACCTAAAAAAGTGGGCTGATCAATGGCAGATGTCTTTCAACTATGATAAGTGTAAGGTTATGCATCTGGGGTCTGGAGGTGAGACTTTCAGGTATACAATGGGAGGGAGGGAACTGGATGTTATTGAAGAGGAAAGAGACTTAGGTGTGTTGGTTTCAAAAGACCTTAAAGCAGACAAAAAACAATGTATCTCAGCTAGGAACAGGGCACTAAGAATGCTGGGACTCATTAATAGGAGTGTGATATATACGAGCAAGGAAGTCATGAAAAAACTGTACTTAACATATGTGCGATCCCACTTAGAATTTTCTGTACAAGCATGGAGCCCCTACCTAGAAAAAGACATAGATATGTTAGAAAGAGTGTAGCGCAAAGGCACTAGACTCATCAGTGGAATAGGTAACTTAGAATATGGAGAAAGGCTTATGGCATTAGATATGTACTCACTCGAGTACAGGAGATTAAGGGGGACATGATTGAAATGTACAAAATTGTTAAAGGGCTAGATCACGTCAATTTGAATGATGCTCTTCGGTTTGGAGTATCACATAGTGGTCATCAATTCAGGTTAGACAAGTTGAGGTGTAGGACAGTTAAGCGACAGCAGGTGTTCAGTCAAAGGGTTGTTAATCAGTGGAATAGGCTGCCTGCTGATGTTGTGGGGAGTTCTTCATTAAAAAGTAGGGTGGACAAATTTTTTAGACAGGAAAATCTTGTTTTTGAGTTCTAGTTGGTGATGGATGGGGTGATATTTATGCTAAGTGGGTGTGCACGGCGCGGACCCCTTTGAGCGGGCGTGGATGCAGTTGGAAAATTGTCGGTAAGGCATTCGATCCACGTGTGTTGAGAGGGATCGATGGAATAGGGCTGGATAGCTAGAGTAGATAGGCGTTGATAGGTCTGTGGGATGTTGGTGAATGGTTTCTTCAGGACGTGGTGATGGATGGGGTGGATCTTACGGTATCTTCCATTTACAGACTTAACTGGATGGGCCCTTGTGGCTTTTATTAAGTCTAAGCACTTCATGAGTTTATCACTTTACGGTCCGGTCACCTCTGACACTGATCGGTACACTGGGCTAACCTGCCCTAGGACTATGGTCCGGTCACCCTGACGGCATGTGCACTGATCGGTACACTGGGCTAACCTGCCCTAGGACCATGGTCCGGTCACCCTGACGGCATGTGCACTGATCGGTACACTGGGCTAACCTGCCCTAGGACCATGGTCCGGTCACCCTGACGGCATGTGCACTGATCGGTACACTGGGCTAACCTGCCCTAGGACCATGGTCCGGTTATCACCCTGACGGCATGTGCACTGATCGGTACACTGGGCTAACCCGCCCTAGGACCATGGTCCGGTCACCCTGACGGCATGTGCACTGATCGGTACACTGGGCTAACCTGCCCTAGGACCATGGTCCGGTCACCCTGACGGCATGTGCACTGATCGGTACACTAGGCTAACCTGCCCTAGGACTATGGTCCGGCCACCCTGACGGCATGTGCACTGATCGGTACACTGGGCTAACCTGCCCTAGGACTATGGTCCGGTCACCCTGACGGCATGTGCACTGATCGGTACACTGGGCTAACCTGCCCTAGGACTATGGTCCGGTCACCCTGACGGCATGTGCACTGATCGGTACACTAGGCTAACCTGCCCTAGGACTATGGTCCGGTCACCCTGACGGCATGTGCACTGATCGGTACACTTGGCTAACCTGCCCTAGGACTACGGTACACAAAGCTAACCTGCCCCAGGACTACTGTCCGGTCACCTCCGTATATATAATATACTTAGCCAGTATATACAACGCCATTTTCGACCGTTGTCGACCTGTGCAAACTAGTTTTGGCCACGGACATATCCAAGTCTAGTTCTAACCGGATTTTGGCCAACCCTGACATGCTCATCCATTACTTAGGCGAGGGGAAGGGAGAGTCAAGGGTGGACAATGCTAGTGTTGAGTATTGCAGAATCAGCTACCCCATAATGTACACGATTGGCATGCTGAACAATACAGCGTCTTCCTTACCTGCTCAGTATGGCCGGACGTTTCAACACCAACGAATCGATAATGCATTTCACCATGATAATCGATAATGCATTTCACCAACTTGAGACGATGTAGTTTGTTCAGAATGTCAGTTCAGAATGTCAGTTCAGAATGTCAGTTCAGAATGTCAGTTCAGAATGTCAGTTCAAAATGTCAGTTCAAAATGTCAGTTCAGAATGTCAGTTCAGAATGTCAGTTCAGAATGTCGGTTCAGAATGTCGGTTCAGAATGTCAGTTCAGAATGTCAGTGTGTGCGATGTAATGATGTAGTGATGTGGAATGCAGTGGGACGACGCCGTGCTGGGCGCAGCTGGAAATGACGAACGCTGGGAGTGTTGCCCCGACACCAGTTGGGAGTGTTACCCGACACCAGCTGGGAGTGTTACCCCGACACCAGCTGGGAGTGTTGTCCCGACACCAGCTGGGAGTGTTGGTGGGGCGCGCTGGGAGTGTTGCCCCGACACCAGCTGGGAGTGTCGCCCCGACACCAGCTGGGAGGTGGGCGTCGTACCAGTGGCGCGATTCCTGCAGCCGCTCTCATTCCACGCGGCGGCTATCACCAGATCATTACCACGTGGTTTGTTGGCCAGCCAGCTCGTACTGGCGTCAGCCAATCATCATAGACTTGATTGAATTATAGCGCGGCTGCGGTCGGCCAGACGGGTGAGTCAATCGCCTAGCGAGTCGACCGGTGACGTCGGCGAGTGGCGGCCAATCGCAGCGCGGCTGGCAGAACGTCCGCTCCATTATTGGTGGGGCTGATGCGGTCCGCTGGACGGAGTGGAATATGGTGTTCGTATGAGACGTGCCGAGCCGGACATGCAGCGCCACGTACGCGGTTGTTGGTAGCCAGATGTTGGTGTGGCACGTGGACATTGGTGTTGCCGAACTTGGTGTGATAAATGGATGTTGGTGTAGACAGATGTTGGTGTGGCACGTGGACTTGGTGTTGCCGGACGTTGGTATAGTACGTGGATGTTGGAGTAGCCAAATCTTGTTGTTGCACGTGGACATTGGTGTTGCCGGACGTTGGTATAGTACGTGGATGATGGTGTAGCCAAATCTTGGTGTTGCACGTGGACATTGGTGTTGCCGGACGTTGGTATAGTACGTGAATGATGGTGTAGCCAAATCTTGGTGTGGCACGTGGACATCGGTGTTGCCGGACGTTAGTATAGTACGCTGCGATGTTGGAGTAGCGAAATCTTGGTGTTGCGGACATTGGTGTTGCCGGACGTTGGTATAGTACGTGGATGTTGGAGTAGCCAAATCTTGGTGTTGCACGTGGACATTGGTGTTGCCGGACGTTGGTGCGGATGTCCGCTGCGATGGTGGGAAAAGCAAAGCGATGGTGCGGACGTTCGCTGCGGTGGTGGGGAAGACGAGACGATGTACCCAATGGTGATCAGCTGCTCCGTGCAGAAGCTGGCTAGCATCGCGCTGTCGTCGGCGACCTCGCCCCGAGCTATTAGAATGGTCGAGAACAAGGGGAGACGAGGTGACGCTGTGCCGTCTTCACATAGATGATGCTCATGCCACCCACGGTTACCTACTCAACGGTGATAATGCGCCACCGTATCCCAGGTGCGGTGCAGTGCTTGTGATTCCACGGCCGAGGTGTGACGTCATTTACGGAGCTGTCCGAGGTGAGCAATTGCATTGACTCCGGAAATATCTTCAGCTACCTTGTTCCATTCCATTATGATACAGAAGATGTGAATTTGTATGCAGTCTACTCGGGACGTTGACATCAAGGACACTATCCGCCAAGAGGATACGTGTAGCACAGTTGATGTTGGATAGCCACGTCTTGACACAAGCCATTGCTTCGGGTGGCAGGTGACGATGTAGTCGACGCGACCTTCAGCTCAAATAATCAGTCAATGAATCCTGCTCTCTTGTTCTGGTTATGATGAAGAGAGAAGACGACATGGTCATGTTGGGGCCGACATTTGGACGAACATTTAGACGACATTTAGACGACATTTATACATTTAGACATTTAGACGACATTTAGACGACATTTAGACGACATTTAGACATTTACACATTTAGACGACATTTAGACATTTAGACGACATTTAGACATTTAGACGACATTTAGACATTTAGACGACATTTAGACATTTAGACGACATTTAGTCAGTAGACGACATGGTCAGTAGACGACATGGTCATGTTGGACGTGCGCATCCGCAGTCGTTCCGTGACGTGTTTTCGCGACGACTAAAGTGTTGTCCAATCTGGGCCACATTTCAATTTCATCTCCGGAGTGTCGTTTTCTGTAACATGTACATCCTTTTGAATTGGTTGAGGAATGTCAGTGCGTGACCCGCATGCTGTTCGTCTGTTACCTTTTGATCTCCCAGTTTTCCTTTGTTGAAACTAGTATTTACGACGATATGCCGAAGTATTTATGAATAGTATTGTTTTGGGCGCTATATGTCCAGTGAAGTCGATGCAGCCTCAAGCTGAAATAGCTAAGCTATTTTGACCGGTCTGAGCTATCCCGATATTCGCTCGTGGTGATGCTTCTGGTGATGCTTCTGGGCGGCCAGTTTTGAAAACTGACAGCACGTCGATAGGAGCCGGAGGAGAACAGACAGCTACCTATTGCAAAACAGTCACAGTCTACGAACAGGGTTGGATTTGTACTTCGGGATCCTGAATTTGTCCAGCTGTGGCCATTCAATTCAGAAAAGATTGCTTTGTTCCTGTGTGCGAGATCTGAAAGACTCTTCTACTTGCCAGTAAGTTTTGGATATTTTATGAAAGGGCAATAAATTTCAGGGGCTTAAGAATGGCTGTTGAGGAATGCTGGTGTGTGTGTGTGTGTGTGTGTGTGTGTGTGTGAGGGGTGGGGGGGGGGCACTCAGTCCCACAGGGCTCATAATTCAGATCACGAAAAGTGGGAGTCATGCCCCCCCCCCTACCATTTCATATACCTATTATAAATTCACATTTAACGTGAAACAACAGGATTAAATCTGCCAGCGAAAAATGACGTTGTAATTTTTGGGATTTAATAATGTTCTAGGATGCTTCTCCAGCTATGCTACACAGAGGGGATCCAGTTCCGTGTCATCGTTTTTGAGTGATGTAACTTTAAAATCCACCCACAAACGTCAGATTGGAGTACGAATGCATGAAGCTTGCCCATTTTTTGTCCCAGGAGCTCAGTATTTGACAGGCACCTGGGTGTTGGTCCGCAAGCAGACCCCGCAAGTCGGAGGTTCTTAACATCTCCCAGGTTATGCTCGTTGTTTGCACAGCATATTGCCATATTCCTTCAACGTGCGACACGCTAAACCTTAAAATGCAGATGCCATTTGCCATTTTATCCGGAGGGAATTTGGCCGGTCAGAGGCGAAGCGAAGCCGTGATGTATTGCTGCCTGCTCGCCCGTACATTACGGTAGAGCGCGCCAGCGTCCCCCCCCCCCGACCTTCCCTACAGACGGGCGTCGTGTGTGTAGAGCTCTGGATTAGACACCCTGACCTCCCCGAGAGACTGGCGTCGGGTGTTTAGAGCTCTGGACTGGATACCCTGACCTCCCCGAGAGACAGGCGTCCTGTGTGTAGAGCTCTGAACTGGACACCCCGACCTCCCCGAGAGACCTGTGTCGTGCGTGTCGAGCTCTGGACTGGATACCCCGACCTCCCCGAGAGACAGGCGTCCTGTGTGTAGAGCTCTGAACTGGACACCCCGACCTCCCCGAGAGACCTGTGTCGGACGTGTAGAGCTCTGGACTGGATACCCCGACCTCCCCGAGAGACCTGTGTCGTGCGTGTCGAGCTCTGGACTGGATACCCCGACCTCCCCGAGAGACAGGCGTCGTGTGTGTAGAGCTCTGGACTGGACACCCTGACCTCCCCGAGAGACTGACGTCGTGTGTGTCGAGCTCTAGACTGAACACCGCACCCTTGTGGTGTGGTGTCCACCCCAACACATTTTCGCTGCGCCCGTAGCGGCATCACGTTTGAACTCTCCACTCTCCACTCTCCAGTTGGCATGGCGTTCGAGTGCCAGCTAATGCCCGTGTTCGTGTCAACAATAATCGTTCTGCACATCAGCATTGAAGCTTCGCGTCGCGCCTCATTTCGTGTCATATCAGCGTGACCTGACCTGACCTGGCCTGGTATCGACCCGACACTTGGCCAGTAGATCAATAGACCACCAATACAAGTAATGTTGCTCTATCGAAATATTCCTATTTTTGTGTTGTAGTTAGGCTGGACATTTTAAGCATGGAAAATCCGTTTTAACCTTGACCTCGCCTCGTGACTTGAGCGAATATAACTCACATTATTGTTGTGTTTTAGGTAGTCAAGCGTCTACACATCAATACATGAAGCTTCTTGTTGTCTTTAAATCCTGATATTTCACAAGTGCTGTAAAATTGCTCTACAAACGACACTTAGAAACCGGTGGTCTGGCTTTGACCTCGTCTAACTCGAAGAGCCCGGGCCACTCAGCGAACATTCGGTCAAAAGACCGCACTCAATTGTTTCAAGTTGAGTAAAATTTCAGCGCGATATCACTACGCGTTCGGGAGCTATCTCGGAAAAGAATGCTGTAGAAGGGGAAGTGGTTGGCCCCAGGACAGTTATAGGGTTAAGCTTCGGCTCGATCAGCCCTGTTCCGTTTGCACACCGCGTATTTTTACGGGAAATGAAGAGGCACATGTGGTTCCTCGCTCGCTTTCGGGGGCTCGAGTGCGCTTTCCTCCTTGCTTGCGCCCTCGTCTGCTTGATCGCGAGTGCCTCCAATCGCTTTAAGTGGCTCGAGCTTCCTTACTGACTCCTCTCCCCCCCCAACACCTCCACACACACACACACACGAATTGCTGATGTTATCGTGGGCCGCATACGTCTGCTCTGGTGTTTTTGGGCAGCTGGCGTTAACATTACTCCCCCACCAATTTTCCTCGCGCTCCGCCAGTGGGAAGGGAACGGGATGAGGATGAATAGAGGCCGGGCAGCGGCGGCGGCGGCGGAGGCGACGGCTGGCGACTTTTCCGCTCGCGTGCTATGTATGGCCACGTGGAGCGATGGCAAGAAGGTGCGGGCCGTCCTGTCCTGTCCTGTCCTGTCCTGTCCTGTCCTGTCCGGCCGACGCCGTGATAGATGGCCAGCGAAGCACAGACCGCGGCCGCGGCCGCTTTTTGCCGGCGTCCGGAACTCGGAAACTCGGACAGATTGGCCCAAAAACACGCGCGCGCCAGGACGATGCGTCTCCCGCCTGGCAACCCGCGGCGGCCGGCGCCGTCGGTAATTGCATTGGGGATCGTGATTTGATCAACTCGGTTGGGTTGGTAGGGCTAATGGTCACTGCGGCCAATGGTCCGCAGCAGACGGGGAAGGTGGGCGTGAGAAGTGAGGTAGGGCGTGGCCGCAGCAGACGGGGAAGGTGACTGTGACTAGTAAGGGCGGGCATGGGTCAGATTATCTGTGCTGATTTAGGATTTGTTCGGGTTCGGATCTGACCGGATATAATGTTGAGAGAGCTAATGGATTTGAATGAGATTTAAGGTTTGTCTTGAAGTTGTATCGCTGCTTTTCTGCTGCTGCTGCTGCTGCTGCTGCTGCTGCTGTAATAAGTCAACTTTCTCTCAGGCGACTAAACTTATATTTCGGTTGTGGCTGTCGATGAGTATTGATTGGATATGGGTTGGACATGGGACGACTTTCACGGGTTCTGCCTGTATTGTATCATGACATATCAGTCCATCTTATTCTCCGCTTGGAAACTGATCACGGATGTTTGGTTTGAAAATTGTTGGCATTGAATAGTACGGGAAAGATCCGGGACGGTTTTTCTCTGCGCGGTATGTGTTGTCCTCCGAAATGCAATGGCGTTTCTAAAGTCCGATGCAAGCCCATCTGTTTGATTCCGTTTGATTCCGTTTGATTCCGTTCGAGAAGCGGATCATTACGTCATCGGGGTTGTTGGTGTTACCTTGGCAACACCACGTGGATATAATGTTGCCAATGACATCAGTCATGTATACCAGTATTATGAATGGGTTGGGATGGGGATTGTAGGGGGATGGGGACGGGGATCGGAGGGGGATTGGATGGGGATCGGGGTGGGGGGGGGGCGGAGAGTGGAAGAGGGCTGGATGTTCCGTTCTTTATGTGCGAAAAACAAGCATTTGTTTGCTTGGAATGTCGTCATACATCAGGCAATGAAATGTGTTCTCTGTGATACCATTGTACCCTATGCAATGAGCAGCAGAATACTTGATTAGTTCCAGCTTTTGTACCAGTTTTTGTACCAGTTTTTGTGCCAATTTTATACCAGTTTCTGCAGGAACTCAGGTTATTAGCAAAATTGAAATGTCAAATTGAATGTTGTCTGCTTACAAGTCATGCGGAATGGTAAGCAACAGTGGCAGTGTGTTAACTTGGCTAACATTTGGAATGTTCCCGATGGATGGCTGGCGCATCAGTGGTTGCCATGGTTTCCTGGTTTGGATTTGAACACGTTCAACGCGCACATTGTGGCCACCGGTGAAGTTTTCCCAAGTTCAGGGAAAACCTCAGGTGGCCTTTTGCAGTGTCAGACGCTTTCCAGGTAGTGCTTTTACATGTATCTGTATTGGCCTAGTGCGAAGTTTGTGAAATTCAGATGTTATTTAGCAATCCCAGACGGTGTTCCAACACATCATCTGAACACAACAAATCTTAGACGGTAAATCCTAGACGGTGTGAGTTGGTGCCAATTTTAGGTGGTATGAACACAACAAACCCCAACCGTGATCTTATTTGCATTGCTGGAATAGAACAAAAACGATGGGGCGTGATGTCATTTGGAACACCTGGCATCTGAAAAGTGCAAAAAGTCCACAAGTACAAAAAAGGTATCTGAGGCTCCACTCAGGGTATGCCTTGTATGCTTTTGAAAGGGCACCTCCTCTCCTAATGTTGCCCGAGCCCCTCCAACAAGTTCAATTTTTAACATGGGGTCATGTGTGGTGTGCCCCACACCCATTTGGGTCCTCCCATTGCCTTAGTGTATTGTGGCCCCAACCATGTTCAGACACCTACTGCACCTATGCCTCCACTCTTGTTCCTGGCGCTTGCTTCGTGTGATGTGGATTGATCACGCAATAAACTCGTGACACGGCCTACATGGGCGCGTGGACACCCGATCCCCGCCAAAAGACACCCGATTCCCGCCAAAAAAGGACACCCGATCCCCGCCAAAAAAGGACGCCCGATCCCCTCCAAAAAAGGACACCCGATACCTGCCAAAAAAGGGACGCCAAAAAGATAAACAATCCTGTTCCGACAGTTCGTCGGCTACACAGTCTGACGGACGTGGGCCGTTAATGTTTCGTTTTGCGACAGCTATCATGCCGGCCGTTCGTTGTTATCCGTTTTTTTGTGTAGAGTTACGAGAGCTGTAGAGCTGCTCTCTCTCCAATAGCTGCTCTTTCCAAGAGCTGACGGAAACTGCTCTCTCCCGTAGCTGCTCTCTCTCTCTCTCTCTCTCTCTCTCTCTCTCTCTCTCTCTCTCTCTCTCTCTCTCTCTCTCTCTCTCTCTCTCTCTCTCTCTGTCTCTGTCTCTGTCTCTGTCTCTGTCTCTGTCTCTGTCTCTGTCTCTGTCTCTGTCTCTGTCTCTGTCTCTGTCTCTGTCTCTGTCTCTGTCTCTGTCTCTGTCTCTGTCTCTGTCTCTGTCTCTGTCTCTGTCTCTGTCTCTGTCTCTGTCTCTGTCTCTGTCTCTTCTGTCTCTGTCTCTGTCTCTGTCTCTGTCTCTGTCTCTCTGTCTCTGTCTCTGTCTCTGTCTCTGTCTCTGTCTCTGTCTCTGTCTCTGTCTCTGTCTCTGTCTCTGTCTCTGTCTCTGTCTCTGTCTCTGTCTCTGTCTCTGTCTCTGTCTCTGTCTCTGTCTCTGTCTCTGTCTCTGTCTCTGTCTCTGTCTCTGTCTCTGTCTCTGTCTCTGTCTCTGTCTCTGTCTCTGTCTCTGTCTCTGTCTCTGTCTCTGTCTCTGTCTCTGTCTCTGTCTCTCTCTCTCTCTCTCTCTCTCTCTCTCTCTCTCTCTCTCTCTCTCTCTCTCTCTCTCTCTCTCTCTCTCTCTCTCTCTCTCTCTCTATCCAGTCATTCCAGTGGATTGAAATGATTGGATGGTGTTGAACCACAGGGAAGGGAGGGGGTGAAGGGGAAGTGCGCCCATCTCCTAGTGAGTTTGAATCGAAACACTGGCCGTATGGATATTGCATGGTTCAACATCGACTTCAAAATGACGCTTCACCCAACGCAATTTTGAGACGGCTCGCGTGCCACTGTCAAGTCGTCTCCGCTCGACGACTTAACTAAGTCGTCGTTAAGTCGTCTCCGCTCGATGTTCAGCCCCCTGGCATGACATGGTTGGGCCCTTCGGGGCAGTGTTAAAATAATGGTTTTTCATTAGGTGTGAGATGTCGAAACAGGCACAGAAGGATGTCGAGATTTGCCATGGAATTAGTGTCGTTTAAAATGCTTTTCATGTTCAGACCCAAATTTGAGCTAATGGAGTACCTTTATCATTTGTCTTGAGATTCATAAATTAAGGAGAGCTATATTCGGGATAGCGATAAAAATGTATATGCTATTAACTGGTATTGCATGTATCACATTAAAGGTAATCCCTTTACCTGAAATCGCGTGGTGAACTGTTCGTGTATAACCGTCCCTTATCGAGAGCATGGTCATAATACATATCAACGAGGTACTGTTAGAAAGGAGACACGAAGACTTCATAAGCACGCATCAAGAAGCAAGATGTCGATACTTCTTGGAGAAGGATGTCGATTGAATTATCAGAAAGTGGTATATTCCACCCTATTTCACGAATAATTTATCACTGCTTCGGGGTCACCCAGTCGTGGCTCAATGTCGCCTGTGTGCCCTGCTTTTGTTTCATAAATCTGCCGCCAGGGCGCCGTTGTCGCTGATGCCATGTTTGTTGCCGTTCCAGGTATGTGGTTGCGGTGACGTCCGCGAGACGGCAGCACCGCCGCCGGTGGCAAGTACAGGCGCCGGCGCCCGTCGCCGCGACGCATTTTAGTGGACACTGGGGGGGGTAAATGCGGACGGAGGAAGAGAAGGAGCGGGTGGGTCCCGATTGGAATAAGTCGAGGGGAGGGGTGTTGCACTCGAGTGCCTCCAAAGGGCGGCAATTTCTCCCAGAGGACCGTCTTTCACCGAGCGTGATATTACATGGACCAGGAATGCTTGATGACAAAATACCAGCCTGGACGGTTGTGTGTGATGTGAACTGAACGGAAAAGCTGCGAGACAGGAAGTGCCATGTCATACCGTGCCACCAGGTTCGCCAACCTTCGGTGGAGAAGGGAATGGTCCCCCAACCTTCGGTGGAGAAGGGAATGGTCCCCCAACCTTCGGTGGAGAAGGGACTGGTCCCCCAACCTTCGGTGGAGAAGGGAATGGTCCCCCAACCTTCGGTGGAGAAGGGAATGGTCCCCCAACCTTCGGTGGAGAAGGGAATGGTCCCCAAACCTTCGATGGAGGAGGAAATGGCTCCCCAACCTTCGGTATAGGAGTGGACGGTCCCCCAACCATCGGTCGACGGTAATACTTGTGAAGCACCGCATGTTCTTCTTTTCTTACTGGCCATGCACGTCTTGAAAGCGTATGTCGGCTGGACAGTGTTAAAGTATTCGTGAAATAGGGTGGAATGTGCCACTTTCTGAACACTCAATCGACATCTTTCTCCAAGAAGTATCGACATCCTGCTTATCGATGCGTGCTTATGAGTTCTTCGCGTCTCCTTTCTAACAGTACCTCGTTTATATGTAGCATGATCATGCTCTCGATAAGGGATGGTCATACACGAACATTTCGCAACGCAATTTCAGCCAAAGGGATTATTCATAATATGATATGGCATGCAGTGATATTGTATAGCATAGGTATTTTTCATCGCTATCCCGAATATAGCTCTTCCTAAATTATGAATATCAAAACAACTGATGAAGGTACAGTCATAAGTACACCATTGGGTCAAATTTGAGTCGGAAAGACGTCAAAAGCAATTGAAATGACACTAATTCCATGGCAAATTTCGACATCCTACTGTGCTCGTTTCGACATCTCACACCTAACGAAAAACCATTATTTGAACACTGCGGCTGGGTTTCAACACAGCCGAGCGGCCTTGTGTGATACGCACGTGTTTCTTACGGCCGTGTTCGAGCCCAGCTGACATCGCTGCCGCTAGCGAAGCTTCACTGATCCGATTGGTCAATAGGAGGAAACTTGGCTGCCCAATACACCGTACTGCTGTGCGATCCGTCCAAACTTGCCGACAAAATCACCGGCAGCCGAGTTCGGACGCACGACATTTTGCGCATGTTTTAACGCTTTCATGGCATACGGTTTCTGTGGGTAGAATTTTTCCTGTCCTGATATAGTAACGTCCGAAATCAAAGCTGGTGCTCTGATGAGGGTCTAAAATTATTTCAGTTGATCCAGAAACGTTGGTTCCACACAAGTACGGTGCCGATTTCTGAGGGGTTCAATTTTGTGAGTTTCCAGTAAGAATCCGTGGCAACTAACGAGAAACTAACGTTGAAACTAACCCACAACATTTCTGCGGATGGATATATATATATATATATATATATATATATATATATATATATATATAGTTATAGTCATCAATCCACTAAATTCAAGTACCTTGAACTGTTTGCTATGCTTTATTTTGAGAAGAAATCACGTTACGAAACACATAGTGGGATGGGCTTCGCTTGTTAACCGTGAAGGCCATTCACACATGATCAATACCGATAGCTAGCTCGGAGTACATTTGTCCACCGACACGAGACATGTGTGTTTGTCTGTCTGCCTGTCTGTGTGACCTTGCGATCCGCACCTTGCACCTGGCTGGCTCAGTTGATATGGCTCAGTTGATATGGTCTCAGCCCTTATCAGACGCCTGTGGCCGCTCACTTTGGCACAGCTCTCGGGCGTGCTGCGGACATCACTCGCTCACACACACACACTGTCAGTGGCCGGCTGGGGTGTGGGCGTGACGTGACGTGACGTGACGTGTCGTGTCGTGTCGTGTCGTGTCGTGTCGTGTCGTGATCTGGCACCGTCGCCGGTGCGGGAGCGGAAGCGCCTGAGGGTGAAGAGGACCGAGTTCGGCGTGAAGGTTCGGCGCGTGCCGCTGTCCGAGGACCGAGTTATTCGGTGTGTGCCACCATCCGAGGACCGAGTTGTTCGGCGTGTGCCCGCCATCCGAGGACCGAGTTGTTCGGCGCGTGCCGGGCTTCGGCTGGCGCCAGCGCAAGCGTTGCGCTCGAGAACCCGACACGTCATCGCCTCGGCTGCTTCGGCGACTGCGTGGTGATGGCGCAGACGACGCTGCGGTTCGGCGTCGTCTGACATGGGTTGGTGATGCTGGCGATGTTCTAGCCAACGACCAGCAGTCGCAGCGGTGCTTTTGCGCCCTGTCGAGCGCCAGTTGGCAGCGCTGCCAGCTGAACTTCAATAACGACGTGATATTGTCGATCGTCGCAAGACGTTCTCGACGGCAGCCGACCGACCGGTTGCTCGTCGTCGAGTGTTCCGCAGACTGTGTCTCTCCCCGCTCTTCGATAGACAATCGTTTCCCTTTTGTCGGCATCCAAGGAGACAACCTTCCGCACACAGGGCTTCATCTGCGAACGCATCCCTGACAGCTGGGAGCGTCCCAGGCACACCTCTCCACCATCACCACTTCCACCAACAGTGTGGGCGGCGCCATTAGCCGTGATCGTGCACTAAGTGCGTCGAGAGCCGCCCAGTAAACAATAAACCACCTCCACCGTCACATCTCCCATCGTCGTCCACATCGCGTGAGATCGTGTCAGACACACCTCCACGGGGACATCGCGTCTTCTCCATCGTCTTCTCCATCGTCTTCTCCATTGTCTTCTCCATCGTTTTCTCCATCGTCGACACCACCGCCGTCGGCAGCATGACGAGCGCGCTGGCCGTGCGAGCGACACCCTACGTCTGCACGCTGTCGGACGACGTGCTGCAGAAGGCCGTCGCCGAGCTGTTCGAGGTGCCCGGCCGCCGCCAGGACGACATCGCGCACCTGCGCACGTGGCTCGCCAGGCAGCCGCACCTGCGCAGCCGCGATGACGACCGCTTTCTGCTGATGTTCCTGCGCGGCGGCAAATTCAGTCTGGAGCGCGCCAAGGAGAAGCTCGAGCTGTTCCACACGCTGAAGACGCACTGTCCGGAGGTGATGGGCGGCGGCGACCCGCTGGCGCCGGACGTGCAGCGCGCGCTGCGCAGCGGCGCGTTCGTGCCGATGCCGAAGCCGCTGCCGAACGGCCAGCGACTGGTCATCCTCCGCGTGGCCCGGCGTGACACGGAGCGGTGAGTGAGATGTTGATGGCTTATGGACACAGCGGTGATGTGGAGCGATGGTGGGGGGCCGCAGTAGCTCAGTTGGTAGAGCATCGGACTCTTGATCGAAAGATCGTGGGTTCGAATCTCACAACCGACGGAATTTACCGAGTCCACCCGCGGCCAATCGGCGTGAAAGGTTGGCGACGCTATATGACCTAGCGGTTGAATGCGTCGTAAAAGAACCCAGGGTTCTTTTTCTTCTTTTGACTGGTTTTCCTTGAACGTTCAACCGAGCGGTACGGTAGTTGCATTAATAGCTCATATCTCGCAAGAACTATCACATTAGGCCACTCCCGGCGCATACACGCGACATGGGTTCTGTTGTGAGCAGAGAAAGGTGTCGTGTCTAAAACGCGTACACCGCCCGTTGCAGGACGTCGCAGGAGACGATGTTCCGCGTCTCGAACATGATCTCCGCCCTGCTGACCGAGCGCGACGAGGCGGTGCAGGTGTGCGGCTTCGTCGTCCTGGTCGACCTGGAGGGCGCCTCGCTGGCGCACGCCACCGCCATGACGCCGCTGCTGGTCAAGAAGGCGGCCACGTGCTGGGACGCGACGCCCGTGCGCCAGAAGGGCGTGCACTACGTCAACTGTCCGGCCGCCATGCAGCCGGTGCTCAACCTCTTCAGGATGTGCGTGTCGGACAAGCTGCGCCGGCGGATCCACGTTCACGGCCCGGACCGCGCGTCGCTGCACGCCGCGGTGCCGCCCGAGTGCCTCCCCGAGGAGTACGGCGGCCTGCTCGGCAGGATCGACGACCTCGCCGACGCCGCCGTCACGGGATGTCGAGAGGAATCGAGACTTCTTCATCGACCACATGCGCTACGGGGTGGACGAAGCGAAGCGCAGCGGAAAGCCGAAGACGGCGGCGGACCTCTTCGGCATAGAGGGCTCGTTCCGGAAGCTGGAGATCGACTGAGCTGGATCAGGAGAACGCTACATTAACTTCAGGAGAAGACTACACTGACTGCAGGTGGAGACTACACTGACTGCAGGAGAAGACTACACTGACTGCTGCAGAAGACTACATTGACTGCAGGAGAAGTCTACACTGATTGCAGAAGGAGACTACACTGACTGCTGGAGAAGACTTCTTTGACTGCAGGAGAATACTACACTGACTGCAGGAGGAGACTACACTGATTGCAGGAGAAGACTACATTGACTGCAGGAGAAGACTACACTGACTGCTGGAGAAGACTACACTGACTACAGGAGAGCAATACACTGACTGCAGGAGACTACACTCAGGAGGAGACTACACTGACTGTTGGATGAGACTACACTGACTACAGGAGGAGACTACACTGACTGTTGGAGGAGACTACACTGACTACAGGAGGAGACTACACTGACTGCTGGAGAAGACTACACTGACTGCAGGGGAGACTACACTGACTGCAGAGGAAGACTACACTGACTCCAGGAGAAAGTTACACTGACTGCAGAAGACTACACTGACTGCAGAGGAAGACTAACCTGACTGCAGGACGACTGAAACGAGGCGATGTCGTAAGCTATGTACATGCTTAGTGCAAGAGGAGGTCATGGTAGCATGTGCTCGAAGGAAGAGCGGGGCTCCTTCGATTTTGCCTTCGAATGGTAATCCTGTTTTTCCCAAGATATGTATTGTGAATGCACGGTGCCTGAATGGAAGCAATGCAATGGCAACTTGCAAACTACTTGCTTTTCCACGAAATTAAATGCTACCAAATATATTTATAGCTATCAGAAAGCAGCATTATATGATGACAGTTAGGAGGAAGTGCGTTATTCAACAACGTTTGGATAGGTACAGCTATATGATAATATATTTATGATGTGTGATGATGATATATGATGGGAAAGCCAGTTCGTTGCTTGTCTGCGATGTCAGGGACGGTATATGTCAAGACGTGATGCTGGTGTAAAAGCACTCGCTGCTCCCGAATCATCCACTTTGCAGTGTTTTGATACTGTTTGAAAGCATTGCGCTTGGACTGCTTTGTGGTTTTTTTGCGTTCGCACCTTGAAAATTCGTCGATTATGCAAGCGCCACTTCTTTTCGTAGTACGGAACAACTGCTGTGGTCGCTTATAGGCGCTTTTCTACGGTCGCTGCTTTTCGGACAGGTTAGCCGTTAACCACATGGCCGTGAATAGAGATGGGGGACTTCCACCTTCCACGTGCCTTCCACTCCACTTCGACGATCATCTCTGTGATTTGTCTGTCTGTGACATGTTCTATATGGCCATAGGTTCAATTGGTATACGAATATTCTGTATGACGAAAAGGCACTTTGATCGTGCCTTGCCACTCCGGAATCAAAGTGCATGTTTTCGCCGAGGTGCGACGTAATTCCGTTTATGTTCGAGGCTGGTCCCGGCAGCTCAGTCGGTAGGGTGTTTGGCTCTTGATCGTAAGATCGTGGGTTCGAATCCCACAACCGATTACCGAGTCCACCCGCGGCGTAGGACGTTAGAAACCCTGCATAGCTTGGCAGTTGAACGTGTCGCAAAACAACTTCGGTTTCTTCTTGTCTGTTCGGACTGTTTGGTCTTCAAATTTGGCAGTCGCAAATACACTGTTGGACGGGCATGGGGGGTGGGGAGAGAAACACAACTTTTGTTGTTATGGGAAGGGAAGGAGGAGGAGAAGGAGGAGGAGGGGTGAGTGAACAACCCAGCTTTTTGGGGTAAGAGACCGAGGTAGAGTAGCACCGGTGTGGAATGCTACAGACCACGTGCTCTTCGCCACCATTAGTGGCAGCGTCCGCTCTTCTGAGGCCTCAGGGCTCCGGTTGTGTTCGCAGCGGACGCTGAGCTCATAGTGACTACTGCGGACCCTGCGCTCAGGCTGTGATCGCGGCGGGCTCAGACTGTGACCGCGGCGGGCTCAGGCTGTGACCGCGGCGGGCTCAGGCTGTGACCGCGGCGGGCTCAGGCTGTGATCGCGGCGGGCTCAGACTGTGACCGCGGCGGGCTCAGGCTGTGACCGCGGCGGGCTCAGGCTGTGACCGCGGCGGGCTCAGGCTGTGACCGCGGCGGGCTCAGACTGTGACCGCGGCGGGCTCAGGCTGTGACCGCGGCGGGCTCAGGCTGTGACCGCGGCGGGCTCAGGCTGTGACCGCGGCGGGCTCAGGCTGTGACCGCGGCGGGCTCAGGCTGTGACCGCGGGCTCAGGCTGTGACCGCGGCGGGCTCAGGCTGTGACCGCGGCGGGCTCAGGCTGTGACCGCGGCGGACTCAGGCTGTGACCGCGGCGCTCAGCTGTGACCGCGGCGGGCTCAGGCTGTGACCGCGGCGGGCTCAGGCTGTGACCACGCGGCGCCTGACTCTAACGCTGTTTTTGTTATTTTCCCCTATTCAATCTGTGGGCGCGAGTGATCAACTCTGGTCGAAGCGCCCTAAAGCCAAAATAACTAACTAACTAACTATTAAATCTGAAAATATAGACGTGGACCCTCCCCCGGCTCGGTAGAGGATGTACGCCGATCTCTAATCGACGTGGGCTCTGCTCCATTGCCCGCTCCCTCCTCCGACCCCGTATGGAAGAAAAACGTGACAACGACACACGGAGTCCCCAGGCGGTCACCCATCCAAGTATTGACCGGGCCCGTCCCTGCTTAGCTTCACTGATCAGACGGAAACCTGTGTTTTCAGCTTGGTATGGCCGTTGCACGCGAGGGCCCGTCAGCTCATGCCAAGCCATTCGCCACTCACATGTGTCGGTATAAAAATGATTTGGGGCGTTGGGAGTGGTTGGCGTGGTGGTCACGCACGACTCTCCACATCACGTCATTGATAGAATCCAACAAATCGTGCCCGTAACGTAAACATGGACCTTTCCTTCCTCTGGATTCCGGGCCACGCCAACATCCCAGGTAACGAAGAGGCAGACCGGCTCGCAAAGCAAGCCTTAGCATCGAACACTTACCCTAGCGTGAAATATTCGGTAGACGATTGTAAAGCACTCCTACAACGCTACATTCGCCAACATCAACAGAACACATGGACACAACACAACTCAACACAACACAAATCCAACCACACCCACGCAATCAAACCAACGGTAGGCACATGGAACACATAAAATCAATCTCACCGACACAAAGAGGTCACCCTCACTGGACTTAGAACTGGTTGCACAAAACTAACACAGCCTCAATTAGAGGGTGGCCAATATACAACACCTCACTGCGACACCTGCAACACCACGTTAAGCATATGCCACATCCTGCTAGACTGTAGTAGCTTTAGCTCTCAAAGACAACCACTTAAGGCATTCTGCCAAAGAGAGGTCATCACCCTAACGCTTTCATCGCTTCTCGGTGACAAGCACCCAGAACTCCTTCAATTGCTATTTCAATATATATACGCCACACAACTAGCAGGAGCACTGTAGGCACCACACCACCAACACTCACATCAACTCGCAATGCATGCCCGCGAAACACTCGTAGGAAACACGTAAATAGCCATCCCCGCATGGTGTCGGACGTACATGAGCCGATTTGCTTCCCAATCAGAAATAAATGGCTACCTAGCGGTGCCGTCGGACGTAGATGAGCCGACTAGCTTTAGGAAAACATAAAAACCAAAACAAAAAATTAGCATAACATAAAGCGCCTACCCAGATGATCCATCGGGCGTAGATGAGCCGATTTACTTTGCAACTCATAACGTAAAACGGCTATCCAGGGGTGCAGCGGACGTAGAAGAGCCGAATTGCAAAACACCGTACTAACCCAACTGACAACCCTGCATGACGTGCTTAGACTAACCCACTACTAACAACTAACACGCGGCGGCCGGCGTGATAGGCGGTGTGGACAACTTCCTCCTTGTTCGCACGGTAAAGATCCCTCGGTGCTCTTCGATAAGAGTAAGCTAAAACCAGCACCCTGGCAAAATAAACTTTTCGTCACTCTCAAAACACCCCCACCCCCACCCGAGGAGTAAAGTAAAATTAAAACCATTTAGACACCAGGGACATGTCCCCAACCCAGCCCCACCTTCAGCACCTAAATATCACACAAACTATAACATATAATTCCATTAACGTAAATGTCCACTTGCCTACACTTTGATTGCAAACACTCGCTTTTATAGACAGACATGTAACGTACTGGCTTTAAAGGCGGCGCAAATGACCTTTATGGTCCGGTACGCTTAAAAAAATACCCCCCTTTGGGAGTGAAGGAAAATGCAGGCATCCCCTGAAAATGCACTCGTCGGATTTCGCTCACTATATTTTGCGCATTTGGAAAACTTCGTTTGTATTTTTACAGCTGCCAGTCAGGCAGCACCCACCATAGCCGTATGGCCCGTGTTGCGTGCCATAAACAGCACCCACGATAGCCGTATGGCCCGTGTTGCGTGCCATAAACAGCACCCACGATAGCCGTATGGCCCGTGTTGCGTGCCATAAACAGCACCCACGATAGTCCTGCCGTGTTGCGTGCCATAGGCAGCACCCACGATAGCCGTGTGGCCCGTGTTGCGTGCCATAAACAGCACCCACGATAGCCGTGTGGCTCGTGTTGCGTGCCATAAACAGCACCCACGATAGTCCTGTGGCCCGTGTTGCGTGCCATAGGCAGCACCCACGATAGCCGTGTGGCCCGTGTTGCGTGCCATAAACAGCACCCACGATAGTCGTGTGGCCCGTGTTGCGTGCCATAAACAGCACCCACGATAGTCGTGTGGCCCGTGTTGCGTGCCATAAACAGCACCCACGATAGCCGTGTGGCCCGTGTTGCGTGCCATAAACAGCACCCACGATAGCCGTGTGGCTCATATTTGTCTTGTACCGCTCGACTCAACGCATCAAAGAAGAGCTTGTGTCACGTCCCAGTGCTTGTGTTCGGGTGCAAACTCAACAGCTACGAACAGCGACCGGACCGGCTTGCTAGCAAAGCACGAGACACCCAGCGCACACGGGAGTCCCTCGTCGCCAGGTTCGTGAGCGTGTGTTGAGGATGAGGAATGAGGAAAACAGAGGATGGAGGAGGAAAGCATGAGGAAACAGAACACACTTTCGGCGCCGTTGCGCCAATCCGGTGGCTCGCCGGCTTGTTTTTGTACGACAGCAAGTGGGCTCGTGTTCGACTCGTAATTAACTTACACGTTAACCTAGGACAAAGGACATCCCGAATTATCCGGATTACGAATTACGAATGACCCGAATTACGAATTACCCGAATTACGAATTACCCGACTTACGAATTACCCGACTTACGAATTACCCGACTTACGAATTACCCGACTTACGAATTATCGCATGCGCGCTGACGGAAATCCCGTGCATGCGACGCTCGTCTTGTGGCGAGATTGCAATGGTGTGGGCGATGCATGCTGGTGCCCGAGCTGGTGCCAGGGTGGGAACGCAGCACCGCTGAAGTGTTTGACGCGGAGTGGCGTCCGACCGACGCGTGTGATTTCACTGGAAACTAACATGGGCTGATGTGGAATGGGCTGATGGGCTGATGTGGAATGGGCTGATGTGGAATGGGCTGATGTGGAATGGGCTGATGTGGAATGGGCTGATGGGCTGATGTGGAATGTGCTGATGGGCTGATGTGGAATGTGCTGATGGGCTGATGTGGAATGTGCTGATGGGCTGATGTGGAATGGCCCGCCCGAAGCCAGTTTACCTCCTCCAGCGTCCAAGGCCTGCCTCTGTTCAGCAACGTTCAGCCGCTGCTGTTGTGGCCGTGTCTGAAGGTGTCGGCACCTCCAGCGGCTGTTCTGGCGATGTCTGCCAACGTCGGCATCTCCAGCTGTTATTCTGGCGATGTCCGAAGGTGTCGGCACCTCCAGCGGCTGTTCTGGTGATGTCTGCCAACGTCGGCACCTCCAGCTGCTGTTCTGGCGATGTCTGAATGTGTCTGCAGACGTCGGCAACTCCAACTGCTGTTCTGGCGATGTCTGTTTTTGGGGGGGGGGGGGTGGGGGTCTCCAGCAGCTGTTGTTGCGATGTCTGAATGTGTCTGCAGCGCGCAACTCCAGCTGCTGTTCTGGCGATGTCCGAGGACGTCGGCATCTCCAGCAGCTGTTGTTGCGATGTCTGAATGTGTCTGCAGACGTCGGCAACTCCAGCTGCTGTTCTGGCGATGTCTGAGGACGTCGGCACCTCCAGCTGCTGTTATGGCGATGTCTGGATGTGTCTGCGGACGTCGGCATCTCCAGCAGCTGTTGTTGCGATGTCTAATTTCAACGCGGCCGCGCTTCTGCGATGCCAGACGTCGGCACCTCCAGCTGCTGTTATGGCGATGTCTGGATGTGTCTGCGGACGTCGGCATCTCCAGCAGCTGTTGTTGCGATGTCTGAATGTGTCTGCAGACGTCGGCAACTCCAGCTGCTGTTCTGGCGATGTCCGAGGACGTCGGCACCTCCAGCTGCTGTTGTGGCGATGTCTGCAGACGTCGGCACCTGCAGCCTTGCTCCGTGCGGCACCGATGTCCGGACGGCAGCGGTCTATCGTTATCGTTGGCGGTTTATCGTTACACCGTTGGCGGTTTATCGTTACATCGTTGGCGGTTTATCGTTATATCGTTGGCGGTTTATCGTTACATCGTTGGCGGTTTATCGTTATACCGTTGGCGGTTTATCGTTATATCGTTGGCGGTTTATCGTTATATCGTTGGCGGTTTATCGTTATATCGTTGGCGGTTTATCGTTATATCGTTGGCGGTTTATCGTTACACCGTCGGCGGTTTATCGTTATTTCGTTGGCGGTTTATCGTTACATCGTTGGCGGTTTATCGTTACACCGTTGGCGGTTTATCGTTATATCGTTGGCGGTTTATCGTTGTCGTCCGGTATATCGTCGCGATGTGCACCACTCCCAGCAGTCTTTAGACCGACGGCCGACGTACGACACGACTATGCAGCCAGCTCTGTCGTAAATATGGCCGCCACGGTTTATCACATGCCAATCTGAGACGATTGCGGGTTGGAGGGGGGGGGGGGGGGGGGGCGCTCGCAATTTGTCTGAAGTTTAGCCGCGGCGGTCCGCCTACGAAGATTAGCTCCGCAAGGCTGCGAGTCAACCGCGTTTATTGACGTGCACGGTTTTTGTGCACGCGATGGATGGTGTTTTCGCAAGCCCGCAACAGCCGAATGGGTCGTATGTCATATGTCATATGTCATGTCGTATGTCATATGTCGTATGTCATATGTCATATGTCGTATGTCATATGTCATATGTCGTATGTCATATGTCATATGTCATATGTCGTATGTCACATGTCATTTGTCATATGTCGTAAGTCGTATGTCATATGTCGTGTGTCGACTGTCGTACGTATGTCATGCGGCGAAGTTCGGTTGCAGTCGCACTGCACGAATTGGCCGTCACGTGAATGGATGGACGGAATGAAGGAATGGATGGACGCCTGCAAGTCAATACCGCAGCCAGTGGCGCAGGATTTTGTTTCAGGGGGTGGGGGGTCGACCGAACAAAAAAATGGAGGAAACAAAATCGCTTCCGGCCCGCAAAGCGCACCGATGATTTTTGGCTGCGTGGTGAAGATCTGCAAATTTCTTGTTCGATGTAGTGTATTTTTGGTTGCTAAGAGGCGGGGAGGGGCAGCGCCTCCGACCGTAATGAACCTCATGCAGATAATACATGTTCCTATTCTTACAACTGGTGTCTAGAGAATATGATCAATATATATTATTTCGGGGCGCCTCTCTAGTGGTTGAACTGCTTGGTTCTAGATTCTATGGCCGTGAGTTCAAATCTCGGCAGTGTGTTGGTTTTCTACGTCCGCCGACGACCAGTGTTGACTGTGAACGCCAGCGGCGCTACGTGGTTTAGTAGTGGAATGCATCGCAAACACGTGACATGCAAAACGCGTGCAAAACACGTACATGCAAAACACGTGGCAAACGCTTCGGCTCTGCCACGCGTTTTGACTCTGACTCCGACTCTGACTTTGACTCTGAGTCGGCGGCGCTGGCCATAGTGTCACAGCCTCTATTGACGTAGTCGGTGGGTAGTGTCGTAGCCTCCATTGGCGTAGTCGGCGTCGCCGGCCGTAGTATCATAGCCTCCATTGACAGTGGCCATTGGAATTTCTGGAGTGAACTACTTAGAAACTACTCCGACGGAGGAACGTAGCCGAGATCGTCTCAACCGGGCGCGCCAGTGTGGAAGTTCGGCAATTCGGACAGCTTGCTGGCGCCGAGAGTCTTTCGGTGCGAATTAACAACGCAAATCTGCGCCATGTGGCAGCGGGGAGGGGAGGGAGGGGGGTCCCACTATGCTTTCCCGGTAGCCATGTCGCTGATCGTGAACAACCAGCGACGGAAGCGTTGCCGAAGTTCGGAGCGTTTCTTCGGCTCAACAGGTCCCAGAATCGGAAATCCGACGCCAACTTCGGCACAATGCATGCCGTCGAAACGACGGTTTTCACGAACGAGAGCGGCCGGCTTGTGTGAGCAATTTCCCGGACGTGTCTGGGCTTGGACACGCCCTCTGACTGGGCGTGTCTGGGCTTGGACACGCCCTCTGACTGGGCGTGTCTGGGCTTGGACACGCCCTCTGACTGGGCGTGTCTGGGCTTGGACACGCCCTCTGACTGGACGTGTCTGGGCTTGGACACGCCCTCTGACTGGGCTGGACACGCCCTCTGACTGGGCGTGTCTGGCTTGGACACGCCCTCTGACTGGGCGTGTCTGGGCTTGGACACGCCCTCTGACTGCGTGAGCACTCTTACCGAACTTTCACAGACGCCGCAGCCGCGCGGCCACGTCAGGCGGCTTGTCCGCCCCGCTGCGTGGACCTGTCTGGTGGCCGTGCCAAACACTGGCCGTCCAGCGTGGTGTGGTGGCCGTGCCAAACACTGGCCGTCCAGCGTGGACTGTCTGGTGGCCGTGCCAAACACTGGCCGTCCAGCGTGGACCTGTCTGGTGGCCGTGCCAAACACTGGCCGTCCAGCGTGGAGCTGTCTGGTGGCCGTGCCAAACACTGGCCGTCCAGCGTGGAGCTGTCTGGTGGCCGTGCCAAACACTGGCCGTCCAGCGTGGAGCTGTCTGGTGGCCGTGCCAAACACTGGCCGTCCAGCGTGGAGCTGTCTGGTGGCCGTGCCAAACACTGGCCGTCCAGCGTGGACCTGTCTGGTGGCCGTGCCAAACACTGGCCGTCCAGCGTGGAGCTGTCTGGTGGCCGTGCCAAACACTGGCCGTCCAGCGTGGAGCTGTCT
The DNA here is from genome assembly GCA_034440615.1 of Ashinkailepas kermadecensis. NCBI lineage: Eukaryota > Metazoa > Arthropoda > Thecostraca > Neolepadidae > Ashinkailepas > Ashinkailepas kermadecensis. The sequence continues at coordinate 282,538 of JAOTOM010004905.1, read as the reverse complement.
GGTGGCCGTGCCAAACACTGGCCGTCCAGCGTGGACCTGTCTGGTGGCCGTGCCAAACACTGGCCGTCCAGCGTGGACCTGTCTGGTGGCCGTGCAAAACACTGGCCGTCCAGCGTGGTCTGGTGGCCGTGCCAACACTGGCCGTCCAGCGTGATGTGGTGGCCGTGCCAAACACTGGCCGTCCAGCGTGGTCTGGTGGCCGTGCCAAACACTGGCCGTCCAGCGTGATGTGGTGGCCGTGCCAAACACTGGCCGTCCAGCGTGGAGCTGTCTGGTGGCCGTGCCAAACACTGGCCGCCCAGCAAGTGTGGTGGCCGTACAAACACTGGCCGTCCAGCGTGGTGTGGTCTGTGGTGGCCGTGCCAAACACTGGCCGTCCAGCGTGAGTGTGGTGGCCGTGCCAAACACTGGCCGTCCAGCGTGGTGTGGTGGCCGTGCCAAACACTGGCCGTTCAGCGTGGTGTGGTGGCCGTGCCAAACACTGGCCGTCCAGCGTAGTGTGGTGGCCGTGCCAAACACCGGCCGTCCAGCGTGGTGTGGTGGCCGTGCCAAACACTGGTCGTTCAGCGTGGTGTGGTGGCCGTGCCAAACACTGGTCGTTCAGCGTGGTGTGGTGGCCGTGCCAAACACTGGCCGTCCAGCGTGGTGTGGTGGCCGTGCCAAACACTGCCCGGCCAGCGTGGTGTGGTGGCCGTGCCAAACACTGGCCGTCCAGCGTGGTGTGGTGGCCGTGCCAAACACTGGCCGTCCAGCGTGGTGTGGTGGCCGTGCCAAACACTGCCGTCCAGCGTGATGTGGTGGCCGTGCCAAACACTGGCCGTCCAGCGTAGTGTGGTGGCCGTGCCAAACACTGCCGTCCAGCGTGGTGTGGTGGCCGTGCCAAACACTGGTCGTTCAGCGTAGTGTGGTGGCCGTGCCAAACACTGGCCGTTCAGCGTAGTGTGGTGGCCGTGCCAAACACTGGCCGTCCAGCGTAGACCAGAAATATTTTAGAGGAAGTTATTTGCCACTACATGGATTCCGAGTTTTCTTTAAAATACTGATGTGTTGCTAAGCTGTAGGCAAAAGAGATCCGTTTTCTAGTTAAAATCTTCATTTAACCCAGCGGCCGAACTTGATGTCACATTTTGTGTTTTTAATTTTTCGTTTTGATTATTTGTTGATGCACTCATTTCACTTTTGACGAGCTCGTTTCGGTTGTTTATGATAAAAATGTTCGGCGTAAATCTAAACGATTCGTTTTCTAGTTAATATATTCATTCAACCCAGGGGCCGAGTCACATTTTGTGTTTTTGATCATTTGATCATTTGTTGATGCACTCATATTTTACTTTTGACCATATCGTTTCGGTTGTTTGTGAGATAAAAAAAATCCGTGTACATCTAAAAATGATATTGGTCTAGATAGTGACCTCAGTTTGATGAGCCCTAACGAGCACTTTGACGTGTTCTTAGGATAGGATAGAAACTGAAACAAAATGCCCTCATGAATTGCTGACAGGCAAGGAAAATTTAAAAGCGAAATCATTCGGGACTTACCCTGGAAAATATTTCGCGAAGAGCTGGATCAGTTGGGAGGCGAACCCACAATCCCTCGGTTGGGGAATGAACACCGAAACAGCCAACTGGTCTCATGAACAGGAACCCCGGCCCGTCCTGGACCACACAGCAGCCCTGGCACCTACGCACGCACATTCGTGCAGCAGCGACAGACGGACCGTCGGCCACGCACGCTGGCCAGCTTGTGCTGAGATCCGGACAAAACCTCGCCAAAACCTCCTCCACACGGGAGGCCCGCTCCCGCCCAGAGGGTGGAATCGAACCACTGCGACGCTAGTCGCCTACAGGTTTGAAGCCTGCACACCGGACCACCGATGGTCATCTGGGCGCCTGCTTTCGCATTCTCTGCGTATATGTATGTGGAGCGTTACATTGATCTTTGTTACTAGTTTTCGCACTATTTTAGTTCATGCCGGCTTTGTTTTAAAATATATTTTGCGACTTTTGACACCCAGAGATTGCAAACCGAGGTAGTAAACCATTCGGCTTGAGGGAATATGCATCACCGTAATCGCTTGCTGTTGGAAAGCCTTGTAAGTTAATTGTGGCCACCTGGTGGCGGGATTATGAACTAGGCCTGCCTGGTGCCGCAATAGGTTGACACGTGACTGATAGATGCGTACGGAAGTAGCGCGTGTGAAGTCAGCCGTCGTCGGTCAATCGATGGACTTTGTGCGGCTATGCTCATAGCAGGGGCGGATCCAGGAATTTTCATGACGAAGGGCGGGGGGGGGGGGGGCACATTTCCTCGGGAGGCGTTTTCGGCGGACACATTTGTTGAGCGTATGGAGGTGCACTCGAGCAATTACCAGTGCCTTCCCCTGCGTCCGCCCCTGGCCTATAGATATAGCCGTCATCCAGGATTTTGGATAGGGGAGGACCAGTTGGTTATTGGGTCGATTTTTTCCATTCAACACCATACGCGTAATTAAATTTCATGAAGTGTGACATGGAGGTGACACCCCCTCCCCCTCCAGCCGGACCCCCATCCGTAGCGTGGCGACGCCAGCAGATCCTCCGGGCTCTCAAATCTTCAGAGGAGAACGTGGCAACCCCTTCGCCGGTCTTGGATCATCCTAGGGGGCCGACTGTGTGCCTGGTGCCTGGTGGACTGTGTGCCTGGTGGACTGTGTGTCTGGTGGACTGTGTGCCTGGTGGACCCCGCAGGCCCTCAGCATGTCCTCTGACGGTGGGTGACCCACTCCCTCCCTTGTGCCCCTCTTGGATGCTGAATCATCAAGGTGAACATCGCTGCGGCGTGTGGATCTGAGAGGCCCATGCATTCAGGGGCGCTGCACTCTTGGTACTCTGCACTCTTGGCTCCTACTCTTGGCTACGCCCATGGCTCCTCTTGGCTACTCCCTTGTCTACGCCCTTGGCTACGTCCTTGGCTACGTCCTTGGCTACGCTCTTGGCTACGCCCTTGGCTACGCCCTTGACTTCTAGACGCACACCGGAGAGAGCAGGGCGCTCAGAACGAGGAAAGGGTGTGCCCGGAAATGCAGGTGCGGCTCTGGGATTTTCCCACGGCGTATGCACAGGGGCAGATAAAGCCGGCCGGCTGGAAGTGGAGGGAAATTTTCGGAATGCTACTAAGCTTGTTCGAGCTGTCACGAAAAAAAAAATATTCACAAGCTCGTGATGAGAGCTTGATGAGCACCGCCAACGACGTGACACTTCGCAGCAATGCCTAAAATTGTATTTAGTCAGCAGGAACATTGGCCACGTGCGAATTGGGCGCTGTATGACCAACGCAGTCGATGCGCCCCTAAGCCCAAATAACCAACCGATCACGTGCGAACTCAATGACTGAGGCGGAGCTGAAGAGCTGAAGGATAGGGCACCACTGCTGTACAACTCGCTGCCACCCGAGCTGGTCGGCTTCCGGTGCCGATCTTCGGTCGCCACCTGCGGCGGCACCTGTCTGACGCACCGCCCGAGCCGGACTGATTTGCTGCTCGCCCCGCTGTATTGCATTATGGCATGCATGGTCATCGGTTCAACTGTTCGGTGATTTTGACTTGTTTGCCCTGCTGTTCATTAGCATTATCATATCATTATCATGATATCATCAGATATCATATCATTAATGCGAGGTTGTAATAGCCACAAGTTCATTGTGGATTTCCTCAATGCAAATATGTATCTGGATTTGTATCGGCAGACCGGCGTTGCACCATCCATATTTCGATATTTCCATATTATAAATTTCCAAATTTGGAAATTTCGCCAATGCCCGTTGCACCATCCATATCCTGTTTGTTTGTTGTTTGTTTGTTTGTTTGTGTTTGTTTGTTTGTTTGTTTGTTTGTTTGTTTCATCCTCCTGCACTGAACGCATGCCGCTTGTTTGTGAGCGCGGCGCTTGGGCAGAACGTGAGCCGAACTGGACGACATGTCTCAGCACAATTCGGGTGTTCACAACCGACATGGGCACAACTGACAGCCGACAACCATTTTCTTTCTTTTTCTGTTCTTTCCCACTTTCTTTTGATCCGCTGGTTTGTCATCAAGTCATCATCGTCGGCACAAAAATAGCCACCAGCTGCTCACTTTCTGTGGATGTACTGTAGTAGGATAAATAAATAAATAAATATATAACTCCAAGTAAGCAAAGTTTCGCCACAAAGGAAGATGTCCTATTATTGAGTTCACGATGTACTGTGTAGTAATATAAATAAGTCTTCACTTTTCTGACATTCCGAAAAAAGACATCAATTTATATTTTTCAGCAACAAAAATAAAAGTTTTCCACCATTTGTAACCAAATTTGCATCGGGCGGAAGCTTTGGTATAAAGTTCGTTAGCCAAATCTCACACTTGTCTATCGTCGAACTTGCCAGCCGCTGTCAGCCGTCAGCCGTCAGCCGTCAGCCGCTGTCAGCCGTCAGCCGCTGTCAGCCGCTGTCCCGCCACATCGCAGCAGCTGGTACGGCGCGCCGAGCTGCTGAGCCAGCGTCTGTGTGCCGACGGCCGGCCGACGGCCCCTCGTAACTTCCACCGCCCGTCGTAACTTCCACCGCCCCCCGTTACTTCCGCTGGGTGTGGCGGGTCATGTGGCACGGCCGCCGGGGTCAGTGAGACGAGGAAGCGCCCTGTACTCTGTGCTCTGTACTCAGTATTCTGTACTCAGTGCTCTGTACTCAGTGCTCTGTGCTCAGTATTCTGTACTCAGTGCTCTGTGCTCAGTATTCTGTACTCAGTATTCTGTGCTCAGTATTCTGTACTCAGTGCTCTGTGCTCAGTGCTCTGTACTCAGTGCTCTGTGCTCAGTATTCTGTACTCAGTGCTCTGTGCTCAGTGCTCTGTGCTCAGTGCTCTATGCTCAGTGCTCAGGCAGTCGGGAGTTCTCGTTGTTGCCGTTTGCTGTCCGTTGCTAAAAGTCCGGTTAATGTGAAGCAATTGACCAGCACGCGGCATTTTCGAACAAAGTCCGCAGCAGCTCTGTTGGAGAGCCTGACATCGGCTGGAGGAGGCTACACTGGACCTTCAGAAGCCACAGAAGCCTGGTGCTTCAAGTTTTACCACAACTTCCCTATAGCTATATATTATATATATTCTCTAAGTATTCTCTGTATATATTTTCTATGTATTCTCTCTATATATTTTCTATGTATTCTCCATAGCTACGTCATGGAAACATGACATAGCTATGGTGCCTTTTCTGCAATTGCGCGAAGTGGAGGTGAAAGGAGTGTGCGCCGCAGACGCGTGCAATTTCGACACCGTCGTCAAGAACATATGCGCCTACCGAATCAAAGTGCTCATGCAAGTGCTTTGTGTTTTGTGCGTATGTGGTCTGTCTGACTGGCCGGTCTTGACGGGGGGGGGTCGTGGGCGCTGCCCAGCTGATCCGTGGCGCCGCCGGGGTCAGGTCAGGTCAGGTCGGGGCGGCTGGGGCGCGGTCGGCCGGTCCTGGTTGTGGTTCAGGTCCATGAACGCGTGTCAAATAACAAGTAATTCGGTTACATCTGGCGTGGCATTGTTGATCGGGTCATTGGCGGTCGTAATTGGCTTGGATTGGATTGGATGGTGATTTGATCATTGGTGGCCGCGATTGGGTTGGATTGGATTGGATGGCGAGTGTGTCATTGGTAGGACGAACATTGGTGGCCGTGAGATTGGATTGGATTGGATGGTGATTGGATCTCCGCCGCTGCGGTTGCCACGAGCTGGATTGCAAAGTCAGGAGGAACACGAGGACACAGGAACACAGAAACAGCATGTGAGGCCCCGGCCTCCAGAACATGGAAAACAACGCCCATGTGTGCACCCACCTACCTCGGCACCCAGCAGAAAGTGATAAGTCCTTCTTAGATTCTAAACAAATCCACTGCCACATGAAGAGGAAAGTCAAATTAGATACAAATGCACTCGCATAGTTGTTCATAAATAATCGAAGTCATATTGTGTTTAAAAAAATACTCAAAAACCGATGGTCTCCATCGCCTTAGCATCCTGCAGTGCTTTACAGGAATGCGTTACTTCTGTATGCCCAAACTCCGCTCCCGGTTCAACACCGGGTCAGAGGTCTGCGCTCCCGGTTCAACACCGGGTCAGAGGTGACTGGAATGAACCAACTGGCTGACGCACAGTTTCCCGATCTGAGTACTCAGACAGGCCATCTGGCTTCCAATGCTGAGTGACAACCAGCCGATGTAGTCGACTTCGGCTTTGCCATTGTTCGGCTGCGTCGCTTCTTGCAAACATTCGCGCTGATTCGCACAAAAAAAACAATTAACGCGGGCATGCCAGACTGATTCTATCAATAATGTCCTTATGTCACCACAAATCGGTGTCCCGAGGCGCAGATTTCTTTAGCTGACGATCTAGGAGATCTAGGAGATCGCTGTTCTTCGCCTCTGTCCAGCCACTTCAGGCCCCGCTTGTGTGGCAATGGTAGGGTCAAACACCTGTACGGTACCTCCTTGGTCCTGATGGGTGGGGGGAGGGGGGGGGGGGCACGGCCGAGATGGCCGCCTTGGATCCGCCAGTGGGTAGGAGCTGCACAGGAGTGTTGGCGAAAGGGGACGAACGAAGCTGGCATTTGGTACTGGGTTGTAAGACTACGGTGGTCAATCTTCACCTACTTACTGTGTGCTGCGCATTTTCTGGGATTGATTCGAGTTGGAGAAGCTCATTTCTTGAATTTCTTGACTTCGAATTGACTTTCTTGACTTTCTTATATACTATAAACTTGATATATACTTGACATAAACTTGATATATACTATAAACTTGACTATAAATTGACATTCTTGAATTCGAGCGAATTTGTACTGATGCAGGCCGACTGGCCAAAACGTTTGCAAACTTATAGTCATCCCTGCATGATGTTTGTGCCACTACTTCCCTTTGACTATTTATGATGTCTATGCATAATCGATATATATATATATATATATATATATATATATATATATATATATATATATATATATATATATGTGTGTGTGTGTGTGTGTGTATATATATATATGCATATACATTAAAAAAAATAAAACTATGATAATACTACTCATACTAATAATTATCATAATAATCAGAATAAGAATAATAATAATAATAATAATAATAATGCTGACGTCCTGGATGCATCTCCCAGTCATCATCCGCCATGCAGGGCATCCACACTGCCTGGTTGAGCTCATGGTGGAGTTGACCTCCTCGTAAGACGGTCGCGGGCCTGCGACTCATAAAGTGCACGTGTTGTGTCTCCAAGGCACGTGTGCAAGCTTGTGTTGCGCGCAGTTTTGGCCACCGCATGCCAAGTTTTGGCCATCGGAACGGCAACGTTTGCACGATGAGCGTGGCTGTGAAGCTAATAACGCTAATGCGTGGCATACACTTGGGCAGTAGCAGCTCATAACTCGCGGCCACACCGCCTCGCACGACCGTGCATGGCGTGAGCAAGAGTCCCCACGCATATGCAGAATAGCCTCGTAGCTCTTCCAACATGTTAGTTGACTGGCTGTCCTCCAGCCGCTGTCACGTGTCCGTGCCCTGCCGCGCTGTCCCTCCCCCAGCATTTATCAAACATCTTCGACGCGTCGGGTGCGTTGCCGACAGGAAGAGCCCGCCTGCCCCCCTCTGGCGAGTGCGCAAGTGGCATCGTCAGCGTCTGCCGATCGATGGGTGTTCCGGCGCCCGGGGCGATAATGACGCCAAGGGTCAGCCGCAAGTGTCGGGGGTCAGCCGCAAGGTCATGCGGTCGGTGTCCGACTGGCTGCTCGGCGTGACCAGCCTCTCTCGGCGGTTCTTGTGGTCCACACTGGAGCAGGCGGTGTCCATGTCGAGAACGGTGCGCAAGAAGTTTGAGGTGGAGCGACATAGGTTGGGCCACAGGTGGAATGGATAAGGAGTCCTAGAGGGCTGCGGGATTATATAGTGTCGCTGCGGTAATCGTGAGCTTGTTCCGTCGACCCCGAGACCACCTCCCGATCGAGAACTTCCAGTTGGGGACGAGTGGTCTGGGGTTAAGATGCTCGTCTCACAATCGAAAGGTTGTGGGTTCGAGTCTCACCTGTCGCTACTATTCGCCCGCGACCAATCGGCGTGAGAGATTGGCGACGCTACATGACTCAACGGTCGACGTGTCGTAAAACCAATAACCAACCGAGGGAACTTCCAGTTCTGGAGCACGGTTTCAACCGAGAGCGTAGCGTCCCACGTGCCGGACACGGCCGCCTGGTGCCTGCGCCCCCGACCTTGACCCCGACCTTGCCTGACCCAGTTGCCAACTGACCGTCCCAGTCGGAGGCGTTTATAGCGAGCGCGTGAAGCGACTCGTCCAGTTGTGTCCAGACGTGTGTTGTGCCAAGACGTGTGTTGTGTCAAAACGATGTTTGCAGGCCAACACTTTCCACGAAGCTGCCACCGCGGACGATTTTGTTTGTATCCTTCAATCATGTTAATTAGCTGATCCGCACGTATACAAGGATGCTCGCGGTTGGTTGTTCGGTTGGTCATTTGGGATTTATTGTGTACGGACATGTACTTGGAAGATTGTGTGCGGAATATTGCTTTGAATCGAACCTAATGATCCTTCAACCTAATCTTCTTTTAACCCTAATCATCCTTTTATCTATGTATTATTCAACCTAATAGCCATTGAACCTAATTACCCCTTAACCTAATGATCTTTAACCTGATCCTTGAACCGAATTGAACTGCCGCGAATCAGGGCCGGATACAGGGGGGGCACTGAGGTCATGTATCCCCTCCGTGGAAGGTGGCGTCCCTCCCGCCGGGAAAAGCCTCCCCTCCGGGATAGCTCCAGTGAACGCCTCCAACCCGCTCAACGGATTTTCATCGGAAGACCCCCCCCACCCCCACCACGTACTTTCGCAGTGGCGGCACTCCAGACAAGTGCGCCCGTGACAATCCGTGGATCGCCCTGCCGCTAGTTCGGCTTTCTCGAATGAATGCGGACCGGTCATCGAAAGGCCAGGTGCCAGGTCAGAAAAGACCACGCGACATGGAAAGGCCGGCGATCCTGTGTCTGCCGCTTCGGCTGCGTCCACGCCTGTGTCCACCGCGTCGGCCTGTCCTTCCGGGGCGGCGGTGCGGACGGGGCCACCGTGGCCCACTGTCGCCCACGCTCCATCGTCCCACACCGCGCTCCATCGTCCCACCTCACGCTCCATCGTCCCACCTCACGCTCCATCGTCCCACACCGCGCTCCGAACGCTCGTTACGGTCGGAGGTGTTCGCTCGTTACAGCCGGAGCCGTAACGAGCGAACGCTCGTCACGGCCGGAGGGGTTCGCGACTATTGTCTGAGCCGCTCCCATGGTACGTGCCGGTGCCACAATAATGCCACAATGACGCAACCGCGCCGCCATGACGCAACTGCGCCAATTACCTTCGGGCTCAAATCGTGGCGCGCTGCGATCGTGTGCTAAATTACGCCGGCTTTGGAATGCTGCGCGCAACGCTGATTGGCCGCTGCGGTTTGTGGACAATTTGCCGGCCGGACGTCACTGAGTTCCGGCACACATTGCCGCTATTTGCTCACGGCTGCCGCCTGACTACGTGGGGCAGGGGTTGACGGGTGTTGCTCTTCGCAGGGCTTATCATGTGTGTTATACGTAGCTGTTTTTCTGGAGAGTCGAACTAGTATCTAGTATATGAAGTATATATGGAATGGTATGCGGATGTAGTATATCGTATTACGTATATATATATATATATATATATATATATATATATATATATATATATATATATGCTGATTGGGTTAGGTTACGTTTGGCTGCACAGCGGTGTGTGTGGGGTGTGGGGGGGCTGGTCTCCTAGTCTCAGTATCGGAGGCAGGAGCCATCCCTCATCTCCTTATGAATTACACAGCCGTGCAGCATGCCGGCCCTCCGTTTTCAATAAGGCCCGGTCGCTCCGCTGCCCCCAAATGACGTCAGTAAAATGCATGGCGGGCCGTGCCCTGGATCCATATGGCTGGCCGTCGGGCCAGTGCGGCCTCTCTCTCTCTCTCTCTCTCTCTCTCTCTCTCTCTCTCTCTCTCTCTCTCTCTCTCTCTCTCTCTCTCTCTCTCTCTCTCTCTCTCTCTCTCTCTCTCTCTCTCTCTCTCTCTCTCTCTCTCTCTCTCTCTCTCTCTCTCTCTCTCTCTCTATATATATATATATATATATATATATATATATATATATATATATATATATATATATATATATATATATATATATATATATATATATATATATATATATATATATATATATATATATATATATATATATATATATATATATATATATATATATATATATATATATATATATATATATATATATATATATATATATATATATATATATATATATATATATATATATATATATATATATATATATATATATATATATATATATATATATATATATATATATATATATATATATATATATATATATATATATATATATATATATATATATATATATATATATATATATATATATATATATATATATATATATATATATATATATATATATATATATATATATATATATATATATATATATATATATATATATATATATATATATATATATATATATATATATATATATATATATATATATATATATATATATATATATATATATATATATATATATATATATATATATATATATATATATATATATATATATATATATATATATATATATATATATATATATATATATATATATATATATATATATATATATATATATATATATATATATATCTCTCTCTCTCTCTCTCTCTCTCTCTCTCTCTCTCTCTCTCTCTCTCTCTCTCTCTCTCTCTCTCTCTCTCTCTCTCTCTCTCTCTCTCTCTCTCTCTCTCTCGCCGTCTCGCCGTCTCGCCGTCTCGCCGTCTCGCCGTCTCGCCGTCTCGCCGTCTCGCCGTCTGTCTGTCTGTCTGTCTGTCTGTCTGTCTGTCTGTCTGTCTGTCTCTCTCTCCTCGCTCTCTGCTTCTGTCTCTCTGCTTCTGTCTGTCAGTCTGGCAGTCTGGCAGCAGCTGTCGGCCAGCCCGGGGGCAGGGTACAGAGTCCAGGTGTGGCCAGAGCAGCTGTGAATACATGTCCAAGCCAACAGGAAGTTGTGATAATTGAAGGCTTACTTATGTTAATGATGGCGAGATCTAGAGCCGTCCCAACGCATTGTACTATACTTACTCTTTGGTGAACGACTCTATCATGTCTATAAAGCGCTGGCGGAAACGCAGGTGAAATTAAATGGCCAGTTTTATTTTGCATCTGAGGATCATATTATAAATTTAAGTACCTTAATTAATTTAAATGCATATAAGCTGAACAAATAAAATTTTATTTTCAACTGATGTTCTGCGGGTGGACACATTGCGTTCAGAAATGATGTCAATAACATATTTGATCTTCATCTAACAGAAAAAGACGAATGCGCTACCCTATGTGCACGTACATCGTGTATCACAAGACCGGTCTTTGGACGGGGTCATAACTGCACTTGAGCGGGGTTCGGTGACGGCCGGGTCCGTGCTTCGGTCGCCAAATGTTGGAAATCTGTCACCTCTAACGCCGATCCCCTCGTCGGATGTCTAGAAACAGACCGTTTACCGTGAGTAGCGTGTATTTTCCACAGCTAATTTCAGGTTTCCGAGTGGGTGCCGAAGTGCCGGATATTGTTTGAGGTGGTGTCGGCACGGCCGGGTGGAAGCTCAGTATTGCACACCATTCCCACGGTATTGCCCCACTTTCCGCATTATTGTACACCATTCGCGCGGTATTGCCCCACTTTCCGCATTATTGTACACCATTCCCGCGGTTTTGGACACAATTCCCTGGGTACTGGACACTTTCGGCAGGATTCAGTCACCCGGGAGCATACTAGGCTGGAGTGCTCGATGGTAATGAAACGTAGCTTGATATATACATTGAATTTAAATTTAAACAATTTAAATTAAAACTTTTCGGTTTGGTTGGCCACGTGCCGGCCATTGACTTCATCTGGGTCCTGATGAGTGCAGTAACCGACTCGTAGGCAAATATTCCGAGAAGTTTTAATTTGAATATCAATTTACGTCTCACTGCCATCGATCGCTCCAATGCCAAAGCATTGCAACCGGCAGGGTAGGTCATTTTAGTTCAGTGACCTCAGATGACCTCATGTCACGCCGGGGAGTTTCAGACCGTGAATGCGATGTAAGCATTGTAAGCAAGCAACAAGTCGTTTCATACCCCAAGTAGCCTTTCCAAATAGAGTGGTGAGCTGCAAAACAGCTATCATCAAAATCTGTATGGTATCCAACAGCACACTTGGGCACGCTGCACCGGGCCTGGAAGATCGGATTTGGGACCGATCTAATATCTAAGGTAAGGTATCTAATAATAAACTGGACATGCTTTCCCTGGCCAGCCGTAAGGGCACTAAACCTGATTGACTTGGAAGTCTACATTTGTATTTTGAGTTCGCAATTGGATTTGACCTGCCGCTCACCCTTCAATCCAATTTTTCCACAACAGAATATGCACCTTTGCACGTGCGTTAAGGATTAGCACTGCCACTCTTATAAATATAGAGCCGGCCTAGATAATCTGCACGTGCATTAAGGATGAGTACTTTCACTCTCATAAATAACGTGCCGGCCTGTATATGGATTTGAAGATTAGACAATGATTCTGTAGATTAGATTATGAATGTGTACATTAGATTATGATTATGTAGATTAGATTATGATTATGTAGATTATATTATGATTATGTAGATTATATTTGATTATGTAGATTTAGCCGTTGATAATCGTGGCACGGTGTTATTGTGCTGGTGCTCACAGTGTGAAATATCCCATTGTGTCGCCTCACACCAGCCGAATCAATACCAGATGCCAAGTGTGGGCCCGGTGCAGTGGTGAATTGTCAGCTGGAGGATGTGCGGAGCCAAAAGCGATCAGTTGGGGCCACACCCAGCGGGCCGAACCTCTCCGCTGGTTCGGTCCTCTGACCTTCGATGCCGGTGAAGCTCCGCTCCACTTGACCCCGCACCGCCCCGCCCCGCCCCGCCCCGCCCCCACCCCAATTCATTTCCGGCCGGGAAGGAATGCGTCATGATTGATGATGAAGTTAGACGGTCTGCCGTTCGTAAAGTAAATTAAAAGGCAGCGGGCGCGTCATGAATACAAACGTTGCAGTTGTCATAAAGTGAACCCCTCCCCCTGACGCCGCCGCCGCCGCCGCCTCGTCGTGACCTTGGCTGCCGCCGACCCCTGCCGTGACCTCCGTGACCTGCGGCCGCCGAGGTCACGGAGGTCACGGCGCGTGCGCTCCTAATGACCGACTGTACTGCGACCGCAGCGTAGTGCAGGCGCGGATCGGGAACGACCTATTGTGAGGGAGGGGGAATTTCGCAGCAATTTGCCCGATTTGGGAAAGGAATAAAAACGTCTTCAGATTTGAACAGCTAACATTCGTTGGGCCCGCTTAAGGCAATATTGATCTCAGTAGAGTGCTTTTAGATTTCGAGAAAATGATATTTTAGTACAAAACTTCGGGAATCAGCATTTTCCTTAGGACCCCTGTACCCCCCCTCCTCCTTAGATCCGCCAGTCTCGTAATGCACGAGGTGTGGCAGCAGCGGAGTAAGTCATACATCATTACAGTGTAGGTCATGTATCACTACAGTGGTATAAGTCGTGTATCACTACAGTGTAAGTCATGCATCATTACAGTGTAGGTCATATATCACCACAGTGATGCAAGTCGTGCATCACTACAGTGTAGGTCATGTATTACTACAGTGTAAGTCATGCATCATTACAGTGTAGGTCATATATCACTACAGTGATGCAAGTCGTGCATCACTACAGTGTAGGTCATGTATTACTACAGTGTACGTCATGCATCACTACAGTGTAGGTCATATATCACTACAGTGATGTAAGTCGTGTATCACTACAGTGTAGGACATGTATCACTACAGTGTAAGTCATGCATCACTACAGTGTAGGTCATGTATCACTACAGTGTAAGTCATACATCACTACAGTGTAGGTCACGCATCACTACAGTGTAAGTCATGCATTACTACATTGTAGGTCATGTATCACTACAGTGTAAGTCATACATCCCTACAGTGTAGGTCATACATCACTACAGTGTAGGTCATGTATCACTACAGTGTAAGTAATGCATCACTACAGTGTAGGTCATGCATCACTACAGTGTAGGTCATACATCACTACAGTATAGGTCATGTATCACTACAGTGTAAGTAATGCATCACTACAGTGTAGGTCATACATCACTACAGTGTAGGTCACGCATCACTACAGTGTAAGTCATTTATCACTACAGTGTAGGTCATGTATCACTACAGTGTAAGTCATGTATCACTACAGTGTAAGTCATGCATCACTACAGTGTAGGTCATTTATCACTACAGTGTAGGTCATGTATCACTACAGTGTAAGTCATGTATCACTACAGTGTAGGTCACGCATCACTACAGTGTAAGTCATGCATCACTACAGTGTAAGTCATGCATCACTACAGTGTAAGTCATGTATCACTACAGTGTAAGTCATGTATCACTACAGTGTAAGTCATGTATCACTACAGTGTAGGTCATACATCACTACAGTGTAAGTCATACATCACTACAGTGTAGGTCACGCATCACTACAGTGTAAGTCATGCATTACTACATTGTAGGTCATGTATCACTACAGTGTAAGTCATACATCCCTACAGTGTAGGTCATACATCACTACAGTGTAGGTCATGTATCACTACAGTGTAAGTAATGCATCACTACAGTGTAGGTCATGCATCACTACAGTGTAGGTCATACATCACTACAGTATAGGTCATGTATCACTACAGTGTAAGTAATGCATCACTACAGTGTAGGTCATACATCACTACAGTGTAGGTCACGCATCACTACAGTGTAAGTCATGTATCACTACAGTGTAAGTAATGCATCACTACAGTGTAGGTCATACATCACTACAGTGTAGGTCACGCATCACTACAGTGTAAGTCATTTATCACTACAGTGTAGGTCACGCATCACTACAGTGTAAGTCATACATCACTACAGTGTAGGTCACGCATCACTACAGTGTAAGTCATGCATTACTACATTGTAGGTCATGTATCACTACAGTGTAAGTCATACATCCCTACAGTGTAAGTCATGTATCACTACAGTGTAAGTAATGCATCACTACAGTGTAGGTCATACATCACTACAGTGTAGGTCACGCATCACTACAGTGTAAGTCATTTATCACTACAGTGTAGGTCACGCATCACTACAGTGTAAGTCATGTATCACTGCAGTGATGCAAGTCGTGCATCGCGCACGTCCCCAGTTGCCGTGTTGACCGCTGTTGGTGATGCCAATTGGGTGGAGGTTAGCGCCCACGGCCCGCTCGCCGTGAGTGAATACAGCAGCGACCATGCATTGGCTTCTGTTGGACCATAACGCCACCACCGATCACCCTGTTGCCATTGGCAGCGCTAATCGCCACCGATAGCGATCAGAGCGGCAGTCGCGATCACGTCGGTCATGGGTACACCCGTAATCTGACTGGTGATCCGACCGGTAATCCTGTTACCAATCCGTGAAACCGTCGAACTCAGCGCGCTCGGTGGCGCTTCGACCGCATTTTCCTCGTTCCTCTTTTGTAAAATTGGGATTGCTATTGGGATGGGATCACTGGCGGATCCAGGGGGGGCATTTCGGCCATGCCCCCCCAAGCGCTTTAAAGGGGGCCATAGTGTCTTTTGCCCCCCCCCAAACCAACAAAAGTAAACTGAATTAAAATGCAGTAACCTTTGCTGAGGTTAAAAAATAGCGTTCCGGTTGAAATAATCTACAATTTTACAGGTATTTTGTTATAATTGTTTGGAAGCACAATATGGTAGCATAGTAGATTCTGACACATTGAGGGTTCTATGCTGTTGAAGTTCTGCTTACAGCAAGAGATGACGAAATCAGCAGTTTCATTATTCCTTCGTCAGATAGGTTCATGAAGTTTGTTTAGCCAGTAACGGGCAAGCGGACCCAGTGAGCCAGATTTCGAAAGCGGAATTTGCACAGGATGTTTTGTGCGAGTGACCAGTTGAGCCCAGTTGAGCAGCATGTTTCGTATGTTGGTGTTGGGGTTGCTAAGATGAAGAGACAGGCTACATTGACTGATCTTTTCAAGAAGAATAGCAAGAGGAGGTATGTATTTACACTGGCGGATCCAGGGAGGGGCCATTCCGGTCATGCCCCCCACCCGAAGCGCTTAAAAGGGGGCCATAGTGTCTTTTGGCCCCCCCCGAAACCAACAGAAGTCAACTAAATTAAAATGCAGTAACCTTTGCCGAGGTTAAAAAATAGCGTCTGGATGAAAGAATCTCCAATTTTAAAGGTTTTAAAAAAAATAATTGTTTGGAAGCCAGTATGGTAGCATAGTAGATTCTAACACACATCGAGGGTTCCATGCTCTAAGTTCTGCTTACAGCAAGAGTTGACGAAATCGGATCCGCCAGTGTGTACACGTGCATGAACTTTGACGTGGTACAAGACGTTGAACGAGAACGTGAACGTTTTGGTAAACAAGAACAAAAATCCGGTAACATAGAAACAGTGGAGGTAGGCTGGGGCCCCTACACAGGAAATTGTTGTCAATTTTGTTTTCTTCACATGGGCCCCTTTGCCAAATAGTGGTCGAAATCCGGGGCTTTTAACCAAAAATAGCGGGAGAAGGGGCACCCTCCAAATCCGTTCGACCCCTCCCCTGATGTACTTCCTAGGTACGCCACTGGGGGAGGGGGAGGGGAGGGGTTGACGCCGAAAACCGAAAGTTGGCCCCCCCCAAACCGGTGGGCTAGATCCGCCAGTGGATGGGATTGCTAATGGGATTGCTCTTTTGTAAAATTTGGATTGCTCTTGCAAATTATTTCAACACGTATTTCAATACGTCTTACTAACTTCTTTGACAAAAAATGCATTCGGTATATATTGGTTTATGGTATTTACATTTTATATCTATGTATTTTTCACCACCGGTCGCCGGGTTCACCCTGCACGACTCCGCGTCCTAGGCATTGCGTCCGTGGTCCTGATTACGGCGCCAGACGTCTATCTCCATGGACCAGGGTCAGTGATTGTTCAAAGGCTTAGACCATAGCCTGGGACACATGATGAAACCTTCAAAAGCCCAGCTACTGCGTCAGCAATCGCATCGGCTGCACTATAAATGTCTCCACTAATCCCCCTACACCTACACCTTGCTCTCTAGATATGTGGCTGATATTTTCCGGTGGAGTGGTGTACACAACTGAATGGGAGTCTACAGACTTCGGCGTATCCACCAATCCGCAAAGAGGAAGTTCCATGGAGGAAGTTCCACTCCATCCACCGATCCGCAAATTGAGCGGAAGTTCCATGGAGAGTACAATTGCCCCTCCCCCTACACCATACCACTGACAGATTTACGAGTTTGCCAAAGAGGCAAAAGAGGATTTCTAAGAGGATCCAAAGAGGATTTCTAAGAGGATCCAAAGAGGATTTCTCCATCCGGCGCTGATCCACCGTGTTGGCGATCAGCGCTGAGACGCTCAGCGGTGGATTAGTCGTGGGAACGCTGCGTATTTTGCCCATTACCAGCACGCCGTCGAGCCTGATCCGATCCGTCTGTGATCCGCCTGCCCATGGAAGCCGGGTCAATGACTGGGTGCGTGTCACACCTCACATGTTATATTGGTTGCAGGGATTGTATTGCACTTGACACTGGACCTGAAAATCACATAGTTAAATATTGGTTCAGAAAAGGTACTAGAAATGTACATACTCACCCCAATCAATCCCTTATCCCAAGTTTCTATATTCCCAGTGAATATACCTGAAATTGTGTTGAAATGGGACTACGCTGTCACTTGGGGGGGCTTGGGTCTGTCTATGACGCAAGCACTGCTGACGGCAAATACTGGATCCAAACATCAATGCCTTAAAGCGGAGGGTGAAATGTATGGACACCGAAACGCCTCGCGTTGGAATAGTCATAGCTACCACGTCATAGTCATCCAAGCTAAAAACATTCCTCCCGTCATACACCACGTGTTTAGTTTCGGTTTAGTTTAGTTTAGTTCAGTTCAGTTCAGTTCAGTTCAGTTTAGTTTCAGTGCCTTCACGCTAAAACCAGTAGCTTCAATTCACCAGCATTTCAAAACAAACTGCGCGGCTCAGAACGAAACTGTTGTGTGGTGCGGGTTGGCCGAGTGGTTAAGGTGTTGAGCTCCGGATCCCAAGGTCCCGGGTTCAACACTCACACCGCTCGGGACATTTCCCAATCCCGCGGCCCACCGGCGGAGCAGCGTGGGCGGCGCCATTAGCCGTCGTCGTGCATGAAGTGCGTCGTAAACCATCCGATAAACAAACACGAATACACTGAGCTGGTTTGAGGTCGTTCTATCTACGTATCAGACCCTGCGTGTCCGGCCTTATTTACTTTTCCCGACACGACGGCGTATCATATGTTCTAAAGTTCACAACTTCCAACGTGCAGGATTTCTCATTTCTTTCGCCCTGCACGTGTCTCGTTTTCAGCCGTCTCTCGATCTCGGCGTGCGCCAGAGCGCCAACAGGCCGCCGAGTGCGCCAGGGCGCCAGTGCGCCAGAGCGCCAGTGCGCCAGAGCGCCAGTGCGCCAGAGCGCCAGTGCGTTGACGTGAACACAGGCACGTCTTCACCGTCGCCTCCAGCATTGTCGCGCGCCGGCGTCACCACCTCGGCCGCACGTGGGAGGCGGGGATGCGGGTTGTTCATTCCCGGTGACAAATGGCGTTGCCTTCTGGCCGCCTAACATCGCAGCCACTTCAGCTAATGAATGAACGCGCCGTCGTCGTCGTCGTCGTCGTCGTCGCCGCCGTCGCCGACCCGCCGTCCGCTCAGAACTGCTGGCGGTGTTTGTTTTGTTTGTTGTCCCGTGTCAGCCGTGTTATTGTTTGCCGGTGTTTGTGTGGCGTCGGTGTGTTCTTCGGTGTTTGCTTTGGGAGCGAGTGTGAGTGTGAGTGACGTTTCGCCGGACTGGACGTGGGATATGTGTGAATGCTGTTTCTGCCTGGGGTTTACCGCTGTTCAAGCACCGTTGGTTTTCCTATGCTAGCGGTTACGACAATTAGTCCACACTCTCGTGTGCCGATACGTCGGACTCTTCTCTTCTCGTCTTCTCTTCTCTTTTCTGTACGGGAATGGTGCGCATAATTGTTTGTCCGTTTGTCGGTGTTGTTTATGACGTTTTTCATGACATCATAATTGCTATTCTATATTTTCCGGCGGTTGTACTGTACAACTTCTCGGTAAGGATGTGTCGTGTTTTTTTGCGATGCTAGCGTTTTCGGGTACCAGAGTTAGTTCATCAGTTCAACAGATCGCATCTGCTAATTGAGAGACTCGCAAAACAGTCCGAAAAAATAAATGGTTTGTATCGTTCTCGTGTATATTTGGACCCAGCACATTATATATATATATATATATATATATATATATATATATATATATATATATATATATATATATATATATATATATATATATATATATATATATATATATACATGTATATATATATGTGATATATATATATATATATATATATATATATATATATATATATATATATATATATCGTACGTTTCTGTCCACCCGGCAGTAAGCCTGTTTTCTAGTCATATTCCTTATGTGGGCATGGTACAGTCAAATTACTGTGTATTGCCGACCATTTTCCATGGACCGTATGGAATGGCTAAAAGCTTGCAAGGCTGAACTTCTGTGTGCTGCACATGCAGCCAACCAGCTGCCACGTGTCGATGTCATGTCATGTCATGTCATGTCACATACCTCAAGCAATTGTCTAGCGTGCGTACGGCCATCGCAGCGCATGCTTAGTGGAGGAAAATCGAGCAGCTGTGATATGCAGTACAGGAGCACATTACGAAAACCAGCCTGTTATTCCCGTCCGGGAAATGATTGACACTGCCTCGCCGTCCGGTGTGGCCATACACGGAGCGAGGCCGGGGGAGGGGGGGCGACACACACAGCCCAGCCCGTACGTGCTCTGTACGGTGCCAACGGCGGCGCGGCTGGTGCTGTGGGGGCGGTCTGTGTCGGGACCGTACTGGCTGGTGCTGTGGAGGTAACATATGTCAGATAACAGATGCCAGATAACAGATGTCGGATAACAGATGCCAGATATCAGATGCCAGATATCAGATAACGGATGACAGATAACAGATGCCAGATAACGGATGACAGATAACAGATGCCAGATAACAGATGCCAGATATCAGATGTCATATAACGGATGACAGATAACAGATGCCAGATGTCAGATAACATATGCCAGATAACAGATGCCAGATATCAGATGTCAGATGACAGATGCCAGATAACAGATGCCAGATGTCGCGAGCGACGGGTCGACGCTGTGGCCGTCGAGACCGACGACCGGCCGACTCCTGAATCGTCGGAGACAACGGACGACGCTTCTGAGCGTCGTCCGTCGACCGTGCTATCATCGATTGCGACGATGCTGTTTGGTGTGAGTCTGATGATGTCAGGCTTGAGGAACGTGACCCTGGCGTTATACCGAACGAGTGGATTATTGGTGACGCGAATTGAGTTTTAGTGTGTATACTCTAGCGTCGCTTCCTTTTGGCTCAGTACTACGTATATTTGTACCTTCAGCAGAAAGAAACGTAGGTGGAGACTTCCCGAGATATCAGGTACGTCTAGCAGCAAATTCTGCCTTCTCACAGGGCAGGCAATCCAACGTAAAATGAAGGAGACATCGGGTTCGGAGCTTTTTCAGCCCCTCTCGTTGTTTGAATTTCATTTAGATTGATTCTCATTGCAAATCACTTTTTACAGGGATAATTCATGGAGGTCCTGACCACAACCCCCAGCCCCCAACCCCTCTGCAGTTTTCACCCGTGAGCGCAAGGCCCTCAGCGTTAACATTGGACACACTTCGGTACGCGAAAACGCACCACCGCCACAACGCATTGCATCAAAACGCGCCATCTACATTGCGCACCACGTCCAAAGCGCACAACATCTAAACAGCAGCTACCGTGCAAGTGCGCCGCCCGTATTTTTAGGTTTATGTTTTTGGACAACTCCGCCTGTGGTCAGTGACTATGCGTGAGCCACGCGCGAAGTGGGACACTGGTGATCGGGTTAAGAGGACATTTGGAGCGGATTTTCTGGTGATTAACGACGTATGTCTTGCCAGATAGCACGAACAGCATTCGGATACTACGTAGGATGGCTTCGCGACACGTTCGGCTGCATAGGTCGTGTGATCAGGTATGGTCCTAATTATATAACGCTTCGTTACGTAGGTCGTAGGATCATGTGTTGTCATAGTTATCTCACGTGGTGTCTATGTAGGCCGTAGGATCACGTGGTGTCTTAATTATATCTCGTGGTATATACGTAGGCCGTAGGATCATGTGGTGTCGTGATTATAACCCGTGGTTACTACGTAGGCCGTAGGATCATGTGGTGTCATAATCATAGCTCGTGGTGCCTACGTAGATCGTGAGATCACGTAGTGCCATAATTATATCTCGTGGTGACTACGTAGGCCGTAGGATCATGCAGTGTCATAATTATATCCCGTGGTGTATACGTAGGCCGTAGGATCATGCGGTGTCATAATTGTATCCTGTGGTGTATACGTAGGCCGTTAGATTGTGCGGTGTCATAATTATACCCGTGGTGTCTACGTGAGTCGTAGGATCGCGCAGTGTCGGGATTTTATCACGCTCTGCTACATAGATCATATGCCCACGCGGTATCATTATCATCTGACGTCGGCTGACTGATTGAAATTTTAGCTCGTGCTCTGCTTGCTAAAGCCGACGGGCACCACCATTTAGGAGAGACGAAATGAGAGTTTTGACATGTCGATTCACCGGCTTCCAACGGGGAATTGTTCGGCGATGTTCAGCCATATCGCATGCATTCCCTGCCTTCAGAGAGATAGGCTCATATACCTTCAGACGTGCGGTGTGCGCAGCTGATCTAATAATATCGGCTGAGAGAGAGAGAGAGAGAGAGAGAGAGAGAGAGAGAGAGAGAGAGAGAGAGAGAGAGAGAGAGAGAGAGAGAGAGAGAGAGAGAGAGAGAGAGAGAGAGAGAGAGAGAGAGAGAGAGACAGAGACAGAGACAGAGACAGAGACAGAGACAGAGACAGAGACAGAGACAGAGACAGAGACAGAGACAGAGACAGAGACAGAGACAGAGACAGAGACAGAGACAGAGACAGAGACAGAGACAGAGACAGAGACAGAGACAGAGACAGAGACAGAGACAGAGAGACAGAGACAGAGACAGAGACAGAGACAGAGACAGAGACAGAGACAGAGACAGAGACAGAGACAGAGACAGAGACAGAGACAGAGACAGAGACAGAGACAGAGACAGAGACAGAGACAGAGACAGAGACAGAGACAGAGACAGAGACAGAGACAGAGACAGAGACAGAGACAGAGACAGAGACAGAGACAGAGACAGAGACAGAGACAGAGACAGAGAGAGACAGAGACAGAGACAGAGACAGAGACAGAGACAGAGACAGAGACAGAGACAGAGACAGAGAAGAAAGAAAAAAAAGAAAAAAAAAGAAAAAGAAGAAAGAGAGAGAGAGAGAGAGAGAGAGAGAGAGAGAGAGAGAGAGAGAGAGAGAGAGAGAGAGAGAGAGAGAGAGAGAGAGAGAGAGGGAGGGAGGGAGGGAGAGCGACAGAGATATAGAGACAGAGGGAGAAAGATAATCAGACAGACATATAGGCAGACAGGTAGACACACAGACAGACAGACACATAGACAGACAGACAGATAGACAGCCACACCCACCATTAGACAGACAGACAGACACAAACACAGACAGACAGACACACACACAGATAGACAGACATGGCGCCCTCGATAGGGCTTATGCAGGTCTGGTTGTCGGTCCGTGTCAGCTGAATGGTCGGTGCGGCTGTACCGCAGTGCAGCATGGGGTGGGTCGGAGCGTTCCTGGGCCGAGGAATTCGCGCGGTGGATGATAGTATGCGCCCACTGGCGGATCTAGCCCACCGGTTTGGGGGGGGGGCCAACTTTCGGTTTTCGGCGTCAACCCCTCCCCTCCCCCTCCCCCAGTGGCGTACCTATGAATTACATCAGGGGAGGGGTCGAACGGATTTGGAGGGTGCCCCTTCTCCCGCTATTTTTGGTTAAAGGCACCGGATTTCGACCACTATTTGGCAAAGGGGCCTATGTGAAGAAAAAAAAATTGACAACATAATTTCCTGTGTAGGGGCCCCAGCCTACCTCCACCGTTTCTATGTTACCGGATTTTTGTTCTTGTTTACCAAACATTCGCGTTCTTGTTCAACGTCTTATACCACGTCAAAGTTCATGCACGTGTACACACTGGCGGATCCGATTTTGTCAACTCTTGCTGTAAGCAGAACTTAGAGCATAGAACCCTCGATGTGTGTTAGAATCTACTATGCTACCATACTGGCTTCCAAACAATTATTTTTTTTTTAAACTTTAAAATTGGAGATTCTTTCATCCAGACGCTATTTTTTACCCTCGGCAAACGTTACTGCATTTTAATTTAGTTGACTTCTGTTGGTTTCGGGGGGGGGGGGGCAAAAGACACTATGGCCCCCCTTTTAAGCGCTTCGGGGGGGGGGGAATGGCCGGAATGGCCCCTCCCTGGATCCGCCAGTGTAAATACATACCTCCTCTTGCTATTCTTCTTGAAAAGATCAGTCAATGTAGCCTGTCTCTTCATCTTAGCAACCCCAACACCAACATACGAAACATGCTGCTCAACTGGGCTCAACTGGTCACTCGCACAAAACATCCTGTTCAAATTCCGCTTTCGAAATCTGGCTCACTGGGTCCGCTTGCCCGTTACTGGCTAAACAAACTTCATGAACCTATCTGACGAAGGAATAATGAAACTGCTGATTTCGTCATCTCTTGCTGTAAGCAGAACTTCAACAGCTTAGAACCCTCGATGTGTCAGAATCTACTATGCTACCATATTGTGCTTCCAAACAATTATAACAAAATACCTGTAAAATTGGAGATTATTTCACACGGAACGCTATTTTTTAACCTCAGCAAAGGTTACTGCATTTTAATTAAGTTTACTTTTGTTGGTTTGGGGAGGGGCCAAAAGACACTATGGCCCCCCCTTTGAAGCGCTTGGGGGGGGGGGGGCATGGCCGGAATGGTCCCCCCTGGATCCGCCAGTGTATGCGCCTGCCATGAGGTCCCAGCTGCTTCCTTCCTGGGAAACTGGAGACGGAGGAAGAAGATGACATGTGTCATGCCTGGAGGTCCCACCTGCTTTCTTCCTGGGAAACTGGAAACAGGACGAAGATGACATGCGCCATGCCAGGAGGCCCCACCTGCTCCACTCCTGGGAGACTGGAGACGGAGGAAGAAGATGACATGTGCCATGCCAGGAGGTCCCAGCTGCTCCCCTCGTAGGAGACTGGAGACGGAGGAAGAAGATGACATGTACCATGCCAGGAGGTCCCAGCTGCTCCCCTCGTAGGAGACTGGAGACGGAGGAAGAAGATGACATGTACCATGCTAGGAGGTCCCAGCTGCTCCCCTCGTAGGAGACTGGAGACGGAGGAAGAAGTTGACATGTACCATGCCAGGAGGTCCCAGCTGCTCCCCTCGTAGGAGACTGGAGACGGAGGAAGAAGATGACATGTGCCATGCCAGGAGGTCCCACCTGCTCCCCTCGTAGGAGACTGGAGACGGAGGAAGAAGATGACATGTACCATGCCAGGAGGTCCCAGCTGCTCCCCTCGTAGGAGACTGGGGACGGAGGAAGAAGATGACATGTACCATGCCAGGAGGTCCTACCTGCTCCCCTCGTAGGAGACTGGAGGCGGAGGGAGAAAGGGCAGGCCACGGCGCACGTGTGCTGTGTGCTGAGTTCTGTTAGGGAGAGAAATTGGCTGACCTGTAGCTTTCCAGCAAACATGAAGTGATCGAGGTCATCGAGGTCCACTTTAAGGTCATTTTCCCATGCAGCATCATGGTCCTGGTGTAAAATTAGCCGCCGAAATGTCCATATGTCACCTGATGTTTAAGCAGCATATCGACACGTTAGTCGATGCATCGGGCAAAACTCTGTGGCAATTATTGAGGAAGCTAATGCTGGTATTTAAGTATCAAATCCAATGAAAAGCTGTTCAGAACAGCAATCCATCTGAAATGTGGTCAAATATTCGATATCGAGAGAAGTAGGGCGAATATCAACTACTTGCAGGAAAGTTTGCGATACAAATTACGGCACAAAGCAATTCACAAACCAGCTGGCACTTTGTCAAATAAGCTGTCAGTTGCAGAGATAATACTGGTCCAACTAACCGACGAGCTCAGGATCAGCTGAAGATCACAGACTGATCAGCTGAAGATCACAGAGAGATCAGCTGAAGATCACAGCGATCACAGAGAGGTCAGCTGAAGATCACAGCGACCACAGAGAGATCGGCTGAATAGCACAGCGATCACAGAGGGATCAGCCGAAGGTCGACAATCTCTCTGAAACCGGGTCAAATTGGCCAGCGGTATCCGCTATCGCCATCATTCTCAACGGCGTCACGGTGGCATGGATTTTCTGACGGGAGCGTCGGATTTCAATGGCGCCAAAATGGCTGGTTTACGACATGGGCTTCAGTCGGCAAGCGCTGACGAGCTCGGCCAGGAAGGCATTCGCTAACTTGACGGTTATGCCCGGGCGCTGGATATTCGAATAGGGTCGTATATTTCAGCGTTCGTGGCGTTCATGGTCGACAGATAGGTTTGACTGCCGCAGCTTTCGAGTGCAGCGGAATTATCCGAAATTCCCGTCCATCGCATTATTGGAGGGTTTCCCGTCCCAGCAGTGTGACAGAAATTATCATCCCTCGCGGTGTGAGAGATTTTCCGAACCCTCGCACTGTGGGGGCAATTCCCATCCATGGCTCTGTGGGGAAATTTCCCACCCCTCACGATGTGGGCGAGTTTCCCACCCCTCGTGAGGTGGGCGAGTTTCCCCACCCCTCGCGATGTGTGAGTTTCCCACACCCCGTGATGTGGGAGAATTTACCACCCCTCGCGATGCGGAAGTTTCCCACACCTCGTGATGTGGGATAATTTACCACCCCACGCGATGCGGAAATTTCCCACACCTCGCGATGTGGGAGAATTTCCCACCCTCGCGATGTGGGAGAATTCCCATCCCTCACACTATGTGGTCAGTTGACACCACACCAGTTTTTGTTCCAAGCAAGGCAGTAGGACAGATGCAGTGAAGAGTATGGTGTTGTTTCGTCGTTCAACATGCTAAGTTACTTGGACCATTTTCTGTACCTCTTGTGGCTGCACCTCCAGGTCAGATCAAGCACACCAGTGTCTGGATGCGGTCAGTCAGCCTGCATTTCAGCCGTCAGCCGGTAAATCAGCCGCCAGCCGGTATTTCAGCCGGTATGTCAGCCGGTCGGCCACTATTCGCCGAAGCTCTCGGATCCCGACCGTGAAACAAATGCGATCTCCTGCCTCAATGTCGAACGTATGCAAACTGAAGACTTAGCCCAACACACTAGCACGTGCAAAGGTCAAGATCATCGATCCCGTAAAGGTCAAGTACCCGCAAACGTGTGGTTAACTGTTGAATCTGACAGTTTTCGAACACGGCTGGCGTTGAAGGATAGGCATCGAGTCCCACCGTGGCAAAACCCAACGCTTTTTGGGCATTGTTTGGTAATAGCGTTGCTGTCGTTGGTTATTGGTTTTACGACACGTCGACCGTTGAGTCATGTAGCGTCGCCAATCTCTCACGCCGATTGGTCGCGGGCGAAGAGTAGTTGGTAATAGTGTAGAGTAATGGTAATGGTAGTGGTAATGTTGATGGTGCTGGTGGTTCCTCCGTCGACGGAGTTGTCTATGAGAGCCCTCATCGAGAGCCCTCATAGCACCTTGCCATAGAGAGCCTCTCGTACCACTATCCTATCATAGAGAGCCTCTCATATTACCATAGGGAGCCTCTCATACCACTATACTACAATAGAGGACCTCTCATACTATCATAGAGAGCCTCTCATACTACCATAGAGAGCCTCTCATACCACTATACTACAATAGAGGACCTCTCATGCTATCATAGAGATCCTCTCATACTACCATACAGAGCCTCTCATACCACTATACTACAATAGAGGACCTCTCATGCTATCATAGAGAGCCTCTCATACCACTATACTACAATC
This sequence comes from Ashinkailepas kermadecensis, assembly GCA_034440615.1. Taxonomy (NCBI): domain Eukaryota; kingdom Metazoa; phylum Arthropoda; class Thecostraca; family Neolepadidae; genus Ashinkailepas; species Ashinkailepas kermadecensis. Next base: position 255,166 of record JAOTOM010004905.1, on the reverse strand, counting down.
GAGGACCTCTCATGCTATCATAGAGAGCCTCTCATACTACCATAGAGAGCCTCTCATACCACCATACTACCATAGAGAGCCTCTCATACTATCATAGAGAGCCTCTCATACTGCCATAGGGAGCCTCGCATGCCACCATACTACCATTGAGAGCCTCTCATACTACCATAGGGAGCCTCGCATGCCACCATACTACCATAGAGAGCCTCTCATACTACCATAGAGAGCCTCTCATACCACCATACTACCATAGAGAGCCTCTCATACTATCATAGAGAGCCTCTCATACTACCATAGAGAGCCTCTCATACCACCATACTACCATAGAGAGCCTCTCATACTACCATAGAGAGCCTCGCATGCCACCATACTATCATAGAGAGCCTCTCATACTACCATAGAGAGCCTCTCATACCACCATACTACCATAGAGAGCCTCTCATACTATCATAGAGAGCCTCTCATACTGCCATAGGGAGCCTCGCATGCCACCATACTACCATAGAGAGCCTCTCATACTACCATAGGGAGCCTCGCATGCCACCTTTCCCACTGGAGCGGCTCCCATCACCAGAGAGTCCCTTCATGGCCGCAGGGCTCCTTCGTCATAGGCTGGCGGCGGCTCTTCCTGCTCTTCCTGCTCGGTTGGCCGGTTGCAACACCCATGTGCACATCTGAGATGGATCTGCGCGGCGACAGCCGCGTACTCTGTCTCGACAGCGTCGGGTCACGGCAGTGACCCTGACCCGGCCGGCTGGTGACCTCGTGCCGCCGTCTGGCGGTCTCACGGCGCCAGCGTATGGTGGTCTCGCGACACCGAATCCTGGTCTCACGACACCGTATGATGGTCTCACGGCATCGTATGATTGTCTCACGACACCGTATGATTGTCTCACGACACCGTATGATTGTCTCACGACACCGTATGATTGTCTCACGACACCGTATGATTGTCTCACGACACCGTATGATGGTCTCACGGCATCGTATGATTGTCTCACGACACCGTATGATGGTCTCACGACACCGTATGATGGTCTCACGACACCGTATGATGGTCTCACGACACCGTATGATTGTCTCACGACACCGTATGATGGTCTCACGACACCGTATGATGGTTTCACGGCATCGTATGATGGTTTCACGACACCGTATCATGATATCACGACGCCACATGATGGCCTAACGAGACCGTATGACGGTCTCATACCACCGTATGATGGTCTCGTAGCACCGTACGGTGGTCTCATACCACCGTGTGGTCTCACGCCACGTCACGCAGCTCAGGGCAGCTTCGTGCCGCGAGGAACACCAACACCACAAATAAGGGCCGGCTCGGAGAAGCTTCAGCGTGTACGGCATCAACGCGCGCCGCAAACCGACAGGCACTTTTGGTTGAGCGTCAGGTGGGCGCCGGGTCGAATGAATGCACGTGATTTAAAAAAAAGGATGATGGATGATGCGTGGTTTGGATACTGACGGTAATGATCTGGTGATGATAGTCCATGGGTGACACTGTGTGAAGTTAAGTACGGGACATGCAATGCACATGTTAGTTTGCACTCTTCAAAATCGTGTCGCAGAGCGGGTTTAGTGGGTTCTCGGTTAAGTGTGGAATGCCTTAGTAAATGAGAGAGGAGTAAATGGTCCTCCAAAGTGTGTAAAGTAGTAGCAAAGTAGTTAAAGTAGTTAAAGTATCCCTGTTAAAGTAGTAGCAATACTGATCGGCGTAATGAAAGTGGTAGTAATAATGGTGGTGAATGCAATAATGATTATGTTAATGGTAATAATGATAATAATGATAATGGCTGCATGACCGACGCAGTCGGTGCGTCCCTTAACTCCAATAACGATGATGACGATGATGTTGACGATAACGATGACGATGGCAATGACGGTGACGGTAGCGGTGATGATGACGTGAATTGTGGCGCGTTTAGGGGCAGTGACGATGATGATGATCCTCAAAAGTTGAAAATGCATAGACAATTTGTTTCGATCGCTGTCTAGCCAAGACTACTAGCCAAGACTGGCCAGCCAAGACTAGCCAAGCTAGCCAAGACTAGCCAAGACTACTACTGTTTTTACTTTCTACTGTAACATAAACTATACTCGAAGTTTTCGTCCATATGCACTCGTCATCATGATCAATGGCAGAAAACCTGAAATATGGTTTTAAGATATTGTTACGATTCTAAAAGCGTACTTTTATTGATAATTGAAGGTCGAAACCCTTCGATTTTGATCGAAGTAGTGTACCAATGCGATGGTAGTGTACCAATGCGCCAGGAGGTAAACGTTGTCCTTTTATTACATTCGAATTGCTGGTGGTGGTCGCGCTGTGCTCACAGCGCTCTCTTCGCGCAGATCGAAGGCGTTGATCAAGCACGCAATCCTGGAGAACGACTTCATGAAGAACCTGCAGAACGCTCAGATCCAGGAGATCGTCGAGTGCATGTACCCCGTGGAGTACAAGCGGAAGTCGCTCATCATCAAGGAGGGCGACATCGGCAGCATCCTCTTCGTGTTGGAAGGTAGGTCCTGGGTCTTTCGCCCATCGTTAAAGATGGCGATATCGGCAGCGTTCTGTTCGTGTCGGAAGGTAGGTTCTGGGTCTCCTGCTCATCATTACGGATGGTGACTTCGGCATCATTATCTTCGTGTCGGAAGGTTGGTTCTGGGTCTCCTGCTCATCATTACGGATGGTGACTTCGGCATCATTATCTTCGTGTCGGAGGGTAGGTTCTGGGTCTCTAAGTCTTATTCTGTTCCGGAGTTGGTGCGAACCTTGTGTCCTGAAGGCCTGCTGTTTGATTGTGATGTCATTGGAAGGTGAGTTCCGATGGAGACGGATTTAAACCATATGAACCGTGAGTTGCTGAGTCTTAAGAAGGAATTATGGACGAAAGAAGTGGATGGTGGACACTCATTCCAAGCAGGAAAGTCCCCAAATGAATGTTAGCCCTCTCTTGCGGAACACATGTCGACAGCCCCCCCCCCCCCCCCACTCGAAGGGGTAGTGCACCTGTGTAGGTTTCGCGTCAAAACGTGCATGTGGCCGCGAATTATCCGCCGTCAAGGGCGGATCAATGGATTCCCATGTGGGTGGGGTGGGGGTAGGGAGAACTCGTGTCCATGGATTTCATGGCCTCAGGGGGGCGCCTTCGGCGGAAAATTCGTTAAGCAGGTGAGAGGATGCACTCTAAACGTACGCTTTTTCCTTTCAAAGGTGCACCTATTGCTCTAAGAGTGGCGCCTTTTGCAGAACAATTTGTTGCGCATAGGAGGAGTGTATTCTAGCCTTCCTGGAGGCCAAAAGCACCCCTCGGGAGCGGGCGCCATTTTTCCGTGGGGGGGGGGGGGAGTGAGAGGGCCTTTATCCACCCCTGACCGTCGTGCCAGTTTGACCGACCGGCGGTGGACGAACAAATCGTCTGTCTTCCTTAAAAATACCGGGCGGCGACGGCCAGTCGGCCGCCGTGTTTATTTACGCTGTCGGTCGGCGGCGCTGTTGCTTTTGCTTCCCGTCGGCGAACACGACGAGCCGACGACGAGAGACGCGACAACATTCCGGCGCGGAAACGACGCGCGACACGGCGTGCTGTGCCGGCGGGCGTTCTCCGTCGCGGAAGTGCCCTGCAAACTGCCGCACGTGGCGAGTGTCTAGTGGGGACCTCCGCCCGGCGGAGTCGCCGCCGGCGGCGTGTATTTTTACTCTTGGCATCGGCGCCGGCTGGGACTGCCGTCTGACCCGAGCATTTCGTACTCGGCGACCCCGCAGCTTTGTTGGTCACCGGCCACAAACTGCCTCGGGGAATTTGCGGTCGGGTCGTCTCCGGGAATAGCGGCGCGTGAGATGCGGCCGCCGCCATTGTGTCAACACGCGAAGACCCAGATGGCACTATCCGGCGACGGTTGTGTTTTGAGCTGGTTTCGACGACATCTACTCTCAGCCTGCCCAGTGCTTCGACTGCTTTCTGTGGCTGGCTTCGCAGACGCGACGGCCGGATTAGCTGTAGTATTTTAAAAGAAGCAATGCTCGTGTGCTGCCCTTGTGCCTATGAAATACGTGAAATATAAAATATGTGTGAAAGCGAACCGCCCGAAGTTGCAATTTATGTTTTACCTCCATCCCAGTCATTTATTCAAGAACTTTCGGAGTGGGGATGACCCCCCCCCCCCCACCCTCCTCCCATGTTATTTTCCAGGATGCATCGAACGTATGACACGATCGGTCTTAAATTCGATATTCCCTATGGCAATTAAATCGTGGATCTTGCGTGGGGCAATGTTTGCCTGAGTACCCAGTGTCACCGTTCTAGACAAGGTCAAAATCATGTTATCGGTTTCGAGAAGATGTAATCGCTTCCAAACGCCGAACAATTATGCTGCTTCCCACGCTTTCTACGCATGACCTTCAACTTCAATTAGCATTTTGATAATGCAATGGTGTTCGCCGTAAACTCAGTCCGTAAGCTCACCATTTATGTCGGGTTTTTACCATCATTTGGTTAGCGGCTACGAGTCGAAAACCGGCAAAATAGCATATATTAGTCCGCGGCATCCTGGCCTTGATCTCTTCAACCGGACTTGGTGGATTAACGATACAAGTTGGGAAACATTTTTTTACACAGCTGAAAGGATGAAGGATGGCACTTCGCGCCGGTGACAACCGCGTTTCTTTTCGTAGTCTGGAGCAAAAGTTAGAGGCAGTAGCAGAATTCCCCGGCAGAAGCAGTGTGTGGGCGGGAGTTCGCGGATTTAAGTCATTGAATTGGCGCACGCTTGGTCGAACCCATGCAGTTTGGGTTGTAAAACGTGATTACCACGCGATTAGTTTCGCGTGCTTTGGGAGCCTTAGGTGAACATAGGCACAGAAGTAATTTCTGTGCCTTTTTAACTCCACGCGGATTGTATGTCAGTAAGCCACCAGTGGGAGCTATCGGTCCATAGCTTGGCCACTGATTCGTGGCAAAACTATGGACGAATGCACGATGCGAAAGGTTAGCCGAGGAAAATTCCATTCCAGGTCAGAGTGGTGATTCTAAAAGAAAAAAAAGTGAAAATAAGAATCAGTTATGTTCCTCTCATTGGAGAGGATGCAACACATATTTGTGTGCACGCTTAAACTGATTGGAGGCGGCTGTATAGGCTCGCATGTAGAATTTGTAAAGCATAGTGGAATGGTAACCCAGCGGGAAACAAATACTTTAGATCGGGAAGCAAATACTTTAAGAGCAAGGAAAGGGACTGCCTACATAGAGGAGCTCACGGGCAATGAATCTGAAATGCTATGCGGTATGTTTGAATTATCTTTAGGATGAGATAATATATACTATCTAATGCAAGCAGAAAGACAAATAGTATGTTATCATTCACAACTTGCTTGGAGGTATGTGGGCCACTTTGCTTGTCTGAGTGTTTTTGTCCTGTAAGCTGACTTTTTAAATAAACATCGGTCGGTGTTCAGGACGGGTCGTGCGCCGGAGACATGTGTGGAGTCAGGGTGTGTCGTCAGCATTAAATGATCGACGTTTGCAGGAGCTATGCCAGAAATGTTGCGAGGCTCCTTCCTGGAGATTTTTTTGTTTTTGGTGATTCACAAATCCTTGCCACGTGGCGACATGGCGCGAACGCGAGCCGAAAACGCGTCCGACATTTGCCGAGATCATCCTCTCCGCGATGAAGCTACGACGACAAAGCCGCTTGCAGATGCGGCCGAATGTGATGATTGACGCGACATATGCTGAGCCGGCGCCGCCAGCACCACCTGCCGGAAGGTGGCCAAAACACGGCGTGGCCGCTCCAGGGGGCGACACTGGCGCCTCTCCCGCCACGGCGGCGGGCGAGCGAAGTGAGAGCCGCTCTTTTGATTGGGTTAGATTCACGGCGCACTTTATGCAATTGCTAATTGGCGCCGTCCACACTGTTCCGCCGGTGGGCAGCGGGATTGGCAAATGTCCGAGAGGTCCCGGGCGTCGAACCCGGGACCTTTGCATCCACAGTCCGACGCACTAACCACTCGGCCATTCCCGCCCCTGTTGAGGTGCCAAAGTTCTTCGAAGCTCACCAGAAACTCATGAGAAGCTTCCATCATGCGCGTGCGCGTGAGGGACGTTTGCGTTGTAAAAATATGTATAGTTGGTGGGTGCACGTTGCAAATGTGGATAGATTTACGCTGGCGGATATAAGGGGGAGGGGTGACGGAAGGTGCCATGGCATCCCGCTCACAGGCCGATTGTTGCCGAAATGTTTCAATAAAACGGTATTTTCTCGAAAACTACAAATATTTTATGGTGTAAATATTGTCTTAAGCAAATCTGGCCAATGCTAGGCATTCAAATCTCCGAAGTTTTTTTTCTTCTCGAAATCGAACACATTTTTAACTGCCCAAACCGGTACTTCCGCATTCCGCATCCGTATTCCGCATTCCGCATTGCGCATCCGCATCGTACATTTGCCACTCGAGTGTGACATTTGACATGTGTTGGTGGTGCCACACAGGAGCTCCGCCACAGGGGGGGCGGAAGGGGACGTGTCGCCCCAACCTTCTTTGGTGAAGGGGACGTGTCATCCCAACCTTCTTTGGTGAAGGTGACGTGTCACCCCAACCTTCTTTGGTGAAGGGGACGTGTCACCCCAACCTTCTTTGGTGAAGGGGACGTGTCACCCCAACCTTCTTTGGTGGAGGGGACTCCCTCAACCCAGGGGCGGATCCAATAATTGTCATGAGGGCACGTATCTAAAGGGGTACTACTGTTAAAGCACCCGGAGGGGGCGCCCTTGCCTTCCAAGGGGCGCCTCTTGCTAAAACATTCGAGGGGTGCTTTCTCCTCTCAGGGGGGGGGCGGCGCTTCTGGCGAGCAAAACAAAAATTAAAGGGGGGGGGGTGTCACACGAGTCTTCCCAGGCGCCTTTTTCCGGTCGGAAGGCACCACCTTATCATGGGATGGGGCACAGGACCCAGTGCCTCCCCCCCCCCCCTGTGTCCTTCCCTGCCCTAACCATCGGCCTACGACAGTGTTTATGAAGGGCCGCACGTTCTTCCTTTCGTATTGACCAAGCCTGTTTTGAAAGCCCGCGCTGTGTTTTCTCTCGGTGGAATTCTCCGATCCTGATGCCAGTAAAACAGGCCGAAAGCGGAGCTGATGCTCAGATATTCTGAAAAGGCCTAAATGTATTCCAATGACCCTGAACAGCATTCTGCACGTGCATCTCGTATTCTGATCATCCCGGAGCGTTGACTTCGCACAAATGCAGTACCGATTCACGATGCGTTCAATCTTTAGAGTTTACAACGGAAATCCGTGGGAACTAACGAGATCAGACTGGAGACGAACATTCAAGCTAACCCACTACGTAACGTCCGGGTGAGTATTGGACAGTGGCACGTCTTCGTTTGGTAATCTGTCGGCAATTTAGCACTATCCGAACAAATCTAATTCAGCTAAACACGGCAAGAGAATTGAATGCGGAAACGGATACCTTCCGGTGTAGAAAGCCCTGGTTTTCAGGGTATTTCTTCGTTTTTAGCTAAGCTGCATTGGTTCATATGTGGTTAAGCGGCCAAAAATATGTTTGTAGCACTTGCTTCACAAGGTACAGATCAATTCAAAGGAAGGCACATTTCGGGTCCCAAGAGTTGCTCCTCTTCGCCCCCTTAAATATTTCACCGCATTGGAATGCATGCCGTTATTTGCACAGTTCATAAACTGATTCCTACATATGCTGTAAAATATATTTGCATAATGTATTTCACAGGTGTGTATTTTTATGTTTCGTAATTTCATCTTGCCCTTGGAGTAAAATGTGAAATTTAACTCAGATTTCGGTATATTATTTTCATCGCTGTTGAGGGAGTATCGTGATTATTCGTGGGGAGGGGGCTATCGTTATGATTGGAACGGGAGGCTGCTACCTCCTGCCGATTTATATATCTACTCTTGTGGGGAATAGTACTATTATTTGGAGACATGTTTGTGTTGTTCTTTTTCAATAGTGCGTCAACAATGACGAGATTACCGAGATTACCGCCATCAACCTGCGCCATCATTCCCCGCCATCAAACCCCGCCATAGCTCCCGCCATCAAACCCCGCCATCATTCCCCGCCATAACCCCCACCATCATTCCCCACTATCGACCTCTGTCATAACTCCCGCCACCATTCCCCGCCATCATTCCCCGCTATCAACCCCCGCCATAGCTCCCGCCGCCATTCCCGCCATCATTCCCCGCCATCATTCCCAGCATTGCACGCGCCAACACCAAAATACATTAGCTAGTCGCGGCACTCCAGGGTTAGGTTAGGTCGCGGCACTCCAAGATAGGGTACGGGAAATTGATGAGAAAGAGCCGCGATAACCGAGGTAGTGGGTGTCGGTCGTCTTCGATAGACGGCTGGAAGCAGACATCGAGAGGCAATAATGTCTGCGACCGATACTACACCACGCTACAGCTGAAACGTTCTCATTGAGGTGTTTCACAAGCCAACCTGAGCACATGGACTTGAGTAGCGGATGTGGTAGAGAAAAAACATGGTGTTGGCGATAGAAAGCAAGTTCTGATGTTCCCGTACTGGATATGTTTTGTTATAAAAATGGGGAATTTTGGGGACGAGTGGTCTAGGGGTAAGATGCACGTCTCACAATCGAAAGGTTGTGGGTTCGAGTCTCACCTGTCACCTGTCACCTGTCTGACCTATCAGGGGCCAAATCAGAGGCCATATCATGGGCCATGTCAGAGGCTATCTCAGGAGCTATATCAGAGGTCATTGCAGGTTATATCAGGGGCCATGTCAGAGTTCATCATAGGTTATGTCAGGGGCCATATCAGAGATCATGTCTGAGGTCATCATAGGTTATATCAGGGGCCATATCAGAAATCATGTCAGAGGTCATCATAGGTTATATCAGGGGCCATATCAGAGATCATGTCAGAGGTCGACGTGACGCGGGACAATGTAGTAAATGGACGCGCAGCGAATGACGGGCGAATTTATCCGTGAATGACGGCTGAATACCCCCATGAACGATTGAAAATCGCTCAAACCGCCAAGTTCGTTACGCCGAGAACTGTCCAACTCCTTTCCGGTAGAGGGGTGTGGGTGGTGAGCGGAATCAGCCCCTACCAGATTAGGGTTAAAGCAAGTTCACTTCTACGGCAACTGGGCAACTACGGCAACTACGGCAACTACGGCAACTACGGCAACTGGGGCCGGGGGTCCAGGATCCCGTGTGCACTTCCTCTGGAAAGGAAGTGCACACGGGATACTTACCTCCCCACCGTTCGAATGTAGCGAATTCGTCACTGGTGCTGTTGGACATCGAACAGCGGCTGCAGCGAGACGGCCGATAACTGCGTGACTTCGGTCTGCCCCAAGTGCCGGCAGAGCATCGCGAGCATAGCGAATTAAAGTTCGAATAAGATTAACGTCACGACACTTCCGCAGTCCTGACAAGAATTGGCAATTGAGCAAGGATTGGCGACAGGGTCCCCTCCACACTTAGAACCCAAAAATACACCAAGTCAGACGAGCAATTTTGAGATTTTCACCACGCAAAACCCAAAATTGTCCGCGCGCCCCACGCTCCAAAGTTTTCTTTATTCTACCGTCTGTTTTGGTCGGGTTTCCACCCCACCCCCACCCCCACCTTGGGAAAATCCTGGCTGCGCCACTGATTGACAGTGTCATTGACACAGCGTTAAAAACTGGCGTTTAACATGTACTCACGAGCATCTCGCCACACGATCTCGCCTAATCGTGGCCTCGAACCTGGCGGGCCAGTCTTAGGACCCCACCATCCGATCAACAAGTCCTGACTGTCTGTCTGTCTGCCGCCTGTCTGTCTGTACCGATGGGCACGTGACACTGGCTCCTCCGCTGCGGAGAGCGGTCTAGATGAGCTGATAAGCATGCTCCGGCGCGTCCGGCACGTGCGTTCGCACGCTGCGCACTCGCGTTCGGCTGAATCGTCACGCATACCGCGGCTGCTTGGGTGGCGAGACGATCCGCCGACTATTTTTACCCGCGGAGCATACCTGCGAGTCTGACAAAAACAGGCAGAGCAAACAAAGAGAACAAAAACAGGCAGCAGTGGAGCAGAGTACAGCTGTTTATGTGTCGACCGCTCGGTCAGTCGGCTTACTACACACGGGAGGAGGGGGAGTGATTTTTTAGGCGTGCCGGACCATGAGGAGAGCCCACCCGGCTTTTTGTACCGGGAAGTGCAGGTCCCCCGATTGGTCACGGTTTGTGTGGAGTGAACTGGGGTGTGGGGGGCGGGGGGAGATCGGCGAAACGTGACTGTGATTTGGTGTGATTCAGCATGTACTGCGACGGAATCATCGTGTCGTTTGCGGTTTGTTTTGTCAGTCACCAGTCCCTGACTGACCCTGGCAAACCTTGGCACAGACCCTGGCAGACCATGGCAGACCCTGGCTGGCCCTGGCAGACCATGGCAGACCCTGGCAGACCCTGGCAGACCCTGGCAGACCCTGGCAGACCCTGGCCGCGTCACTGCCAATGATAGACCGTTTGTCAGAGAGCGAACCAGATCCGACTGGCCTTGCTGGTCAGCACAGACGAAATGTTCGCCCGAGAGAAGGGCAGAAGTCGAAAGAGCGACATGTTCCCTGCAAAAGTATCTGTGTTCAATAATAAGACCTCGCCCTGACTTTGGCGGCCGTGATCCATGAACGGCCAGTGGATGTCGAGTGGACGCTACACTCCACATCACGTCCATTTATTGCTGTTTGTATTGAATTAATTTTATTTGTTGCTGTCCGTGTTTAGCGGATTGGCTGTGTTGAATTGAATGTAATTTTGCGTGTAATTATTTTTAATTTTGAATACAATTATAATATACAATTGAATAAAAGGGCCAATGATGTGTTCCTCTGTGTCTTTGGCGTTGGCAAATATTGTGCTTGGTCTGGGCTCAAGGTTGAACAGAAAAGTTGTTCGACAGGTGGGGAGCGAGAGGAGGATTTGCCCTGTCGGAGGGCCTGTTGCCGAAGTTTAAATCCATGTTTAAAGGCACACCGAGGAGTTTCTTAGGGGGGGGGGGCTGACCAGTGGTGCGACCAAGGCTTGACTAAGAACAGAGTTTTATTACATCTGTTTCTCTCTCCTCTCTACCTTTCTCTCACCTCCTGCGCTCTCTCAACCGTGATATTATTTCCTCTCTTCATTCTCACATCAAAATATCATTTGGAATAGGCACTTCAAAGCTGCTTGCAACGAACAAGGTCGACTATCGTGCTTGACATCATGGCTGAATTGGGGAAATTAAGGCATCTCAACAGTCATTTATATAATCCACATTCATATAATCCACAACTCGCCATTACTGCCCTCTGGATGGTCTACATGCTGCTTATCCTCAACTCATGCTCCTGTGCATCTGACATTTTCCATCTTGCTCTGATGTTCCGACATTTCCCCCCCCCCCCACACTTCCCATCGTGCTCTGATATCAAGGAATTTCCCGCGCTTTCCATCGTGCTCTGATGTCTCGGCATTCCCCGCGTTTTCATCGTACTTCGATGTCCCGGCGCTTGACATTGTCCAGATTGCTCGGACCTCCGTTCCTGAGCAACTGACACCGCCGCTGCTCCGTGTTCCAAGTCATTGACGCCCCGGTCATGTGTGCCTGACGCCGCTGCTGCTCCGTTCTCTGATTTATTAACCCCCGTCCATGCCAGCCTGACGCCGCCACTGCTCCGTTCTCTGAGTTATTGACTACCCGTCAATGCGTGCCTGACGCCGCCACTGCTCTGTTCTCTGAGTCATGGACCCCCGTCCACGCGTGCCTGACGCCGCCGCTGCTGCTCCGTTATCCGAGTTATTGACCCCCCGTCCACGCGTGCCTGACGCCGCCACTGTCGACCGCCGCCCGGAAGAGCCGTCGCCGAGTGACCACGCCCGACTGCGGTCCCGCCCTGCCCCCCGGATGAGTAACGCTCTCTCGCAGCTCCTCTGATAGTCATCCCCCGTCCCCTCCCCCCGCCCCCGCCAGGCAGGTGTCCTTGCGTCTGGCTAGCACACCCGGACCTTCGTCCAGCCCCTGTCCAGGCCTGGACAATGGACGCGTCTGACCCATTGCCCGGGTACCCCGAGGGCACGGTCCCCTGTCCCACAGTCGCCCTGCCGCCTGGCGTCGCTGCTGAGAATCGTTCGTGGTTTGGGATGCTTGACTTTCTTAACTCGCCTCCATTCGCCCATTCGCCCATTCGCCCATTGACACTTCTCGTGTGTTCGGCCGGCCGGATCTCTTAAAATAGTTGTGACGATGAAGGTGCGTTGGAGTTGGAAAGTAAGAGAAGGATGGAGACGACCAAAACATGGAACACATCGCTTGCCGCCATGTAGTCATTTGTGCCATTTCCTGTTCAATTCCGACACCTCGAAGGGCCCAGTTCTCATCATGCATTGTGAAGTGTGATGAAAATTGAATATTTCGGGAGGTTATCCAGCCACCCCAGGTCATCAACATGTGCCGCAAAAGGCAAAAATTTCACCGATATGGCTGCAAAAGTAGCTTGGCTTCTATCTTTATGCACAATTATTGCATCCGCATGGCAGCTTAGCATCTGAAGGAGAAGCTTAGCATCGAACCTACGTGAAAACTGTAAATATCACTTAGACGCCAAATGCCATGGTAACTCAAGGCCACTAAGACGTGCCACATGACCTTTGTTCGCTGCGGTGTGCATGGGTGCTAGCTCCATTGTCCGCAAAGCAACAAAGAATGTGTCTACGCTATCGCCTTCATGCACCGGTAGAGGAACGTGTCCACCTGGGTACGTGAACTGAGGAAGCAGGTGCAGCGTGTCCAGCTCCGGCGCCTGCCACCAGCCGTACCGGTGTTCGATCCCTGGGATTCCGGGTGAAGCACAACGGGACGGCCGACGTGCTTCACCCGGTCACATGTCACGGCCGACGGCCGGAGACTCGTCCGCCCCACCTTTGTTTTTTTTTCATTCGGACGCCCGCTGGCAGAGGCGAAATGCCATCCGCCAGACTGACCGTCCGGCTTTTTTGTCTTTAGCAGAGGCAGAGTGCCATCCGCTGGATATTTATTACGTTAAAGGAAGGGTTACGTTAATCCGGCTTGTGAGGAATCCGGTTGTATCAAATAAGCAGGAGAGGAAAGGTGAGACGCCGGCAAACAAAGAACGTGGCGTAAAGGGCCGATACATACATAGCATACAGGTTCATGTACAGACATACATGCATACATACATGCGTATCAATCAGAAGGGCATTTGGAGGGTGGACAGCTTCGTAGCCTGCGCTCCTCCGCCCGCTGGACACGGGCGGCGAGCGGGGCACGCGGCCTTGAGCTACGGTGCTGCCATCTGTGCCGCGCGGCTGCCGGCATAACGGGAACGGTTCGCGCGGTTTGGACCGGATGTGGGCCACGTTGGGGACGATAGGGGGGTGGGGAGGAGAGACGAAGCGACCGGAGGAGGACGATGCCGGGTGGAACGGTATGGGATAAGCTGGAAATTGACGAGACTGGAGAGAGTGAGATAGATATGAAGATAGAAAGAGACGGATATAACAAAAGATGTAGATAGAAAGAGATGGAGGAAGCAAGAGATGGAGATAGCAAGATATGGAGATAGAAAGAGAGAAGGAGGAGGATGGAAAGAGAGAGAGAGAGAGAGAAAGACAAGGGAGAGAGGAGGTGCATGGGGAGGAAGGCTCGGGCTGAACGAACTTGAGGCTTGGAAGATTGGAGCTGCTGAATCGTTGTGAAGCATTCAGAGCTCCACTGGCTGGTTCCTGACCCCACTGCAACCTCCATTCCTGATCCCACTGTGACCTCCACGCCTGTGACCCCACTGCGACCTCCACGCCTGAGATCCCACTGTGACCTATACTCCTGTGACCCCACTGCGACCTCCACGCCTGAGATCCCACTGTGACCTATACTCCTGACCCCACTCTGACCTCCATGCCTGACCTCACTTTGGCCCCACTGTGACATCCACTTCTAACCACACTGACCACCAGCGCGGTGTGTCACATGTACGTAGCGGCTACGCAAAATCAACCCATCCGTGACGAAACGCAATGTGAGCTTGCAAAAGCACTGCAACCGTCGGAATATGCATGCCCCTGAAGCATACTGTGATGCGCTACATTTGGAAATGAATGATAAAATTACACGGTCATATTGCACCATATTACGACTGAAATTAAACCTTGATTACACATTGATTGCCTTCACCACAGGTAGACGTGTTCCAGGGCATTGTTGACGACCGAGTGTTCAGCTTCTTCCTCATTGCGGGTTTGAAGCTAAGAAGGTCGGCTGCCCTTCGGCTCTGGGGATTGCTGATCTGGTGGCGGACCTGGGGAGGCTGGCTCTGGGGATTGGTGGTGCTGGTGGAGGGGTTGGGGAGGGTAGCTCTGGGGATTGGTGGGGCTGGTGGAGGGGTTGGGGAGAGTAGCTCTGGGGATTGGTGGCGGAGCTGGCGAGGGTAGCTCTGGGGATTGGGGGAGGAGCCGGGGACGGTAGCTCTTGGGATTTGTGGTGCTTGCGCCGGTGTTTTGAGGGTAGTTCTGGGGATTTGTGGTGCTGGCGCCGATGTTTTGAGGGTAGTTCTGGGGATTTATGGCGCTTGTGACGGTGCTGGAGAGTCTGGCTCTGGGGATTGGTGGCGGCACAAAGCTGCCGGACTCTTGCAGCAGTGTTTCAGCTAAGACCCCGGCACAAAGCTGCCAGGCTCTTGTGGCAGTGCTTCAGCTTAAGATTTTGTCAAACCAGACGCCGAGCTATAAACTCGGACGCGATTATTCCTGAGCTGACGTCGGTAGGGAAAGGTAAGCGATTGCTGCTTATTGTCATTTGTTAAGCCTCTCTGGATAGCTATCCAACGACGCAGAAATCAACAGAGCAGGCCGAAAAGCTGCTACTTGTAGTTGCAGAATTGCATAAGTAGTCGGCGCGCCCTGAAGCACAGATCCACCGCCTACAGAAAGATGTGTTTCATCCGATACGAAAAGATCATTTTGTTGTGCAATCGTACAGTGATTGCACTGCACCCTGACACATGCGTGGTTAGGGTTTGTGTAGTACTGGGTGGGGCAGGAGCGTGTTCCACTCGAATGATGGAGAAGAATAAGGATAATTGCATCATAAACATCCGTAATGATGGGAAATAGCCCCCCCCCCCCCCCCCCCAAAAAAAAAAAATGTTGGAAGCGATAGGAATCGTAAAAGGTGTCTGGTAAAAGTGCACGAAATATGAGGGTGCCTCAGTGCGTGTTCCTGCTCAGGTGTTCGGGTGACGTTCAGGTGAGCCACCTGAACGCCTCCCGGTGGATCGGGTCAGTGACATTTCAATGACTTGTCACTGCGTGAATATGGCGGCAGATCAGTTGCAGAATTGTGTAGCTGAAGTGGTGACCATGAAGCTGTACCGTGGACTAGGTGCGACCAAGGAGCTTGCGCTTGATTTATCGTACTGATATCAGCAAGCATGCGTCATGTACCAGCACCAATGTCGTGACTGTCGTAATGACGTAGCTAATGTCGTGACTGACGTAATGATGTCACCAATGTCGTGGCTGACGCAATGACGTCACCAATGTCGTGACTGACGCAACAACTACGGCGGCTGCAGTTAAATTTGAGCTTGTGCAGAAGTGGTTCAGGTGTTTCGTGTCGAGCTACGTACAACTATGACGTGGCGGCGCTCGGGTGTCGTGCGCCAACCGCGTAGGTCGCGGGTTCGAAACTCGGCGGTGCCGGAAATGTTTTTGCACGATCGCCGACAAAGCGACACATTTGATCGGACGTGTCGGATTCGGGTGCGAATTGGTGTACGTCATTCTCGACTTCCGAAGATGATGTAGCAGCCGCCAAAACTCCTGCAACGTGGGCGACATAGTCGCTGTGATGGATGTCGCTGTGATCACGACATGGTCGTTCTCACTTGTTTCACTCACTCGTCGAACGTATTTTTCGCGTTCCCGACACCGCAGGACAGGAGAAAGCTTGGCTTTCGACAGGCTTTCGCAGGAGAAAGCTGAGCCTTCTCCTGCGGAAGCCTGGGGCACTCCTGCTGAAAACACACCGTGCCGGCATGTCCATGGGGACGAGTGGTCTAGGGGTAAGATGCTCGTCTCATAATCGAAAGGTTGTGGGTTCGAGTCTCACCTGTCGCTACTCTTCGCCCGCGACCAATCGGCGTGAGAGATTGGCGACGCTGCATGACTCAACGGTCGACGTGTCGTAAAACCAACAACTAACCAACCAGCCGGCATGGCCCCGGATCCTGCCAAGCGCCGCGGCCGCCGACGCCCGCGTAATAGTCCGCGTAAAAACCGCGTTTTTTGCCGGGCGTCGGCCGACTGCAGCCCGGCCACCTTCCCTGACTGCTCCCCCACCCCCTCCCCCATTGCTGAATATTTAGTGTGTGGGGGGGGGGACGGCATCGGCCGAATTCCCGCTGGCGCCAAACGCCGATGATGGCCGGGAGTGGCGGTGAATACAAAGCCGGCGCGCCGGCGGGAAATGTTCGCGCGCGATCGCGGGTGGTGTTGGCGCGGACGCAGTGTTAAAATTATGTTTTTTTTCGTTAGGTGTGAGATGTCGAAGCGAGTACAGTAGGGTGTCGAAACTCGTTGTGAACGTCGTGTTCTTTAGTTACTTTAGAAGATGTATTTAGTTTAGTTTAAATCGTGTTCTTTAGTTACTTTAGTCTTTAGTCTATGCGATAAGCTGGTATTGTACAACGGACCAGATCATAGGTAATCCTTTTTTTCTGTACTTACGCTGCAAGATGTTTGTGTACCACGATCCGTTATGGTGAGCGTAGGCATGCTGCAAACGAGATACTGTTAGAAACGAGGCATGACAACTTCACAAACACACAACAAGAAGCACGATGCCGATACTTCTTTGGGAAAGATGTTGATTCAGTGTTCAGAAAGCGGTGTATTCCACGATATTCTGCGCGGACGGCTCCAGAAGGCCCCCTTCGTGGTCCACTTCCGGCTGGACGTCGTGCAGCGTGCCGTGGGGGGGGCGGGGGATGTGCCAATATCTCGCCAGTCGTCTCGCAAAGCCCACCAGCCGGCATTGGCGGGAGCGCTGTCGGTTGACACCGCTCTCCCCACCGCTTGGGTGGCGGTGGTTCGATGCGGCCGGTTCAGTCATTCGTAGCACATTGTGATGCAAGTGATGCATGCACAGTAGGCTAATGTATACTCTATAATCAATATAGTCTATAGTCTTGTCTATATAGTCTATAGGCTATAATATATAATATATAATGTGCATCTTCCGGTAGCATTGCCTATCATTTGATGTTACATGTCGTGCCTTCAGTTGTGTTATGTTAGGTTGTGTTATGCTAGGTTGTGCTATATTATGTTGTTATGTTTGGTTGTGTTATGTTAGGTTGTGTTATGTTAGATTGTGTTATGTTAGTATGTGTTATGTTAGGTTGTTATGTTAGGTTGTTATGTTAGGCTGTGTTATGTTAGGCTGTGTTATGTTAGGTTGTGTTATGTTAGGCTGTGTTATACTAGGTTGTGTTATGTTAGGTTGTGTTATGTTAGGTTGTGCTATATTGTGTTGTGTTATGTTAGGTTGTGTTATGTTAGGTTGTGTTAAGTTAGGTTGTGTTATGTTATGTTGTGTCATGTTATGTTGTGTTATGTTAGGTTGTGTTATGTTAGGTTGTGTTATGTTAGGTTGTAATATATTAGGTTGTGTTATGTTAGGTTGTGTTATGTTGGGCTGGAAATGAGTATTTATTTAGTATATAGCATTTACACATCGTAGGCGTTCCCTGTCACGTGCTAGTGACTGACGCTTGGACTGGGACTGGGACTGGGACTGGGACTGGGACTGGGACTGGGACTGGGACCGGGACTGGGACTGGGACTGGGACTGGGACTGGGACTGGGACTGGCACTGGGACTGGCACTGGGGCTGGGACTGGGACTGGGACTGGGGCTGGGGCTGGGACTGGGACTGGGACTTGCCCAGTGATTGGGAAGCGACTGCTGACGGTGGAGTGCGACACCGCCTGTGCGGGGGGGACGAGTAGTCTAGTGGTAAGCATCCCGTCTCACAATCGAAAGATCGTGGGTTCGAGTCTCGCCTGTCGCTACTCCTCGGCCGCGGCCAATCGGCGTGAGAGATTGGCGACGCTGCGTGACTCAACGGTCGACGTGTCGTAAAAGCCAATGACCCGCACCGCCAGTGCGGTGGCGCCAAGCGCTCCGTGGCGCCACCGCCAGAGCGCGGCTTTTTATGGCGCCAAAGTGCCGAGCGCAAACTTTGCCGCTGCTGAAACTCTACGGCCCGGCTGTTTATGTGCCATTGGAGGAAGTGCAGCTGGACACTATCTGATGCCGACGCCGACAGTGTGGCCGAGATAGCCGGTCACGACCGAGCGGAGCATCGTCTGCATGGCGTCATTTGTGACGTCATTATCAGTTGTCGGCGCTGTCACTGTGGTTAAGATAGGCGGTCATGACCGAAGGGTGCATCGGAGCTTGTCTGCATGGCGTCATTTGTGACGTCATTATCTGTTGTCGGCGCTGTCACTGTGGTTAAGATAGGCGGGCACGACCGACACCAAGGCACGATTGACACCAAGGCATTACCTTGCTCCATTCATTTGTCCACCCTGTCGCATATGAATACCTTTATGATCGATCCAGAAACCTGCCTATCACCAGCACCCAGTCATCGATAAACACGTGACGACATACTTATGGGCCCCACCCCCAGCTCTGATGCTGTGACCTAGCCCGTCACCGAAACCACGACCGGAAGTGCAACGCATCTTCACCGCCTTCGTCCTCCCGCCCAATGGTAGTCGGCATATTCCCCGCCAGTCGGCGTTTCCCGCCAGTCTTTCGGCGCGATGGTGAGCATCGATCGGCATATGGCGCGCTGTCGCACCTCTGTCACGGAGATTCTGTGCTGCCGGCTGGCGGCTGTCGCACCTCCGCCGCGGAGATCCGATGCCGCCGGCTGGCGGCTGTCGCACCTCCGTCACGGAGATTCTGTGCCGCCGGCTGGCGGCTGTCGCACCTCCGCCGCGGAGATCCGGCGCCGCCGGCTGGCGGCTGTCCCACCTCCGTTACGGAGATTCTGTGCCGCCGGCTGGCGGCTGTCGCACCTCCGCCGCGGAGATCCGGTGCCGCCGGCTCCCGGCTATCCGCGTGCACTCTGTGTACGGCTCTGCCGAACCACACATGTGGTGGATATGCCAGCGGGGCGGGATATCCATGTGCCATCCAGGTGGGATTTTATCCCGTCCATCCGACATATCCGAGGTGTTCGGTTTGTCTGGCGGAAATCCCGACGCAAGCGACAGCATATCCGACACACCCAGCAGGTCCAGCATATCCGACACACCCAGCAGGTCCAGCATATCCAACACATCCAGCGGGTTCAGCATATCCAACACATCCAGCAGGTCCAGCATATCCAACACACCCAGCAGGTCCAGCATATCCAACACATCCAGCATGTCCAGCATATCCAACACATTCAGCAGGTCCAGCAGGTCCGACGCAACCAACAGGTTCAGCAGGTCCGACACAGCGAACAGGTCCAGCAAGTCCCACACATCCAACAGGTCCAGCAGGTCCGACACATCCAACAGGTCCAGCAGATCTGACACATCTAACAGATCCAGCAGGTCCCATGCGTCCAAGCGTGGCTGAGCCGAAACTACGCCAACGTTCCCCAATTGAGCCGCTCCCAGAAGCTGGGGGCCACGGTCATACGCTGTTGCCGGCTCTTCCTTTGCAACCGGGCGATCTAATTCCGCAATCCGAATGCCGCTGCGAATTCATGGCTGTGCCCTCCCTAAACGCCTCCGGAGATCAGACACTCGACACACCCACGACGCCTCGGGCGCCGTGGCGCCTCCGTCCAGCCCGGTGGCGGTGCGGGCGGGGAGTAATTGGGCCCTCTTCTCCGGCCGGCGCCGGTTGACCTTGGGCGGCGCGTGTGAGCAGTGTAGTCATGGCTACGGCGTGCGTAGTCATGGTGACGGCGTGCGTAGTCATGGTGACGGCGTGCGTGCGTCAGCGGCTACAGGCGGGCGCGGTCGCTGCTGGTGGCAGGCGTGGGAGCAGATTGAAAATGGGCCGGACGCTGGTTGAAAGGCGCCGACACGGATGACTGGTTCGTTGTGACAGGGGAATGACCCTGCACAGCACCGACACTGATATAGTTGTCTTCCGCGAACATTGGCGGGGAAGATTGGACGGCGTCGTAGGCGTACCGACTGCATTGGTCGTATTGCAGGCTTCGAATGTCCTTGCCTGTCATAAATGATATTCTCGTGGGCTGTATGAAGGGAGAAATTTGATATCCCGAATGAGTACATCGGCGCAAATTGCCACGGACAGCCGTGGCGGTCTGCGAGTATTCAGACCATGCCTGCCTCTGATAAAGGCAATCAAGTTTCAATTGTAAGTCCGGTTTCTTTTTGCGACAGGCGCCAAGGAATATCGACATATTGTATGCAATAAACAGACGCTGACTTTTGTCGTCAGGCGATATTGCTTCAACCGGAGGATTTGCGCTTTAATTGGACAGATTGTTTTGCGCTTCATTCAATTTCATACATTTCGTTTCGAAGATCGCCGCTCGATCCGGTACTGTATATTCTGTATTGTGTGCGGGGGCGGGAGGGGGGGAGGGGGTAGGTAAAGGGAGGGGCGAGGAGTACGGTGGGCGCTGTCACTCCCCCTGCCCTTGCTCCTACGGATCGCGCCAGGGACCGATCCATGCGGACGTCTACTGATCCCTACGAAGGTTCACGGGGATGCGTGGCGGACGTCTACTGATCCCTACGAAGGTGCACGGGGATGCGTGGCGGACGTCTACTGATCCCTACGAACGGTTCACGGAGCCTTGCGAACGGTAAAGTGGGAGCGCTATTGTTCTGAGCTGGCCCTCCAGACCCCACGCAGAGGCCATAACTCAGTGATGTTTTTTTTTCGTGAAGAAGTACGGAACCATTGTCCCCACTTACCTTATCCTGTCACCGTCCTCACAGCCCATGTCCTGAACACACATGCCTGATATGTTTCCATCCACCCAAACCTTGGGCGCTGTGTATCCCGTGCAGCTGATACGCCTCTAAAGCCCAACACAACAACCGACTGATCTTGTCCTGTACAACACCCTCGTGACCTGTCTCCAATCCGCACATCCCCATGCCCTGACCTGTCCCCTATCCACACATTCACATCCACTGACCTGTCCCCATCCCCACATTCACATCCCCTGACCTGTCCCCCATCCCCACATCCCCCGGCCTGTCCCCCATCCCCACATCTCCCGGTCTGTCCCCATCCCCACATCCCCTGGCCTGTCCCCCATCCCCACATCCCCTGACCTGTCCCCCATCCCCACATCCCTGGCCTGTCTCCCATCCCCTGGCCTGTCCGCTATCCCACCTGCCTTGTCCTGTTCCACATTACCCGACCTGTCTCACATTCTCAAATGTTGCGTCCTGTCCCCGTCCCTTGTCCTATCCTCCATGCCCAAGTCTCCTGACCTGTCCCGCATCTCCACGTCCGTTCCGTCGCCACCCCCACATCCCCACAGCCCCGCATCCCCTGTGCTGGGGCCGTCGCCGTGCGACTGTTGCCGCGAACAAAGCCTCAAGGTGATCAGGAAACTGGGCCGAGCCGGGCGGGCCGACTGTCCGGTGCTATTTGGCGCTGCGAGCTCGTGCTGGCCGGCTGCGTTCTGCGCCCGGGCACCTCCGGCTGAGAAGAGTGCGGACAGACGCGGCGGCGGCGTTCGTCAGCTTCTCGGTGGAGGTGGGCCAGCGGCGGCGCCGCGTCCGTTTGTGTGCTGTGCTGGTGCGTGTTGTGGTTGGGCTGTGGTTGGGCTGTGCGGTTCGTCGAGCTGGATAATGGCGGAGACGGAAGCCGGAGGGTTTTCACTTTCTGCTGTCGCCCGGTGCAGCTGTCGGCCGTTTCTCAAGGCCGTTTCATGTTAATTGGTGCAGTGGGTAAAGATAGTGAAATGCCTGCATTTTGTTGTCATGGTTTGTGATCAGAATGGAAGTTATCGGTCCCTCTTTTCAGATGTGACATGTGCATGCCCACAGATGTGTATACTGGGCTTGGTGAGATTTTATTTACGTCACGTTTTCTCGACCATGCACTTGTACAAGCATATGAAATCACCGAAATCATCCTCAGCCGTATTGCAAATCACTTTGTTATTCACTCAGGTATCTTTAAGTTATCTTGTGTGCATACGTTTTGTCCTCATAGCTGAACAATTGAAAAAAGAGCCATGCAACACTCTGAATATGCAAAGCCACTCGTTGGAAAAGGTGTATTTATTCGCTGTGGCATCCGATGATTGATCATGTGAGACTGGGGAGACTGTGAGGCTGGGGAAACTATGAGACTGGAGAGACTGCGAGACTGGAGAGACTGTGGGGCTGGAGAGACTGCGAGACTGGGGAGACTATAAAACTGAAGATACTCTGAGATTGGTGAAACTGGAGAGACTGTGAGGCTGGAGAGACTATAAAACTGGAGATACTGTGAGATTGGTGAAACTGGAGAGACAGCGAGACTGAAGAGACTGAGACTGGAGAGACTGTGAGACTGGAGAGACTATGAAACTGGAGATACTGTGAGATTGGTGAGACTGGAGAGACTGTGAGGCTGGCGAAACTATGAAACTGGAAATACTGTGAGATTGGTTAGACTGGAGAGACTGCGAGACTGGAGAGACTGTGAGACTGGACAGACTGTGAGATTGGAGATACTGTGGGGATAGTGTCCCATATGTCCTGTATGTTCAATTGGACAAGTTCAAGGCGACCTCTGACGTTTTTGACGCTGAATCCAAGGCGACCCGTGACTTTCCACCGCTTATTGCGACTGTATTCCATTTCGCGTGTTCTGTGGTCACTTACGCACCATGGAGCATCCCGACAGTCCCTGTCGGGGTGCTGGTGCTGATACCAACGGCAAACGTTGCCGACCACCCGGCGTTCAAGCCTCTGCCACCCCGCGCCTTCGCCGCGGCGGTGTCGACCAACGCCGCGGACGCTTTGCGCGGCGACTATTTTCGTCCGCCCGATGGTTTATTCAGATGCGGGGCCGCGAGCCGTTTGGACGTGCGTTCTTTTTGCTCTGTTAGAAGGCGCACTGTGTGATAGGATAGCATATATATATATATATATAGATAGATAGAAACGCAATAAAAGGTGCACTGATTAGGTTATCTCTGCGTCGCGCAGAGCTGTGTTACCTCGCGGCTGGCCAATACGCCGCCGCCGGAAGCCTTCTGTCAGGTGCCGCCGGTAATGTTGTGTCTCCTGACATTGCTCTCTGGCTCTGGCGCGTCCTATGACGTCACTCTCCGGTTGCCTTGGATACGCGCTTTCACGTGGAGTGGAACACATTCGGCCCGTTGTTAGGTCGTTGCGGCGTTAACGGAGTGTGAGCGGGGCGTGATTGTTGCGAGTTGGACCAATTCTAGCAGGTCCCAGATATTTCGCTTCCAAATATCACAAACGGATCCTCGCGGGCATGTCGGCCATGTCATGTTTGCCATGTCACGCCAACCATGTCACGCCAGCCATGCCATGCCAACCATCCCACGCTAACCATGTCATGCCAACAATGTCACACCAACCATGTCATGCCAACCATGTCACACAAACCATGTCACGCCAACCACGTTGCGCCAACCATGTCACACCAACCATGCCACACAAACCATGTCACCCCAACCATGTCACGCCAACCATGTCATGGCAACCATGACACGCCAACCATGGCATGCCAACCCTGCCACGCTAACCATGTCACACCAACCATGTCACACCAACCATGTCATGCCAACCATGTCACACCAACCATGTCGCGCCAACCATGCCACGCTACCCATGGCATGCCAACAGTGTCACACCAACAATGTCACACCAACCATGTCATGCCAACCATGTCACACAAACCATGTCACGCCGACCATGTTGCGCCAACCATGGCATGCCAACTATGTCACACCAACCATGTCACGCCAACCATATCATGTCAACCATGTCACGCTAAGCATGGCATGTCAGCCATGTCAGATATGTCAGCCTCCAGACCGATTAACATGAACATGAGCTGCGATTTATTAAACAAAAATTGCAAGATTCTGTGAACTTATTTGAACTTACTTGAATGAACTTACCTAATGAATGAATTAATTAATTTAATAAACTTAATGAATTCTGATAAACTTACTTGAACGCTCGTCCAGTAGCGAAAACGTTCCAAATCCGACGAATTTGCCAAATCGGAGGAACAAACTCGTGCATTGTTGGCGGCCAGGGGCTCTCCCAGGCGGGTTTGGCGCCAAAGTGCACCAGTGGCGCCCGGCGCCGGCTATGGTGGCCTGGCGCAGGCCTGGCGCAGGCCATGCTAGTGGTAGTCACGTGACGCTGGACCGCGCTCGGTCCACAAGCGAGTTATTGGCGGCAATCACTCCGGCTGTGGCATGCTTCGGATGCCGACTGATCGTATTGTTATTCATTGACATCATATTTCAGTTATGATTATTATCGTGTGACCTGTTATTTGATCCGCCTCACGATTGGAGCTGTTTGATTCTGGATCGAAAGCTATCTGAGGTCAGCGATCAAATTACAACCATTTGTCGATCGCTGGCGTCGCCATGACAACAATTTGTCGATCGCTGGCGTCGCCATGACAACAATTTGTCGATCGCTGGCGTCGCCATGCATCAGCGCGTTCGTAGCCTCAACGGCATGGATAATCTAATCCAGCAGAGATTTGAACCCGTAACTTCCAGACTGAGAATCAAATGCAGCCCGCACTGCGTCCCGCGGCTACCCACCCCACCCCCTCCCCGCCACGAGCATGGCGCGTTCGTGTGTCCCGGCTATTCGTGTCACTAACCATGTCACCAGCCACGTCACTAACCATGTCAACAACGAACTAACGAATGCTTGGCGCAAAACAGTGGCCCTGAGAGAGTGTTTCGGTTGTATTCTGGTGTTGCGTGGACGCGATTTGTTGAGCTCTCCTTCGCTCGCTGACTTCAGATGATCTGTATTCCCGGGTGGCTGGTGTTCATTGTTTGTTTGTTTGTTTGTTCGTTTGCCCGCAAGCGACGGAATTACCGAGTCCGCGTCGCAAAAGTACCCAAGGTTCTTCTTCTTCTTCTTCATTGTTGTTTGCCGGCAACTTTGTGCAACCCCGAGCCCGAAGTCATCGAGGATGAGTATTGGAAACGGAAGTTGCGAAGAAAGCCTCGGTGCGGGGTTGGACACTGGTGTGTGATAGATGGTCGTGTTGACGTTGGACTTTTGACTTTTGCGGAGGACACGAACCCTCCAGTGTTGGTCCGAGTCCTACGCCAGGAGTTTCGGTTTCTAACATCGTACCCTGTCGGGCGGTCTCTCCAGTGTTCTGTGTTCACGCTAGGTCGCAACCTATGACACTGGTAGAGCCCTCCTCGTATTTCTGCGAAGTTTCACTGGTGGTCGACACTGCCCCCCCCAACATGGTCAGCCGCCTGGCGCCGCCACTGCAGCTGGCGTCCCCCCGTGCCGGCCGTCTGGTAACGCCACTGCAGCTGCCCAGGTGGTCGCCCGACTATTTATTTACACAGGCTAATGTTAATTGGCGCTTGGCTTTGGTGGGATTTAGCTGTCCCATTCGTCATCGACCCCCCCGCCCCGCGCCATCGTGGCGGGAGGAGGTCGAAGGAAGGTGTTCACTGTTAATCACCAAGGATGAGTCACCGGGGGGGCGTGCTGTCGCCTGTTGGCATCCAGCCGGACGCGGTAATTTGTGAGCCGGCGCTGCACCGGTGACGGACTAGATATCACCGGCGCCTTTGATATCACTCGCGCCAGTGCAGAGGCGTGACCAGGCGCGCGGAGAACGCGACGCTTCCGGAGGCACGATTCGGCGCCGGCTCCGTCCCAATCACCGCCGGTCGGTGGGTGGCGGGTGTGGGTGGTGGAGACCGGCACGGGATGCTCCTGATGCCGCCGATGATGTCGGCTCGCCGTTGGCGGAGGTGTCAGACGCGGCAGCTTGCTCAGCGCGCGTCGACGACCCGCCGTTTGCCCTTGCCGTGTTTGTTTGGTTGTTTGTTTGTTTGTTTGTTTGTGTGTGACGTTTGTTTGTTTGTTTGTTTGTTTGTGCCGTTTGTTTGTGCCGTTGTCCGGGCGTGAAGTGAATCTCGAGCGCACCTGCGTGAAGCGCGTTCGGTCGAAAATGCACGAACAGCCGCGTCGCCGCTTTCAGTTTCCAGGTAGGGTCCACCCAATGGCGCAGGGACGGTTGCTATGCCAGAGGAGTAAGGCCGTGGCCGTTTCCTATCCCAGGGACCTCAGCGGTGGCGACGCTCTTTCGCACGAAGCGTGAATAGTTCGGTGCAACAGTCTTCGGCGGACCAATTCAATGTGCAGGATGGTGATGCGGAGGATGATGATGCGGAGGATGATGATGATGATGATGATGATGATGATGATGATGCGGAGGATGATGATGCGGAGGAGGATGATGATGTGGAGGATGATTATGCAGAGGATGATGATGCGGATGATGGTGATGTGGAGGATGATGATGCGGAGGATGGTGATGTGGAGGATGATGATGCGGAAGATGAAGGTGCAGAGGATGATGATGCGGAGGATGATGCGGGGGATGAAGATGCGGAGGATGGTGATGCGGAGGATGACATGTGCATGAGCTAAGCGAAACGCATCTCAGTTGAGTGCACTAAGGTGTCACTATAGTCTGACAAGCTAATGTTGGGATATTTGCGAGCTCTTACCTTGATGCCCCGGCTGGGGGAATCATCTAACCACGGACCCCGCATGAACCCCGCATCTGACCACTGACCCCGCATCATCTGACCACTGACCCGGTACCGTGGAGACGAGGCGGTCGTGTCGGTCCATCTATACCATTGCCAGCTGGCATGTAATCATATTGCACGTGCAACTAATTCTCAAGTATCTTGCATGCTTTATTTTCACCCGACAATGCGCATGTATGTTGGTGATGGTCCGAAAAGGTCAACTTCTATTCGTTTTTGATCGTGTTGATGGATGTATTTTGCAAGTGTAGTTTGGGCAAAATACAGGCCAAATTTGAGCACGATGCACATTTGATTTCGACAAGACAGCACAGGTTCGATGTCACAAGGAGGGGAGAGAGACAGCGAAAATTTGCAACTTGACGCCACGTTTTGACGTCAAAGCTCAACTACAACAAACCAAAACTAGATTCTACTGTGTGCAGGATGGGTTCTCAAGGTGTGTAGGCATGGGCGCTGTATAACCAATGCAGTTGATGCGCCCTAAAACCCAAATAACTAACAAGGTGTGTAGGCACCGTGTGTCGAACTACAAAGGTGTCGTTCAATTAGGAAATTGAACGCAATTTCAAATATGTAATAATCTACGTCTGTGTATGTATAACTTTATCGAATACAATGGTGACTGTCTTGGCTTAAGTTAGTTACGATGTTGCGAATCAAGCAAAAATCCTGAAATTGCTCGGGAATCTATCACTGTTCTTATATATCAAACATGTAATATACAATATAGTCGTATAGAATGAAATCAAATAATACAACTTGGAGGCAGCACTGGCAGACAGGGCAGGCGGCGACGACTAGCCCACCGCTCCACGCTTCTACCCGTCGAACGTAGCTAAGTTCCGCGCGGTATTTGATGCTGATTACGTTCGAAGTTTCATCTCTAGTGGGCCCTCCATCTCCATCTCATCATCTCGCCAGCCACTTGTTCACAAGTGGCTGGCGAGCCTGATCTCACTGTTAGGCAGAAAGCAATATCCATTAACTCGCTGGCGACCGTTGGCTGCAGTTGGTGGAAACATGTACTTCTCATCGGTGCGCCTTTCGACCGAAACAATTAACTAAACACATGCAACTGTTGGTTGTTGGTTGTTGGTCTAGTCCGCGGATCCACAGAGAGTGTGCGCCCCCCCCCACGCGCACACTGTAAGTTCGGCCTGGTGGCCGCTGAATTGGCCTGGCTTTACGGGATGTGATTGTGCTCCAAGCAGAGCCTTTTGTCTGGATCTTGAACCGTCCACTCCCATCGGACATCTCTCGGAAGTGATTCGTCTCAGTTGAAATTACAACGCCGAAAAATATTATGTGACGCCAGAGCAAGAGGACATCATCATTCATTAAAAAAATAAGTTCGAATTGTTCGGGCGCCTTTACAGAATCAGTCAATGCTTAAAGTGAGCGCTGCCTAGACCCTGAAACGACCTCCCGATCGACGAATTCCAGTCCTATGGCACAATTTTGACCGGGGGTTTAACGTACCCACATAGTCGGGCACGGCCGCCTGGTGTCTGCACCCCTGACCTTGCATGGCCAGTTGCCAACTGGCCATCGCAGACGAGGGCGTTAATATCGAGCGTGTGAGGCGACTCCAGCCGTTATGCTAAGATGAGGAGACATTTTCATGGACAGTACTCTGGGTCACTGAGCCGGTAACTATCTTCCTCCTGTTCCTTCCTCCTCAGGTACCTCCAGTTTAAACATAAATTTCACGACTTGAAAGGTCCCCAACCCAAGCCAGGTTCCTTCAGGTACCTCCAATTCACACATAAATCCCACAGCAAGAAAGGTCCCCATTCCAAGCCAGGTTTCTTCCGGTACCTTCAGTATGCACAGAAATATCACGACTGAACGGTGCAGTCCGAGCGACCCTGACCTACTTACGAGACAACGCCAGTACACCGCATATCCCACGGTACTTTTATACTATCCGTCATGGCGGCATTGCCGCCTTGCAGGTTCTCAGACGAAGGTGACATGGGCTGTGGACGTTTAAAGTCGTGAGATTTTTGTGTAAACTGGAGGTACCTGAACAACCTGGCTTGGGCTGGCGACGTTTAAAGTCGCGAGATTTTTGTGTAAGCTGGAGGTGCCTGAAGAAACCTGGCTTGGGCTGCCGACGTTTAAAGTCGCGAGATTTTTGTGTAAACTGGAGGTACCTGAACAACCTGGCTTGGGCTGCCGACGTTTAAAGTCGCGAGATTTTTGTGTAAACTGGAGGTGCCTGAAGAAACCTGGCTTGCGTTAAGAACGTTTAAAGTTGTGAGATTTCTGTGTAAACTGGAGGTGCCTGGAGAAACCTGGCTTGGGCTGTTGACGTTTAAAGTCGTGAGATTTCTGTGTAAACTGGAGGTGCCTGGAGAAACCTGGCTTGGGCTGTTGACGTTCAAAGTCGTGATATTTCTGTGTAAACTGGAGGTACCTGAAGAAACCCGGCTTGGGCTGCTGACGTTTAAAGTCGAGAGACTCCTCGTTGTTCTGTTGTCGTCGTGTTCGGACGTGTTTGCTCCGGCTTTGTGACGAGGAAAGACCGGTGAGGAAATAATTTGGCACAGGTGGTTAGGGAGGAGAATTTGTTCAGCTGTAGGTGCTAGGTTAAGTTGGTCAGGTTGGGTTGTTTAATTTTGGCATGTCTGACATATATTGGGTACTCTGGGCTTCTAGAACTATCGATAGTGGGGCGGCCACGTGGAGGCGTTGTAGACGGGTGACGCGGCAACGTGGCTTATATTTCTCTGAAGGGGATAGTTAGAGGAATACGTTTGTGTCTTCTTCGTATGCTAAATTAAGGTAGTGAGTTTAAATTGCTGTCGATAGATACATCTTTTTATCATAATTAGGTCTGAGCTTTTAACTTAGGGCTTGAACTAGAACATACTAGCTGTACGAGAACAGGTAGATTCTTGTTGGATAGTTTTGGGGAATTTGGGATGTGGTATTGGTTGGGGTGTTGAACATATTTTTATCCAGGCTTATAGTATCTTCCCTTTACAGGCTTAGCCCAGATGGGCCCCTGTGGCTTTTATCAAGTCTGACCACTATGACTTTATGACCTATTGCCAAGTGGTGGGGACGGGCACTTGCATTTCGCAGGTTGTAATGAATTGGAGCCAGTCGCTGAGTGGGCACGACGCGATGAACCGGCCTGACCCAGGACAAGGTCAGGTCACGCGTGCCCGGGGCCGACAATGCGGTCAGCGCAATAGTCAGCACACGCTGCGGTGTGATTGGTCAGATACCGTGCGCTCGTGCGCACGGAAAATGTAGGTTAATGTTCCAGGATGTTGGATACTTGCTGGAACAGTCATGCGGTAACTTCAGGCGTGATCATTTCGCGGAATTTCGCGGAATTTTCCCCGTCTGCGGGTGTTCACGCTCGATCGGGCGGTAATTACGAGTCGGATGTGCAAGTTTAGAGGGGAGGTTCACGAGCGAATGTATTTCGGCGCGTCAATGCGCGTGCAGTACTGTTAAACCTGTCCAACGGCACGGCCTTACCGCGCCCGTTTACGCGAGCCCATTTGGCGCCATTTGTGGGTTGCGCGCGCGACGCATTTGACCAGTCATCTTGTCACTCCCAACCGCTTGTCAAACGCATTCGGCCAGTCACTCCCAACCGAATGTCACGGCAAATCAGCCAATGGACAACTCCCCCCCTCCCCCTCCCCCTTGGATAATGTATCGCAGTTCCCTGACGCTAGCCTGAAAACTATGCACAACCTTCCAATGTTATCAGGGTGCTGGAAGCTTGGCTCGGTGAGTGGGGAAATTTCAAAATGGTCTCTGATTGTGACAAAAGCACCAGATTTGAACAGCCGAACATTTGTTGAGTTTGTTCAAGACTATGTTTTCCTCATCAAATGCTTTTGGATTTTTATTTGTAAAAAAAGTGCTATTTTAGTGCAACATGTAGGCGAAAATCCGCCTCGTGGAGGACGGTAGGGGTGGGGGGGGCATGACCACTTTCCCTTCCCCTGGATCCGCTCCTCAATGTTACGGTGCACAGGCGTGCGAGCAGTCGTCCCCGACATGTCGGACAATCTCCGCACGTTCACGTCGCAAAAGCTTAATCTTCTCTCCATTGTCCGGCGTCGAGCGGCGTCTCGACTGCCTCGGGGCGCGTCTGTCGGCGGCTGCTGGATCTCCGCCGCCAGCGTGATTAGTGGGCCGCGCCGGTGTGATTAGTGTACGCCTACACGGTCCAGCGACCGTGCCCGCTCGTGGTGCCGACGGTGCACGTTGGTGCGCGCCTACATGACCCGCAGACCGGGCGCCGCACGAGCAGCTCCGTTCGTGCCTGCCGGCCGTGCACAATTTGCCCTGCGGCGCCAGCGTCAGAGTCAGCTGCCGCAAGCCGCAGCACCGTTACCGCCCGCCCCTCCCCCCCGGTGACGTGCGGTCCGGCCGACTTTCTCCGCGGGGGAGGGGCGAGCGGGCGGTGGCCTTGAAGTTGCGTCTTCGCCAGGTGGCGCGGCGCGGTCAGAGGGCGTGTCACGTGACTCTTCGGCTCAGACATGCCCACCAGCGATGATCTGCTGCCTGTTTTGACTAATTGGCGAAACACGATATTTATATACATATATGTATATATATATATATATATATATATATATATATATATATATATATATATATATATATATATATATACATACACACACACACACACACACACACACACACACACACACACACACACACACACACACACACACACACACACACACACACACACACACACACGCGCTGTCTGCGGGCCTTTGTTGTCCAGCGTGGGCCACACTGTTGATGGGCCTTTGTTGACCAGCGTGAGCCAGGCTCTCGGTGGGCCTTTGTTGTCCAGCTGTTGTTGGCCGTGTTCGGCCTTCAGACTGTGACACGTCTCGGGACCGGAGACTGGATTGGAGATGAAATTCAACGGTGGACGCGATAAGATGCTTTTTGCTGTGCCCGATTCGGAAATGGATCCGTGTGGAGGATTACGTACTGTCGTCGGCCGGTGACGACGAGCCTGCCGCGCTGGACACTGGTCACTGGTCGCGTCACTGGTCACTGACCATGTCACTCGTCACTGACCACGTCACTGGCCACTGACCACGTCACTGACCACGTTACTGGTCACGTTATTAGTCACTGACCATTACCTCTCGGTGCTTTCGGCTGGTGACCTGTCTGCCGCTCCGGCCACTGGTCATTACCTCACGGTACTGTCGGCTGGTGACCTGTCTGCCGCTCCAGCCACTGGTCATTACCTCACGGTACTGTCGGCTGGTGACCTGTCTGCCGCTCCAGCCACTGGTCATTACCTCACGGTACTGTCGGCTGGTGACCTGTCTGCTGCTCCAGTCACTGGTCATTACCTCACGGTACTGTCGGCTGGTGACCTGTCTGCCGCTCCAGCCACTAGTCATTACCTCACGGTACTGTCGGCTGGTGACCTGTCTGCCGCTCCAGCCACTAGTCATTACCTCACGGTACTGTCAGCTGGTGACCTGTCTGCCGCTCCAGCCACTGGTCATTACCTCACGGTACTGTCGGCTGGTGTCTGTGCCGTCATCTGCGATGAGTAGTGCCAGGTTGGGCTGGCTGGGTGAGGCTGGATGGTTTGTCGGTATGTTTGTTTTCATGATGAGCAGTTTTCGTTGTATGGATGCAATGTCGCAATCAGGGGATGTCGACGTGGAGATGTCGACTTGAGGATGTCGACATATATATTTAGACCTGAGGATGTCGACCTGGATATGGCGACCTGGATATGTCGACCTGGAGATGTCGGTCTGGATATGCTGATGTGGGGATGTCGAGGTCTCTTACTCACGCCGAGTGTTCAGTATTTCACGCCTTTGTTGACATGTCATGGCGAGCATGGACATGGTGTGACATGATGACATGATGACATGATGACATGATGAAGTGATGTGCTTTGAGAGGTCCCTTGTCAGGCTCGGATTGTGTGGGATAACCCAGTTGATTTGCTTGCTAGTTGTTTTCCCTTACTTTTTAGCAGCGAGCCACTCATTACGATATCTAAAGCGACATTTTCGCACCTTCTGAGCCGCCTTCTAGTTCTTGAGCAAAATATGTTTAAAGTGCTTCACCGTATCTCCGGTATGGTTTGTTTAAGGATGTTGAGCTGGCGACCTGGGTCGTAAGCGACCTGAACGTACCCCTACCCGGGTCGTGAGCGCATTTGTGACCAGCACCAGACCGTCACAAATTGTGACGGGCTGGTGCACTGACCCGGGCTGCAGTTCTTCTGTCGCCTACTCGTCAGTTTGTCTACGCGTCAGTTCGCCTACTCGCCAGTTCGCCTACTCGTTAGTTCGCCTACTCACCTGCTCACCTACTTGTCTGTTCGTCTACTCGTCAGTTCACCTACTCACCAGTTCGCCTACTCGCCAGTTCGCCTGTTCGCTGGCAGCGCAACAACTCTGGCTGCCGTCACGCTTCGTGCACGTGCCGGTCGTGACGGACCGAGTCACGCGTGGCGTGACGGTGGCGTTACCTCGCCGTCACGTAAGAACATGTGTCGGTGATAAGGCACGAGCTGAGGGACCGGTTAATATCCGCAGCGTTCAGTTAGTGCTGGCAATAGCAACCCATAGTATTCGGCTGCACGCACTGTCGTGGGTT
Source organism: Ashinkailepas kermadecensis (assembly GCA_034440615.1). Classification (NCBI taxonomy): domain Eukaryota; kingdom Metazoa; phylum Arthropoda; class Thecostraca; family Neolepadidae; genus Ashinkailepas; species Ashinkailepas kermadecensis. Next base: position 221,652 of record JAOTOM010004905.1, on the reverse strand, counting down.
CTTATACGATGTGGCTTCCCCTGGCTAGCAGCTAGCTGTCCAAACGTCAGGGCGGCCAACCCAGGGATGCCTGGTGAGGGACAGACAATAGCACGGGTGCCAATTTGATGCATTTCGGTGGTGGTGTGTGTGGGGGGGGGGGGGGTATTGCCCTTCCCATGTTGGTTTGTCGTCCCCCTCGTCCCCCTCGTCCCCCTCGTCAAAATATTTTCCAGTGCGCCCCTATGTTCAACATGGGCGGCCCCCAATCGATTTCGGCCCTCTCATTTCCTCCATGCGCTGTTCCTCATGATTTATTTCTTCGGAAGTTGACACCCGTGGGCGGTCGCCGCCGCTGAACACAAGTCAACGTCCCTCTCTCTCCGTCTCCGTCTCCGTCTCCGTCTCCGTCTCCGTCTCCGTCTCCGTCTCCGTCTCCGTCTCCGTCTCCGTCTCCGTCTCCGTCTCCGTCTCCGTCTCCGTCTCCGTCTCCGTCTCCGTCTCCGTCTCCGTCTCCGTCTCCGTCTCCGTCTCCGTCTCCGTCTCCGTCTCCGTCTCCGTCTCTGTCTCTGTCTCTGTCTCTCTCTCTCTCTCTCTCTCTCTCTCTCTCTCTGTCTCTGTCTCTGTCTCTCTCTCTCTGTCTCTGTCTCTCTCTGTCTCTCTCTCTCTCTCTCTCTCTCTCTCTCTCTCTGTCTCTCTCTCTCTCTCTCTCTCTCTCTGTCTCTCTCTCTCTCTCTCTCTCTCTCTCTCTCTCTCTCTCTCTCTCTCTCTCTCTCTCTCTCTCTCTCTCTCTCTCTCTCTCTCTCTCTCTCTCTCTCTCTCTCTCTCTCTCTCTCGCGTGATTCGTCCAGACGCTCCACAAGGCGCTCACTTTCTTTTCGATGGCGTCGTCCTGCTCGAGCGCCGGCCACTGGTCAAGGCTCTGCTTTTTTCCTGTTCAGCTACTCCGATTGCTGTCACGCTCGTTCACTAACCGGATTCTGAGTGTACGATTGGTGCCATTGGGCGTGGTTTCTGGGTGAATTGGCACAGTTGGGTGAATTGGCACAGCTGGGTAAATTGGCACAGCTGGGTGAATTGGCACAGCTGGGTGAATTGGCACAGCTGGGTGTATTGGCACAGCTGGGTGAATTGGCACAGCTGGGTGTATTGGCACAGCTGGGTGAATTGGCACAGCTGGGTGAATTGGCACAGCTGGGTGAATTGGCACAGCTGGGTGAATTGGCACAGCTGGGTGAATTGGCACAGCTGGGTGAATTGGCACAGCTGGACGTATTGGCACCGCTGGGTGAATTGGCACAGCTGGGTGTATTGGCACAGCTGGGTGTATTGGCACAGCTGGGCGATTGGCGTCATTGGGTGGGGTTTCTGGGTGTATTGACACCGCTGGATGTATTGGCGTCATTGGGTGTGATTTATGTGTATATTGGCACCGCTGGGTGTATTGGCGCCATTGGGTGGGTTTCTGGGTGTATTGGCACCGCTGGGTGTATTCGCGTCATTGGATGGGGTTTACGGGTATCTTGGCACCGATGGGTGTATTGGCGTCATTGAGTGGGGTTTCTGTGCATATTGGCACCGCTGGGTGTATTGGCGCCATTGGGTGGGCTTCTGGGTGTATTGGCACCGCTGGATGGGGTTTCCGGGTATCTTGGCACCGCTGGGTGTGGTGTCCGGGTGTTCCGGGAATGTTCGCTGGTTGGGGCGTGTGCTGAAATGATAGCCTTGAGCACAATGCCACTGTTTGTGGTAAGTTTGACATCATAATCCCGGCTGAGGGAGGAAAGTTCTGCTCGCTATGCGACAGCTGTTGGATGCAATTTATGTCTTTGCCTCGTTTGTTTCGACTACAAATTCACTGGAAATGCGTAGCAGAAGCTTGATTTTGTGGCATGTAAGTATAAATATAAAGCATCCAAAGCATGTATAAAGCATGTATACTTCATTAAGCATTATAAGGCATGTATACTTCATTAGGCATTATAAAGCATGTATGCTTCTGCAGAGCATCATGCCGTTCTGTTGTACGCCCCGGAGCAACACCCCAGAGTTCCTCCGTCCACCCCAGAGTTCCTTTGTTCACCTCAGAGCAGCACCCCGAGCTACTCTGTCCGTCCCAGGGCAGCACCTCAGAGCTCCTTTGTCCGCCCAGAGCAGCACCCCAGAGTTCCTCTGTCCGCCCAGAGCAGCACCCCAGAGTTCCTCTGTCCGCCCAGAGCAGCACCCCAGAGCTCCTCTGTCCGCCCCAGAGGAGGATGCCCCAAACGTGCCGTCAGTCTGATAATTGACAACAAACCTTTGACAAATTGACAACGGGACAGCTATTCCGCTTCCTTGCAGAGGTTTCCTGTCTCCTGTGGTTTCCTGTGGTATATGCGCCCCATTAATACGACGACAGGTATATGGTACAACCAGGATGGTTATGCTGTACGTCATGACAATGGATTTCATAATGTGTCACATTGAATAGTTGTGATCAGTTTCGGTTTTACAACTTGATATGATTGACGATGTTATGGGCGCTGCATGACCCTTGCAGTCGATGCGCCCCTAAACCCCAATAACCAACCAACCAACCGACAAATTGACAGAAGACATAGTCGAATGACGAACAAAGAAATGATGAAACATTGATGAACAAAGAATGAAGAAATAAAAAAATCAAACATTGATGAACAAAGAATGAAGAACAAAGATATAGTCGAATGATTCCGAGTGGCTGGTCATCGAAATGCCTGCAGGTGTCTACGGCATCGAACGACAGCAAAACTGAACTATCGATTGTAGACGCGGCCATCAAAATCTGCCGAAGCCGTGACACTGGCACACAACATGCGAATGGTTTGGCGCCATAAATCCGTGGCGGGAAAGCGGCAGCGGCAAATTGTTCACGCCGTATGGAAGCCGGTGGATTCCCGGCTGTCGACGTACGAGCCGTAAAACAACAGCAGTAAATCGTCACCACCAATTGAGTTTCGTGCGTGCACCGCGTTACGGCGAGCAATACGACGGGGAAGATTTATCTTGTATGAATTGGAGCTTGTGCCCGATTGTGTTGTCAGTCGGTTGCTGGCTGTGGTACGCGTGTGGCGCGTTTGGGAATTTGTTCGTGCCCGGCCTCAGTACGTTGTGCTTTGTTCTGCCTTCGCATTGAGAGCTGCCTGGGGTGGACAGCTGCCCTGGTTGCTAACATTGTTCCTCCTCCTCCCCCTTGATACCCGAGCATGGTTACGCTTATGAGTGAGCACTCATATGAGCATATGAGTGCTCATATGAGTGCTCGTTCAGCACGCACTGCTACCAATGCACATCATCACAATGATCGACATATTTGGTTCGATGCGTTTGTAAACTATGCTACGTTCCTGCTGTGTCCGTCGTATATTTGATAAAGCTTTCTGGAGCAGCAGGGCCGAAACGTCCCCAACCCGAAACGTCGAAACGTCCCCCCAAGACGTCCCCAACCCAACTGTCGCCCGATCGCTCCAATGCTGCAGGCTCATCAGCTTTTTGTCGGACGTCGATCCACACAGCCTGCCAGTTGCGTAGGTTGTGTTTCTGTCCCCGTGTCCGATGCCGGACCTATCACAATCTTCGTCCACCGATACTTGGATTCCAGATATCCGAGACAAGTGCCCCTCTCCCACACATGACAATTCATATATCCGTCCCTACCGAGTCTCCGACATATCCGCCACTATCCTGTGTGCTCCTCACCCTATTTGCTCGCGCAGCGATCTTCCCGTTCCCTGTTTGCTCGGGATTGTTTGCACCTGGCATCCCATTGTTTGACCGCCGCTCCAGAGCTAAGTGGTCGTGGCATGGCGCGTCACCGCGATGCAGCGATCTGATTGGTCGGCCGTGATGTTACGTCACACCAGCGCTCGCCGAACGCGGAGGTGATCGACGTGGTTCACTTCGTCGCCGGCGGAAAACTCGCAGGTGGTTTCTTTGTATCGGAACGTTAGAAGAAGAAGAAGTCACTGAAATACTAGCGTAGCCAAAAGGACGACCTGCTACTATTGGCTACTAGACATCACGGCCGACAGTATACTAGACAGGTATACTAGACAGGTATACTAGACAGGTATACTAGACATCCTATTGGTTCCTGGTTACTGTAGGCTGCGCATTGATGAATTGAGTAAGGAATTTGGTGAGAAATACCACGTCTTCCACCATATCTTCTCCGTAGCACCGTAGCATTGGTGGATCCACGAAAGGAGGAAATTGGAGGGAATGTGCCCCATGGAGATGCGGCACCTCTGTTACTGGAAAAATGCGCCCTCCAAATTGTCGAGTGCACCCCTCCACCTTGAAATGTTGAGCCCGCAGGCGCCCCTCCGAGTAGAATAGCGCCTCGCACAAGACAAAGGTTCCGCTGTGGAACGATCCAGTGCACTCCGCCTACCCCTCGCCCGCCTTGAAAATGCCCTCAAGATCTGTGGCGCCCCTCCGGAAAAGATGACGTCCCTCCAGACAAGTTCCCCTCCCCGCCCCATCAAAATTCCCGGGTCGATTCCGGCATCATAGAGGAAAGAAAAAGGAGATGTGCAATCCGTAGGCTATGTAGGCCAATCTCCAATGTAAAAGCCATCTAATATCTCGGCAACACCCTGCCAGCTTTAACCCACGCGTGTGGCTTCGCCTGCACATATCGCCTCCGTGCATTGTATCGTAGATTGTATTTATACGAAACGGCAAACATCGAGACTACCGATTTATATCCAGCAATATACCGTGTTTGTGCTTCACAGAATTGCAAGTGGTTTATCGTGGTGCGAACAAAAAAAGTCCTAGCTTCTGTGCTGATCATTGACGTGCTTGGAGCTTGTGTGCAGTCATATCCCAGCAGGCATCCGGCGCAATACAGTATTGGAGATTCCTCGCGGCTCGGGACCATTCACGTCCGGCAATCTGAACACGGCCTGGCATTCTGTTTGCTGGAGGTGCCGCAGGCAAAAAGGCACGAGGAAGCAAGCAGTCTGCGTGGCTTTGTGGTTGGCGACTACCAGCAGACGGCTGCAAAGATGAAGTGAATGAGGAGAGGGGGAGGGGGTGGAGATTCCAGTTCGTGTCATGTCTACACGATTCTCTCGCGGCGAAACGAGCTCGGGCGGCGTGTAGCAAGCGGTCGGCGACCGGTGGGCACGGTATTGATTTTTGCATTGGTTTGTCGGCTGCCGGAGCCGTCATCGGCCACGACCAGTGGCGCACCGGAGGGGAGGGGCCCAGGGGGCCCGGGCCCCCCCCATGAGACCAAAGTGCCCTTTTGGCCAAAAGTGCCCTTTTGACAGAAAAGTGCCCTCTTGGCCGGAAAGTCCCAAGTTTAGCCCAAAAATCACCTGCCTTATGATAAGGCAGGTGATTTTTGGGCTAAATTTGGGACATTCCGGGCAAAAAATCATTTTTCTTGCAATTTTAAAACAAATTGCTTTAAAATTGCTTGCCACCCCCCCCCCCCCCGGTCAGCAAACCTCCCAGTGTGCCCCGGGCCGCAAAGTGCCCTTTTGGAGCCGGTCAAGTGCCCTTTTGGAGCCGGCCAAGTGCCCTTTTCGGTCCGGGCCCCCCCCATGAAAAATCCTGGGTGCGCGCCTGGCCACGACCTGTGCCGTTCTCATCCCAGCAACCTTTGCATTTCCTCTGTCGTCTCGCGACGACTGCCAGCATGTGTCAGCAAGTCGTGAACTGACGTTGATTTTTTGTTATCCTTGATTGATGGACAACAAAATCGCCACGGCGCTGCAGCGAGTTTTCAGTCGTTGGCCTGGTGTTTTGTCGTCGGTCTATCTGTGTTGTTAATCTATCTATTAATGCTCTTATGTTAATGTCAATAGTGTTGTTGGTCTATCTATGTATGCATCAATGCTCCCGACCATATTCGCATTGCTGCTGAGAACCGCTCAGGGGTTCACCTGAGTTCACGTAATCCATGCTATGTTCACCATTGAAGGCCCAATCAAACCCAGGTGATATCGGGGTTATTAGTGTATGTGTATCGGGGTTATTAGTGTAGAGTGTAGAGTATGTCTTGTTTTGTGGGCTGATGATGGGTGCGGTGTCTCTGATGTAGATTGTCTCAGCCGCCACCAGCCGCCGTTTGACATGACATTGCAAGTGCGCTGTCAGCATGGCTCTGGTGAGCCGTACTCCGTGGTGTTCTCGGAGGTGGTTTGTGGCACCTCCATCCTGGAGGTGCATGGTGAGGCGGCGACCGAGAGTGGTGCATGACCGATGTGGCAAGCGTTGGGTGTTGTACACTCAAATTAAATCAAAATTTGGCTTGGTAACACAAATCATTTTGGCAGGTCGATTCGTTATATGCAACACCCATGCGGTTAATGGTCAACTTGTTCCAAGTTGGGGTCGTTGCCCCCTTAACCCCCACCCCCGTTCGGTTCCTGCGCCCTTGTCCCTCATCCTGATAGAAATTAGCAGTTTTCGACACCCTTTTTAGCTCTTTAACAGGCAGATATTTTCCTCTACTTCCCTATTATTGTTACCTCATTACAACGTCCTCCATATAACAACATTACCATTGACGTGCAAGAGCCCTTCTTTGAGTGAGGTAGTACCAAATATATAGGAATTAATGCTATCTGGGCACCACCGTGAGTGTGTCAATTAGCGCTGCAGCGGATCATTTGTGGTGCAGTAAACAAGCAACCGATACGCTTCATGGCGTATTGGATAGATGACGTCAGGCCGCTAGTATGACGTAGGCAGAATGAAGCGCAACGTCAGGGTCTGCCGCTGTCTGCCAATTTCTGCCGCCGACGTCGCGAACGTCGGGTCTGCCAGGCGAGATTCGGCCGATATTCCGGCACGTGTAAACAGGCCTTAGCAGCAGTGGACTGCAGCGGACATATGTCGTGTTCTCCTGTGTGGATTCCCGCCAATATCCAGAAATGTCCACAAGACGCGTCCGTCAGCCACAGCTTCGACAGATTAATCTACCACGCCTGCTCGTCCATTCTGGTTGGTCAGTTTCTCGGTGACGGTTCACAGGCGGCCGTTTGATTGGCCAGTTTCTCGGTGACGGTACACAGGCGGCCGTCTGATTGGCCAGTATCTCGGTGACGGTACACAGGCGGCCGTCTGATTGGCCAGTTTCTCGGTGACGGTACACAGGCGGCCGTCTGATTGGCCAGTTTCTCGGTGACGGTACACAGGCGGCCGTCTGATTGGCCAGTTTCTCGGTGACGGCACGCGGCGGCCGTCTGATTGGTCAGTTTCTCGGTGACGGTTCACAGGCGGCCGTCTGATTGGCCAGTATATCGGTGACGGCACGCGGCGGCCGTCTGATTGGTCAGTTTCTCGGTGGCGGTTCACAGGCGGCCGTCTGATTGGCCAGTATATCGGTGGCGGTACACAGGGGGCCGTCTGATTGGCCAGTATCTCGGTGACGGTTCACAGGCGGCCGTCTGATTGGCAAGTTTCTCGGTGACGGTTCACAGGGGGCCGTCTGATTGGCCTGCGCCGTCGATTGGCCAGTATCTCGGTGACGGTTCACAGGCGGCCGTCTGATTGGCAAGTTTCTCGGTGACGGTTCACAGTCTATTGGCTTTTCCAGGCGGCCGTCTGATTGGCCAGTATATCGGTGACGGTTCACAGGGGGCCGTCTGATTGGCCAGTATCTCGGTGACGGTTCACAGGCGGCCGTCTGATTGGCAAGTTTCTCGGTGACGGTTCACAGGGGGCCGTCTGATTGGCTAGTATCTCGGTGACGGTTCACAGGCGGCCGTCTGATTGGCCAGTATATCGGTGGCGGTACACAGGAGGCCGAACTGCCGCTCGCCGCTGTCGGCGGCGGCGGCGGCGGCGGCGCGGAGGTGACGACCGCGTGACCTTTGCTCCGCTCGCTCTGACCCGGCGCGACCTTTGTCGGCGAGCGTTGCCACACGGAGCGGCGCCGTCGGGCCGGTGCGGGCCGCGGCGGCCGGCCAGTGCGCGTGGAGGCCGGTGGCTGGCGGGTGTGTGGTGACGTGTGGTGATCCTGGTGTGGTGCTGGTGCGGTGGTGGTGATGTGTGGTGATCCTGGTGTGGTGCTGGTGCGGTGGTGGTGATGTGTGGTGATCCTGGTGTGGTGCTGGTGCGGTGGTGGTGACGTGTGGCGATCCTGGTGTGGTGCTGGTGCGGTGGTGGTGATGTGTGGTGATCCTGGTGCGGTGCTGGTGCGGTGGTGGTGATGTGTGGTGATCCTGGTGTGGTGCTGGTGCGGTGGTGGTGATGTGTGGTGATCCTGGTGTGGTGCTGGTGCGGTGGTGGTGACGTGTGGCGATCCTGGTGTGGTGCTGGTGCGGTGGTGGTGATGTGTGGTGATCCTGGTGTGGTGCTGGTGCGGTGGTGGTGATGTGTGGTGATTGTTGCTCGAAGTGCAGGCGGCGATCTGCTGAAGCGTCGACAGTCGCCCGGTTGACGCCGATGTCTGACCGGCTGACGCCGATATAGCTGGCCGGCTGACACCGATATAGCTGACGGGCTGACGCCGATATAGCTGACCGGCTGACACCGATATAGCTGACGGGCTGACGCCGATATGTCTGACCGGCTGACACCGATATGTCTGACCGGCTGACGCCGATATGTCTGACCGACTGCCAGACCTTCCTGACGTATCCCGCCTTGAAAGCTCAAATATTCCAAGTGGCCCACTTACACGGCAAACATATTGGTGATGTTTGAAGACAATCATCTGCCATTATCTTTTCCCGAAACAGTTTAGCTGCCGATGTGCATGTGCACCGGTTGTCAGCTTCTGTAACCCCATGTCCCGTTTCGCTGAAGGCCCACAGTGACATCGAGGGGTAATCTCCCGTAAGCATAAGAACGGCACAACCCGCACCCACACCGCGGTGCCAAAGCTGTCGTCTTGGTGCCGCATTTGCACATGCCGCGCCCACAGTGTTCGGCGTTGCGGCAGTCACGGACACGGTGCACCGTACTGTGCACGGTGGTGCACACCATTGTGCACGCTGCTGCTGCGGCGGCCAGGCGCGCTCCATGGCGATATTGCAGGTCACGCCTGCCGTGCTGGCCACCCACGGCCGTGACCCAGGTCACACAGTTGCCGACAGTGACAGGTCACATGACCGTGACAGGTCACACAGTTGTGTGTCGTCCTGCTCCATATCGATATTGCTGGTAACACATGCCGTGTGTCAGCATTGAATTGCATCCAATGTTGTTCTTTTCGCCCGATGAAATGCTCTTTGCTTAGCAGTTCTGCGGGATGATGTAGTGCCAAACTAACCCTTCCCACTTGAACACCATCACATCCTCATGTCGTCTATCCTTTTGGGTTTCGGTAGGTACTTGGGTTCTTTTATGACGCATCCGAGTGCTGGGTCGTAACAGCGTCGCCAACCTCCCGCGCCGGTTGGTCGCGGGCAGACTCGGTAATCCCGCCGGTTGCGGGATTCGAACCCACAATCTCACAATCTCCATAGTCCAACTCCCTATCGACTGAGCTGCCGCGGCCCACTGCCCCCGGCCGTGACTCAGGCTGCACGCCCACCGACCACCTGTATCCGCCGGCACGTGTGCGAGGCGTCCAGGTGCGGCCGCCTCGCGTGCACCGTTCGCGTGCACGACGGGACGGTCCGGACCGGTCCGGCGGGTCGGTGTCGGAATGTGACGGTAGGACGCCGGCGACGGTCCCCGCCCCGCTCGCGACCCCGCCGCCGCCGGCTGACGTACGCGCGGCGAAGGTGACGCCGCGACCATTTGCGACTTGTGTCGCGCCGGTTTGCAGGCGGGGGATGGGTGGATTGTGGCGTCGCGAGGCTCTCAGCAGCTGAGGACATGTGGCGTCCCCCGCCTCTCGCCCTGGCAGGAAGGCGGGCATCGCGGGGAATCGAACCCCGTACCTCTGGCGTGCCAGACGCTTAGGTTAATCACTGAGCTACCGACACTCAGAGAGGGGGGGGCGCAGGCATCATTTGCACGTGTCCCGGATGCGAGAGGGCAGGGCGGAGCGGAGAAGGTGCAGGCTGTTTGCACTAGTTGGGAAAGCTGCCTGTGAGGACGAGCTTAGGTAGGATTCGGAAGAGAACTGAAGTGTTCCAGGAGGGTGAGATGGGACGGGGGAAGAGGCGTGGAGGTGGTTCTCAGTTGAAATAGAACCTCCTGGTCGAACCTCCTGGCAGAGGCGACCGGGCGCCCCGGAAGACTCACGTCGCCTCGGTAGGCCAGTCACGTACTGTATTTTGATTGACGAGTGTTAGATTCACCTGTGTACCGACCGACGCGGCGTCTGAACATACTGCACAGTGTGCACCCATTGTTTCGATTCACCTCTGGACCGGTCGGTATTTATTCGACGTGCCGAGCTAAATGCGTGGGATCTCGCCTGCCTGGGTTTGTTTGCTTGTTTATTGGGCGGTTGTAACGCACTTTATGCACGATCACGGCTAATGGCGTCGCCCACACTGCTTCGCCGGCGGGCCGCGGGATTGGGAAACGTCCCGAGTGGTGCGAGTGTTGAACCCGGGACCTTGGTCGTCTGCCTGTGTAATCACCAGCACCGGCTGTCATCAACATGAAGGAGAGGGTGTGGGGGGGGCTATGTGCGTGCCTTTAGAGGAGCCTAACTCATGCCTAGGACCGCCTCCAGTCATTCAATAAGCAGTTAGTATTCAATGAATCATTCAATGAATCCAGTAGGCGATATGACCATTGCAGTCGATGCGCCCTGTAAACCAAAACAACCAAATGAATCCAGCAGGAGCGCATAAATGGTTGTCTTATCCCGGTTGGTATGATGATATCCCGGTGGGTGTGGTCCGCTCGGGTAGGCATGCCTTTGGCAGTAGTAGGCCTAACGACGACCCGCCGCGACTTTCGGACGGCCGACGTTCAAGATTTACGACGTGAAGTTGAATTAAATACGACGCGGATATTTGTCGCCCGGCTGTTTATCATTTGGCGACGAAAAGCCGAAAAGGGGACGAGAAGTCTAGGGGTAAGTTGCCCGTCTCACAATCGAAAGGTTGTTGGTTGGAGTCTCACCTGTCGCTACTCTTCGCCCGCGGCCAATCGGCGTGAGAGATTGGCGACGCTACATGACTCAAAGGTCGACGTGTCGTAAAACCAAATACCAACCGACGAAAAGCCGTCAAGTGCGCGACTTCGCCCGGCGCTGCGTTTTAACTTTGCGTTGCACTCAGCACATTGGTTTGCATTGTCTATTGTCAGAGCTAGCAAAGCCGCCCGGCGGGCGGCAAGTAGGAAAAATGATGCAAATCCACACAAAGTGCAAAAATGCGGTTCAGCCAATCGCAAGCCTGCTGGTTGATGGAAACGAGCCAGCGAACGTTGTTGCATGTTGCAAACGAGGCAGTTAGTTGTTGATGGTGAGGAATATGTGGCAGGAATGGCGGCCGGCACGCTTTCCCAGCCGGAAAAAAAGGCAAGCTACGACATGCCGCCCGCGTATTTCTCTTGTACGGCGCCGATGCTACACTGCGCTGCGCTACGCCGTGCTACGCCGTGCTACGATACACCGTGCTACACTACATTACACTGTGATGCGCTACACCCCGCTACGCTACATCACCATGGCGCCATGGTGGGCTACGCTACACCATGCTTCGCTACATCGCGCTACGATACACCGTGCCACACTGCACAATTAAATGCTATGCTACACCATGCTACGCTACACCGTGCTACGATGCACCGCGCTACGATACACCATGCTACGCTACATCGTGTTACGCTACACCTTGTTACTATGAACCGTGCTACGCTACACCGCGCTACGCAATGGCGCCATGGTGTGCTACGCTACACCGTGTTATGCTACACTATACACTACGCTACACCATGCTACACTACACCGTGGTACGCTACACCATGCTACACTACACCTTGCTACGAGCACAGCGATACGATGCACCGTGCTACGCTACACCGTGCTACGCTACACCGTGCTACGCTACACCGTGCTACGCTACACCAGGCTTCTTGTCCTCAGCCCGTCCCACCAGATGTTTCCGTCTGCGCTGCTGAATTTGATTTAATGACTCAGCATGCATGCTGACCTTCGATGCATCCGACCTTCGCTGATGTAAATGGTATTCCAGGCCGGCGATTTGTGATTCAATATTGTCATGATATTGTGATTATGTCGAATGATAGCCGTCTATGTTGATATGTGAGTGGCGTGTTGCATGTGTGTGAGAAACTGGACTGCGTCGAGTATTATATAGCTGAAGTATTGCAGGCGGTGGAGCCGTATCGGATGCAATCGACTGTCATGCGTGGCAACGCATGGTTGGTGATTAGTATCGTAGTATCGAAGTATTACAGAAGCGGGGTGTAAATAAACTAATGCAAACTAAGCGAATGGAAGCCCTCAAAGTTGTATCGGCAAAGTCAATTAAGCCGTATTGAATAAGTGTGTTAACAAATAACACCAAAGAATGGATCCCGCTCGTCACGAGCCAGGCCGTTTATGACGTCATCGTGGCGGTAGTCAGCTGACGGCGGTAGTCAGCTGACTGTGGCGAGTTCCGCGCCATATGTGCCGCGCAAGCTTCACCGCACCGTCACTGTCGTACCGGTGAAAGGTGACTGGAGAAGCCTGTCATGGCACCCCTCCCCTCCCCCTCCCACTCTCCCCCGCCGGGCCGACGGCTGCCGGCGGTTCCGCCGCTGTCGCGGCGGCTTCAAAGGACTTCCGGTGGCTGCGCGTGCGCGCGCGCCGGAGCTCAGCCCAGTCGGCTAGACTGTCGACGTCGGCACGGGGGCGGCTCTGGACTTGTGCCGATAGAAACCAGACGGAACTGAAGGTGGCTGCGCTCCACCGCTCACCGGGCGAAATCCCGATCTGACGTGCCGACCGCTCCTCTCGGCTTTTATTAATCTAAAGCTCTTATCACGAACAAGCCAAGCCGCAATTTCCGTCATCACCGCAATGCATCTTCAGGACGGAGGTGCCACTAACCGCGTGATGGTTGTTCGATGACGTCACGACTAGAACGGAGTGAAGGCGCGGAGGTCTTGTGCGGCTTTGTTCTGTTCCGACACCGCTGCTGGCAGGGGCTGCTAGGTCCGCTGCACCGCTGCTAGGTCGCTCCGTGTCCCGTACAGTGGGATGGCAGGTGGCGTAGGAGCGCCGGTGAAAGGTAGACTGGCCACCGCCTTTTTGTCCCATTTGGCTAATGGTTAAGATCACAAAGTTGGAGTGGCTGTCGGCCCCTCCCGCCCCCACGTTTCTATACCTATGGCACTGAGTGCGAGGCGAACATGCTGGAAATGCGTCGACGCGGACGCACGGGCTATTACGAAATGGCACGGGTGGAGCTTGGAAAACAACGTAAGGTCCATCGATGGCTAAGTCGGTGACTGAGAAACGCACTCGCGCGCTCATGGGATGTTACGCTAGTGTCCGAATTTATTCGTGAGGACTTCAGTGGAAATGCTGGAGAGGAAGAGCGGGAGGGGTGATCAAGCCATTCTACAGAAATGGAGAAATAGGCTTCTTCTACCTCCGTAGAGGTAGAGGTAGACGTGCCGCTACGCATACCGCTACCTGCGCCTCCCGAGTTTGTAGCCAGTGTTCGTCGTGTCCTGCTGCATGTCTAATGATGGCGCTATAATATGATGTTCTAACGATGCTCTAATGATGATACTCTAACGATGCTCTAATGATGATGGTCTAACATGGCGCTCTTAGATGCCCTAATGATGATGCTCTAACATGACGCTCTAACGATGCTCTAATGACGATGCTCTAACGATGATCTAATGATGATGCTCTAACGATGCTCTAATGATGATGCTCTAGCATGACGCTCTTACGATGCTCTAATGATGATGCTCCAATATGCCGAACGTGATCGTACAAGCCAACATCTTCGCAAGCCCTCTCGAATCAGTTGGTGAACACATTGTGCAAATGGGGTGTATCAGTGACCCGGCACGCTTTCCCCGACGCGGCACGGCGGTGGCACGTCGTCTCTATTACCACCGTCTCTCTATTAGCACAGGTCAGATAAGCCGGCGGCAGCCGGCTTATCTGACCTGGTGGGAATTATTTGTATGAGCATAAAGTAGGCTTCAGACTTCGGGTCTTCTACCGATCAACCGACTGCAGTCTGGGCGGACTGCAGACTGCAGACTGCAGTCTGCAGAACTGACTGCAGTCTGGGCGGGATGCGTTGCCTATGCGCGACGCGTAGCTTCTGCGTTTGAGGTTTTTGAGGTTTTTTAGATCAGCGCAGCGTCCACGATTCAAGCCCGCTGCTTATGCAAAGATCAAAGACCACCGCCGGGCTCAAGGCCCATGCCAGCCACTGATGTAACGAGCACCCCCGTGGACGTGGCCGGAAGCGGCACTCGGTGCTGGCTGCCGACCTTGTCTCCCGTGCGCTGCGCACGGCCGGCCGTCGATGTGCCTCGTGTCACATCGTTGTCGGGCGGTTAGCCTGCATGGATTAATGCGCGAACGTTACGACCGCTACCAGTTAAGTAGGTCACTAATGCACCGTTGCTAATTCCGTACGTCGTGCCGAAGCTCCCCGGCGGCCGCCGATCCGCTACTGCCGATTAGTGTAATTGAAGCTCGCGCCGCTAATCTACGGTCGATTTGCCCGACGGCTTATTGCCGCCGCGTCGGCCGCTGGCGCGGCAATGCGATCGTCCGCACCTGGGTGTGACCTCGGTGACGTCACACGGTGACCTCGGCGACGGCACACGGCCAGCTGTGACGTCACCGAGCTGCGGAGCATTGCGCGGACGCGTTGCGCCGTTCCTGGCGCTTGTCGATGATGGCGAGAGCGAGCCGGAAGCCAGGGCCGACGAGTTGCTCGGTGTGTCTGGGTGTTCGAGATCGTCACACCTCGTCGACCTCGGTCGGGGAGGCGCACCCAGGTCCGCCATTTGTATCAGGCGGACCTGTCGGTCGCCTTGTCGGGGAGGCGGACCAAGGACACGTCCCGGTGAAGGAGTATCGGACCAAGGACACGTCCCGGTGAAGGAGTATCGGACCCAGGACACGTCCCGGTGAAGGAGTATCGGACCCAGGACACGTCCCGGTGAAGGAGTATCGGACCAATGACACGTCCCGGTGAAGGAGTATCGGACCCAGGACACGTCCCGGTGAAGGAGTATCGGACCCATGACACGTCCCGGTGAAGGAGTATCGGACCAAGGACACGTCCCGGTGAAGGAGTATCGGACCCAGGACACGTCCCGGTGAAGGAGTATCGGACCCAGGACACGTCCCGGTGAAGGAGTATCGGACCAAGGACACGTCCCGGTGAAGGAGTATCGGACCAAGGACACGTCCCGGTGAAGGAGTATCGGACCAAGGACACGTCCCGGTGAAGGAGTATCGGACCAATGACACGTCCCGGTGAAGGAGTATCGGACCAAGGACACGTCCCGGTGAAGGAGTATCGGACCCAGGACACGTCCCGGTGAAGGAGTATCGGACCAAGGACACGTCCCGGTGAAGGAGTATCGGACCCAGGACACGTCCCGGTGAAGGAGTATCGGACCCAGGACACGTCCCGGTGAAGGAGTTTCGGACCAAGGACACGTCCCGGTGAAGGAGTATCGGACCAATGACACGTCCCGGTGAAGGAGTATCGGACCAAGGACACGTCCCGGTGAAGGAGTATCGGACCAAGGACGCGTCCCGGTGAAGGAGTATCGGACCAAGGACACGTCCCAGTGAAGGAGTATCGGACCCAGGACACGTCCCGGTGAAGGAGTATCGGACCAAGGACACGTCCCGGTGAAGGAGTATCGGACCCAGGACACGTCCCGGTGAAGGAGTATCGGACCCATGACACGTCCCGGTGAAGGAGTATCGGACCAAGGACACGTCCCGGTGAAGGAGTATCGGACCAAGGGCACGTCCCGGTGAAGGAGTATCGGACCAAGGACACGTCCCGGTGAAGGAGTATCGGACCAATGACACGTCCCGGTGAAGGAGTATCGGACCA
This sequence comes from Ashinkailepas kermadecensis, assembly GCA_034440615.1. NCBI lineage: Eukaryota > Metazoa > Arthropoda > Thecostraca > Neolepadidae > Ashinkailepas > Ashinkailepas kermadecensis. Next base: position 205,717 of record JAOTOM010004905.1, on the reverse strand, counting down.
AGGACACGTCCCGGTGAAGGAGTATCGGACCCAGGACACGTCCCGGTGAAGGAGTATCGGACCAAGGACACGTCCCGGTGAAGGAGTATCGGACCCAGGACACGTCCCGGTGAAGGAGTATCGGACCCAGGACACGTCCCGGTGAAGGAGTATCGGACCCAGGACACGTCCCGGTGAAGGAGTATCGGACCAAGGACACGTCCCGGTGAAGGAGTATCGGACCAAGGACACGTCCCGGTGAAGGAGTATCGGACCAAGGACACGTCCCGTGAAGGAGTATCGGACCAAGGACACGTCCCGGTGAAGGAGTTTCGATGTTGACGGGGAGACCAGATGCCGTTGCCGGGAACTGTCGAGAAAGAAACTGCATTTGAATACATTGTCATGCTAGACCAAGATACCTCCTGTACCGACAGAGTTGGAGATCTGTCACGAAGCTGGGGGGGGGGGGGATCTAAGTTATTATCCCCAAGACACATTTTCCGGTTGAATATGGAAAATGACAACTTAACATGAGCAGGGTACCAAATCAGGGAGTCCAGACCCCTCCCTCGACCCACCCGGGATTTCCAGCCGTAAGTGCCGATATAATGCACGACGATAAGGCTTCAGGTCATCCTGAGAGGATGCCTGTCACTCCACTTTGTTGACGATTCTGTTGCTATCGCTATTGTTTGGCATAGTGACATGTTGGGCCTCCTTGGTCTTGGATGGGACCACGTGAAGTCTCTGTGAAATTGAAACCTGGCGTGTCGCCACCGCACTTCGTGATCCGTAATTCATGATCCGGACTTCGTGATCCTAGTTACGTAAGATAATAACCCTGTGTAAATATTTAATATCGTGGATATTGGTTTCCGCTGCACCCATTGCTGGTTGTTTTCTAGTAGAATCAAGGGTTTCGCGATGTGCAGGTTGTGAGATGTGTTGTAGTTGGGCCTGGTGTTGCAAGCTTGACACACTTGGGTTGTTTGGTTCCCTTAGCATGGTTAACTTCATTACTTCCTGGTTGGGATTGTTAGTGTTTGGATCATGAGTTCCGGGTCGCGGTAGCCCAGTCGGTACGGCGTTGAACTCTTGATCGCAAGATCGTGGGTTCGAAACCCACAATCGGTGGTGTTTTCGAGCCACTTGCGAATAATCTGCGTGAGACGTTGGCGGCGCTATATCGTCCAGCACCTGAGTGCGTCGTAAGAGAACCCAAGGCTCGTCTTCTATCTCGATATCCGAGCGACAGCCCGAGCAGCTGGCGCTTGGGCAGCTGCCCGAGCAGCTGGCGCTCGGGCAGCTGCCCGAGCAGCTGACGGTACTCACGGGCGACAGAGTTGTCGCTCAGGGTGGTGCCGCCGCTCAGTATCGCAGCGTCGTGTCGCGGTGCACTGTCGCGGTGCACTGGCGCAGACCGCGCAACAGAACCGCCACCGCCTACGTGACTAACAGATGCGGTTTATCCGCGTCCGTTAAGCCGTCCCCCTCCCCCCGCCACCTCCCCACGGCACCCGCGGCGCGCCCCGTCAGGCCGCGGGCTGCCCTTTGTGCCGAACATGGGCGTCCCGAAAGTTTGCTGTAGGGCCCGGCCAGGAAGTGGGGCAAGGTCGACCGCCACCGTCAGTCAGAATTATGCAGTGCTAAGTTAGCAGGATGTTTGGCCTGTTGGGAAGTTGGCCGCTCTTCTCCTGCGGCTGTTTGAATCGGGTCGTTTAATTGCTTTTGTCCCGCTCGTTATGTTCGGCGTGTGCTTCGTTGAAAGTTTGCAGCGGCAGTTGGGGAAGTAAGCCGTCTTCATCAGCTTCATCTCGTTATGTGGACGAATCAGCCGCCCAAAGTGAGGCGGAACTAATGCTAGCAGGAGTCGTTCCTTCATTTCAGCCACCCTGGCAATTGAGTCGTTTCTCGTCTCAGATGCTACTGCGCACGTCGCTGTGTGCGCACTAGCTAACTGGGTGTTTCTGCTGCCGCTATGGCCTCGCCAGAAACCCACCAGATCAATCAGAAGCGCGCCAAACCAACGCCAGCAAATTATGATGGCGCGGTTTTTTCTCTGGCGGCGGCCGGACGACACGCCGCTAGCGGAGCAAAAAACCGCGCCAAAACCTGCGCCACCAGCTGTGCAAACCAGCTCACGTGCCAACAGCATGATTTCGCGATGTGAAAGTGTGAAAAATGTGATGCTTCTTAAAAATAAATGGAAAGCCGACGTGCCGGCTCCCTTTCAAGTATGAGGCAACCAATCGCTCTGTTCCGGCAATTCTTGTTTGCGATATGGCACAGGCCCCGTACGCTGCATGTCGCAACTGCATGGATGCGGCATACAGCTGCATATGGCATACTGCATGGAAGCGTCATGCAGATACATGTCGCAACTGCATGGAAGCGGCATACAGCTGCATGTCGCAATTGCATGGATGCACTTTTGCAGCTGTGTTGCGTGTCTGGAGTCGGACACGAAGCTTTTCTGAGATTAAGAGGCGATTCACTCAGAATATATAATTCCCGGAGTGAACGATCCTTGGTCTGTGCTGCGGCTCATAAGTGGAGGAAACCAGATCCGTTTGGCGTCTCCTGAGAGGAGGATCGCTATATATAGCATGCTGCTGTTTGGCCTGAAATCTTTCAGGTAAAAAAAAAAGTTGTATGGATGCTTGCACTTCACCTGGGTGCCATTATGCCGTGGCCGTGGAGTGCCTGAGTGCCTTATGAGTGACACTCATAGATGTCACTCATGTTGCCACGCATAACTTTAATGAGGACTGTGTGGAGCCTAAGAAAAAGGAAGAGGACTAAAAATGTTTTGTTTTTGGCGGAAGGGCACGAACACATCTGTCTCACTGTAGAGGTAGCGAACGTGCTGGTCTCTGTTCCGTCCAGTGTCTCGTGTCTCGAGACCTGTGCCAGCGCCGTGAAAAAGTACGCCCACGCTTTATTGCGGTGGTGACACATGCATCTGGCAATTGGGCTTACTTTTGTTGTATACCAACACGCCAAGAATAGATTGTCGAACATAATATCATTGTTCGTACATCAGTCACACTTTTTCATTCAAGAGCCACAATCATACGGCACACCTTGTGGCTCCTTATAACTGCGCAAGCATATTAAGTACGCTTATCACAGTATATCACAGTATCACAAGTATATGCTTGCGCAGCTATAAGGAGTCACAAGGTGTGCTGTATGATTGTGGCTCTTGATTGGCAAAGTGAGCAAAGCCTATTGAAATTTGATTTCCGGGGTTTCATCTTGCGTCTACAAGATCTGAACGGTGCATAGTCCACCGAGTCAGGTCGTGGTTGGTTTACCGTATGAAAAGCATGGCACCGTCTGAGTTCGATTGCTCGGATGGTGCGATTGTTCTGCGGACTTGGCGTCCAGAATTAAAATTGTTTGACCGCGCGCTGCCCAGAATTGATCCGTCGCCATCCTCGAAGTTCAGTTGAAGTCGAGAGAGTGCCGTTGCTCTGCAGCGTTCAGGACCGAACCGTTGCCGTTGGGATTGTCGGTAGGTCGGTGTGGGTACATTCGTACCAGCACATCGTACCGACGATTGGGGAGATCGGGCGCTCTCGAAACCGAACTCCCGATTGCACGTGATCCTCTGGCACGTCCACTGCGTGTGGAGTGTGCACCCGACTGGACACCGCGGTCAGGCCAGTGACCAGAGGCGTCGTGACCAATATGGGATAGAGGGGCAAGAGGGCCCTCAGGCGTGTTTTTTTCCATGGTGCGCCAGAGACGTGATGTTCACCAAACTCGGGAAACTCGGGAGTTTCACCAAACTCGGGAGAGCGCAACCCGTCCCGCACGGTGGCGACGCCCATGTCGGTGGCGTATTGCGCGCTCATCAGTGGGCTTCACTGTGGGCATCAGTGGGCTGCAATGTGGGCATCGGTGGGCTGCAATGTGGGCATCGGTGGGCTGCAATGTGGGCTCCAAAGTGGGCATCGGTGGGTTCAAATGTGGGCACCAGTGGATTCCAATGTGTGCATCGGTGGGCTACAATGAGGCAGGACCGAAGGACGTGACCACGTCGTGGAGGTCGTCGTGTAGTTGGGAGCGCCATCTAGGAGGGAGGATGTGGCGATGTGTCGCGCCATTTATCCTCACAGCCGAGGTCGCGCCAACTTCAGGCCAGGGTCCGCTGCAATCTTTCATCAGAGCTTCTTCATTTCACGATCTTTCATTTCACCGGCGGCTCCGTCAGATCTGGAGGGGTCCTCAGTGGATCAAACCCTTGGGGCTCTGCCAGATCTGGAGGGGTCCTCAGTGGAGCAAACCCTTGGGGCTCTGCCAGATCTGGAGGGGTCCGATGTCACGAGGTGACGCTGCAAGCCAGCCTGCCGCTTCGCAATTCGTGCGGGTTCAACTGTGCCTATATGTCTGATTTTTGCAGTGCTGTCGTGTTGTGGGTGATGTCTGCGACGTTCGGTGACATTGCGCAACTTATCACACTTCTCTTGCACTCGCCAAAGCCGTTCCAATCGTGAAGGTCTTCGGGATTAGTTCAGGATGGCTGGTGCCGCGGGTTTGGGTGGAGGTGCAGACGGAGAAGTTGGCAGGGTTAAACAGTGTGCATGCCAGGAGATGGAAGGTTTTGACGGCCCATGTGTCAAGGAGTCCGGAAACCGGATGAAAATCGTTCAGGACTTCAGCCCAGCCCCAGGCATTTCCCGTCGCATCCAACACACATCACTTGAGTGCACCACTTACCCTAGTAACCGAGCTACCCTGCCGAGCTACCCTCCGAGCTACCCTAGAGCCTAGTAACCGAGGAGTTACTAGGCTAATTTTTTAGTTTCTTTTTTTCGTAGCGGAGAATCTCCGGTGCAGTGAGTCCATCGCGTCGATGTGAGCAAAAAAGGACGGTCCGAACCTAGATTCGAACCTGGACGTCGGATGGGATTGGAGACAAAAACTGCCGGGCATTTCGCCAACCGCTCTCACAGCTCAAAGCGACTGGTCGACGATGGTGGGTGATGACTGATGACGTAGCGCCGATGACTGATGACGTCCTCCAGCCGTCACCGGCCGGCGACATGTGTGACGTCACCGATGACGTACAGATGATGCACCGACCGCCCGGCTGCTGTCGGCACAACCGGTCGGCGGCTCGGCGGTGAAAGTAGCCTTGACTGGGTCCGTTGGCCGGCGGCATTTCGCGCCAGTGCCGAGCCGTCCTCCACCGCGGGCGCAGGCGCGGGCGCATCGCCGGTCGCCTCCCCACTGACCCCGACCGACCTGGACGGACCCCGACCGACCCGGACCGACTCGGACCGACCCGGACCGCCCGTCGACTCCCCGACCGTGTGGCCGTCGGCGACCTTCGCGCTCCAGCGCTCGTGCCGAGACCGAGGCCGAGTCGCGCCGCGCGGCCGTGGCCGTGGCGGCGGTGGCGGGCGCGGCCACGCCCCCTCGTGACGCGTGACGCGTGACGTTCCCACGCGGCGTGAAGCCATGCGGCGGCGCGGTGCGGCGGCGGTGAACGCGTCACGACGCTGCTTTCAGATGTTGGCCGGGCGACAGCTGCGCGACACTGGGTGCTGTAGCGACGGCGCCGGTCGGCCGGCTGGGCCAGCATGCTCGTCCACTACCCCGGCAGGGCCGTGCTGATCGCGGCCGACCACGTGGCCGGCGTGGCAGACAGCTCAGGTGGGCGGTGGGACGCCGAGGTCGGCGGAGGTCAGCAGTGCGGTGCGGAGGCGGTGGGACGGCGGTGGGACGCTGACGCAGAGGCGTCGCGCGACGCCGGCGGCCGTCTGCCGTGTGCGGTTGACGGTGCGGAGCGGACGTCTGGCGGTGGATCCGGATCCGGCGGTGGATCCGGTGGCGGTGTTCTGAATTGCGCGGCAGACGGCGCCAGCATGAGCATCGCGTTCCACAACGGCGTCGGGCAGGCTCCGAGCGGCGGCAAGGGCGGGCGGCCCGGCAAGTGGGGACCCCGCGCCGCCATCGAGCTGCAGCAGAAGCAGAAGGACGTGCTGCAGAAGGTGGCGAAGGTGGTGCAGGAGCGGCGCGCGCCGCCCGGCATGGATCGCAGCGTGTCGCTGGATCCGGGCGACGGCAAGAAGACGCTGCAGCAGATGTGGAACGACGACGACGACGACCACGACGCGGTGGAGGGTGCACTGCCGCTGCCGCACTCGGCTTCCGAGGGGCGGCTGGGCGAGGCGCGCCACCACCAGCGCGTCGTGTCGTTCCAGGCGGCCGGCGAGCGGCGAACGCGGCTAGCGCGGCGCGTGTGGCGCGCGCCGCGCTCGCCGACCGCGCCCGAGGAGGTGACCGCCGACGACGACGTGGAGAGCGGCGACGGCGACGCCGCCTGCCGGCTGACGGCCGTCACCGACCAGGCGGCGCTGGCGGCCGGGACGAGCGGCGGAAGGCGGCGCAGCCCGCGCGCCGGCCGCGTCGCCACCGTCGTCGTGGCGGCCGAAGTGGCGCACCTCAGCCCGACCGACGACGACGACGACGACGACGACGACGACGACGACGGTGGAGACGGTGGAGACGGCGTCGGCTTGCCGCCGCCGTCGCCGTCGGCGGCCCAGCTGCAGCGGCTGGGCTACGAGCCGGCCGGCCCGGTGTTCTCGCCGCACTACCGGCTCAACTCGGAGGTGCGGCTCGAGCACGCGCTGCGCGAGCGCGGCGTGGCGCCGCGCGCCGACGACCTCAAGTTCTCGCGGGCGCGCGTGCTGAAGCGCAGCCAGCAGGCGGCCGCCGCGAGCGTCGAGCGCGACGAGCTGCCGCCGCCGGTGCCGCCGGCGACGGCCCGGCGACTGGCGGCGGCGCCCGTCGAGGTCGACTACGCGCGCGAGGACGCTGAGAGCGCGGCGCCGGCGCGCGAGGCGGCCGCCGGCGCGCGCCACGTGGCCGGCAGGCGCGTCCGCTACGCCGACAACTGGACGACGCTGGCCACGTCGCTGCAGGACCTGCGCGCGGGGGCCGACCGGCGCACGATGGCGCCGCTCAGGGAGGAGGAGGACGAGTCGCCGGCCGGGCCCAGGCGCTACACGGGCTCGTCGGCCAGCCTGCCGGCGTGGGTGGCGACGAGGCAGCGCTCCCTCCCGCGACCACTCGCCAACGGAGTCGCCCTTCCCGCCAACGGAGTCACCCCTGCCACTAACGGAGTCACTCCGGTCACGAAGGCGGCGCAGAGGCAAGGCGCCGGCGGCGTGGACGCGAAGACGCAGTCTCTTCTCGCAGTCTCTGAAGAAGAGACTGCGAAGACGCAGTCTCTTCTTCAGTCTCAGGCTCTCACCGACGGCGACGGCTCGCACGCCATCGCCAACGGCACCGCAGCCGTTGGCGCTGCCCGCGAGCTGCGGACTTCGCGAGCCGCGCATCGAACGCCGGCGGCCGGCGAGGCGGCCCGCACCGTGCTCGGCGAGGCGGCTCGCTCCCGCTCGCTGCAGAGGGCGAGCGCCTCCGGCTCGGGCGACGCGGGCGCCGAGGCGACCGCGACGGTGCCGGCGATCCCGCGGCCCAGGCTGCTGCCCGACGTGCACCGCTACGGCAAGAAGCGCCGCACGGGGAACCTGTTCCAGTATGCACGTGAGTGGAGCTGGCAGACGGGCGGTGGATCGGCACGTGGGGTGGATCGGCACGCGCGCAGACATGCAGTGAAGGCGTGCCCATTGGGGTACCTTCACGGTGGATAGGGCGGCACGTAGCCAATATTATCAGTGCTATCATTCGCCGAAGAGTGTTGCGTGTGATCGTGGTTTAAGGGAGATTTTAGTTATCCATCATCTGTAACAGCAATGATCATAAGGCTGTAATTATTAACTCGTTCAAAGTCAGGGTGGGGCGCTTGCAGGCTGGCTAACTCCACTCTCAGAGTTGGTTGCCAGTCAAACAGCAGCAACACGCGATGCTGTGCCTCTCGGAAGGGACATACAGGTGCCCATGCAATGCAGCGGAAGTACTGTCGTCACAGAAGGGGACATATACGTGTCCATGCAATGTAGCAGAAGTACTGTGGTCCTTGGATGCATCCATTACGTTCGCGCGATGGTCTGGCCAAAGACGCGGCCCACAAGCCGCCGCAAGCGAATCCTGCGCCAGCTGCAGCTTTGACCGAACCGTCCAAAGTGGTCGGCTTTCGGTCCGGTCGCCAGCGCCAGCATTGTGCACCGGTGCGATCTCAGAGCGTGCCAGTGGGACCCACCCGACTATCCGAGAGCCAGGTGCGCGTCGAGCTGGGGACTAGGCGCTATGCAACGACGAGGGACTAGGCAACGACTGACCAGTTGTGTGGGTCCTGCGGCAGTGTGGTAAGTCAGAACCGCTGTGCGGCGAGTCGGCGTAGCAGGTAGCAGCCGGCGTAGCAGGTGGGTAGCGAGCCGGTCACGCGACCAACTCGCCGTTGCGACCGCTGCGAGTTGGGGACACGGAGGTGAGTCCGCTGGTGGTTGAAGGGTGATACACCCTGATGTCACCTGATGTCACCTGATGTCACCTGATGTCGGCTGATGTCGGCTGATGTCACCTGATGTCACCTGATGTCGGCTGATGTCGGCTGATGTCACCTGATGTCACCTGATGTCACCTGATGTCACGTGATGTCGGCTGATGTCGGCTGATGTCACCTGATGTCGGCTGATGTCACCTGATGTCGGCTGATGTCACCTGATGTCACCTGATGTCACCTGATGTCACGTGATGTCGGCTGATGTCACCTGATGTCACCTGATGTCGGCTGATGTCACCTGATGTCACCTGATGTCGGCTGATGTCACCTGATGTCGGCTGATGTCACCTGATGTCGGCTGATGTCACCTGATGTCGGCTGATGTCACCTGGTGTCGGCTGATGTCACCTGATGTCACCTGATGTCGGCTGATGTCACGTGATGTCGGCTGATGTCACCTGATGTCACCTGATGTCAGCTGATGTCGGCTGATGTCACCTGATGTTACCTGATGTCGGCTGCCGCCGCTTTGCTCTCGCTGCCGGCGCCTCGAATTGTACTCACGTGTGCTGGTGGCCGTGCTGTAGCTGTGGTACGTGTTCGTGCATGCCTGCACGTGCACTGCCGGCACGTGGTTGGACAGCGGCCGATGTGATGGCATGTGCTGGCCTTGTTTTCAGCTGATGCGCCTGCGCTTGGTACGTGCGGGCTGGAGACCATTGACGTAGCCGTTATTTCTTATCGTATTTCATCACGAACATAGCAGAAATGGAATCACAGGAACCAACCTCCACCCCACCCCTTCCATCCCAGCAAAAGGACAATCTTGGATAGTGTTCAGTCAAATTTAAGCACCAGTCAGCGTACCAATTCGAGCATCGCCACATCGATGATGCTAAAATTATCCCACAAAGGTGAGACAATTTTAGCATAGTTTGCAGGGCAGACACTTTACCGATAGCACTGGCTTCTGCACACACACACAGGTATCACACACAGGTATCTACACTGTGTGTGCGCACACACACAGGTGTATTCTGTGGCATTAAATATCCTCTGAAAGAGCAGCTCGTCTAGCTTAGCGGGCATGGCGTCTTTCAGTTTCTTGTCGTGCAATGTCATGATGCTTAGGCGGCCATTGTCCATCGGTAGGCATTTGTCCATCGGTACCCCGTTCCCACGTTTTTATACGACTCCAGTGAGATGTCCAGCGAGTTATCACCGTTTGGAACGTGTCTAGTAAGGTGTCGACGTTTAGAGACGAACATCGTTCACAATGTCCACCGTGAGCCGCTCAAAGCATAATCGAATTCCGATTACGGCGGTCGACGCCGGAGAACAATGGCGACGGCGACGAGTGTGGTCTCGGGGTAAGATGCTCGTCTCACAATCGAAAGGTTGTGGGTTCGAGTCCCACCTGTCGCTACTCTTCGCCGGCGGCCAATCGGCGTGAGAGATTGGCAAGTGACTCACTCGACGGTGGATGTGTCGCAAAGCCAACCGACCGAGTGACCGAGTGACCAACCGACCGAGTGACCAACCGACCGAGTGACCAACCGACCGAGTGACCGAGTGACCGACCGACCGAGTGACCAACCGACCGAGTGACCGAGTGATCAACCGACCGAGTGACCAACCGACCGAGTGACCGAGTGACCGACCGACCGAGTGACCGAGTGACCAACCGACCGAGTGACCAACCGACCGAGTGACCGAGTGACCGACCGACCGAGTGACCGAGTGATCAACCGACCGAGTGACCGAGTGATCAACCGACCGAGTGACCGAGTGATCAACCGACCGAGTGACAGAGTGATCAACCGACCGAGTGACCAACCGACCGAGTGACCGAGTGATCAACCGACCGAGTGACCGAGTGATCAACCGACCGAGTGACCGAGTGATCAACCGACCGAGTGACCGAGTGATCAACCGACCGAGTGACCAACCGACCGAGTGACCGAGTGACCAACCGACCGAGTGACCGACCGACCGACCGAGTGACCGAGTGATCAACCGACCGAGTGACCGAGTGATCAACCGACCGAGTGACCGAGTGATCAACCGACCGAGTGACCGAGTGACCAACCGACCGAGTGATCAACCGACCGAGTGACCGAGTGACCAACCGACCGAGTGACCGAGTGATCAACCGACCGAGTGACCGAGTGACCAACCGACCGAGTGACCGAGTGACCAACCGACCGAGTGACCGACCGACCGAGTGACCAACCGACCGAGTGACCGAGTGATCAACCGACCGAGTGACCAACCGACCGAGTGACCGAGTGACCAACCGACCGAGTGACCGACCGACCGAGTGACCGAGTGACCAACCGACCGAGTGACCGAGTGATCAACCGACCGAGTGACCGAGTGATCAACCGACCGAGTGACCGAGTGATCAACCGACCGAGTGACCGAGTGATCAACCGACCGAGTGACCAACCGACCGAGTGACCGAGTGACCAACCGACCGAGTGACCGACCGACCGAGTGACCGAGTGATCAACCGACCGAGTGACCGAGTGACCAACCGACCGAGTGACCGACCGACCGACCGAGTGACCGACCGACCGAGTGACCAACCGACCGAGTGACCAACCGACCGAGTGACCAACCGACCGAGCGACCAACCGACCGAGTGATCAACCGACCGAGTGACCAACCGACCGAGTGACCAACCGACCGAGTGACCAACCGACCGAGTGACCAACCGACCGAGTGACCAACCGACCGAGTGACCGAGTGACCGACCGACCGAGTGACCACGACCGACCGAGAGTGACCAACCGACCGAGTGACCAACCGACCGAGTGACCGACCGACCGAGTGACCGACCGACCGAGTGACCAACCGACCGAGTGACCAACCGACCGAGTGACCGACCGACCGAGTGACCAACCGACCGAGTGACCGAGTGACCGAGTGACCAACCGACCGAGTGACCGAGTGACCAACCGACCGAGTGACCAACCGACCGAGTGACCAACCGACCGAGTGACCAACCGACCGAGTGACCAACCGACCGAGTGACCGAGGATAACCGACCGAGTGACCGACCGACCGAGTGACCAACCGACCGAGTGACCAACCGACCGAGTGACCAACCGACCGAGTGACCAACCGACCGAGTGACCAACCGACCGAGTGACCAACCGACCGAGTGACCAACCGACCAACCGAGAGCAATGGCGGCAAACAGGTGGCGGTCGCACGTTGGGTTCCGCCCGTGCGCGCCTCGCCGCTGCTCTGCGCTGCATTTGCGCTGCTTTGCGCTGGTCACGAGCGTCACCCGGTATAACGGTCAACGGTTGTGGGTCGTGACCATGTCGGAGCACAGCGATGAGCCATTAAGAGTAGCGCCACGAACGTTAACCGTTGGGTGCGTCCATAAGGAGTTGACCAAATTGATGTACCATGTGCACGGCTATTAATACCAACTCGCATAGTTGGAAGAGCACCAGCAAAGCTGGTGTACGTTCGGACGTTCGAGTTACCGACAGACAAAGTTCGAGCGGAAAAGTGAAAAATGTAACCATGGAGAATGCTGCTGCTGCTGCTGCTGCTGCAACACGGGCAACGTGTGGTCCGCGTCTTCCGCCCATGTCACCACAGCGCGTGTCTGGGTGGTGACGTGACTATGCGGGCTGTGACGTCACTATGCCGGCTGTGACGTCTGCGCGGCTGGCTGGCGGTCGGCCGTGGTGCGAGGGACCGGTGGCGCGTGCCGATCTGGTGACGTCACCAGCGCTTGACCGTGACGTATGCACGGTCGGCCGTGATTGTGCCGGCAGGAGGGATCAGTACCGACCCGGCTCACGACGCCGCCCGTCCGGCGGTGACCTTGACCTTGACCTTGACCCAGTGCTCCACCGGCGGCGATGGCAGCTCCCATGCTGATGGTTGCTGAATATTCAGTTAGTTAGTTTGGGTTTAAAAAACTTTTTTAAAAAATTAACTATTAGTTACTATTTCGGTTTAAAGGACGCATCGACTACAATAGTCTCAGCTCGTGCGACCATGTGGGGTAGAATCGTACCTATCTATTGGAGGTCTGCCAACCTGACAACCCCCTCCGTGAGTGGAGATGTAGCATGGCAGATATTGTACCTTGCACAATAACTCCTGCAACACAGCAAACATTCTCCAAAGTGGAACCAAAGTGGAACCGTTTAGCCCAGCACGCGACACCAACGTTTTCACTTGGCAACACCGACTGTACAACAGCTTTCATGGTTGGTGACCTCCCAGGTATGCCCCCATCCCTCTCAAACTTTGTGGTCGGGCCCTCATAAGGTGAACAGTCAGATGTATTAAAGACTTGCACTTGGCGTGTTTTGATGTTATGCATGCCATTTTTAGGTGCAAACTGTGCAATCCGTCTTATTATTCCACAAAAATATTTAATTAAGCACCGCACGGAAAGCATTCCTTGAGGATCCTAAGAGTTAAATGTGAAAGAAAACAATTAATTAGCAAGGATGTATAGCATACATAGCCAAATCATGTCCCATTTTGTCTCGATTCATTTTGTGATACTGTCCTCCGTCATCATGTCTTCACCGCTTTGTTTCTTGTCGCGCGAGGCGTGACACAATGTCACACCGTGCTCGGGGGAAATCCTACCATGATGGCTGCGCGAGACGTGACGCAGACGACACTGTGTCACGTCAGACGACACTGTGTCACGTCAGACGACACTGTGACACGATTCACGACACTGTGTCACGTCAGACGCATCAGACGACACTGTGTCACGTCAGACGACACTGTGTCACGTCAGACGACACTGTGCGTCAGACGACGCTGT